>JAUEPR010000041.1:0-439768 GCA_030435655.1 Armillaria novae-zelandiae
AACCCTAACCCTAACCCTAACCCTAACCCTAACCCTAACCCTAACCCTAACCCTAACCCTAACCCTAACCCTAACCCTAACCCTAACCCTAACCCTAACCCTAACCCTAACCCTAACCCTAAACCAGGTGAAGAAATATGCAAACAGAGATATTGGGGAGATCAATCCCATGAGTGAGAGTTGTCGTCGACACCATCCATCTGACCTGTCCAGAAATCCATGCATTATAATCCTGTGCTCTCTCAGTGGCATTCATGCGTGAATGAGAGCGAGAACATTGAAGTGCTTCAGCAATTTGTTCAACATCTGAAATTTCCTGGGCAAAAATAATTCCAATCTGTCCTGGACTCATAAAGGACTGTTCCATCAGCTTGGTCAGATCACGGATCAGTCGAAAGGTAGCAGTGACATTGCTGTTGAATCGGACGAGGTTGTAGCTGATATTGGGACGGGATGTGGGAGCACGGATTATTCGGGTGGATTGAGGCATTCCAACTTCAAGAAGAAATTCTTGTTCCATCCGGATGGGCAGTGTCGCAGTGAGAAAGATGTGAGGAATGGCCACTGCAGCAAGCTGTTTGATCTTCTCAAAAGCATGACGAAATTGACTTTGAGACAGAACCTGGTGGGCCTCATCAATCACCAATCGGCTAGTGTTGGATTCACAATGTGCCCAGTATCTGGCCATCAGGGACAATATGAGAACTTGAAAAGTCAACAAGGAAGAAAACGCACACTGAAAATGCATGGCTAGCTGCACTCTCAAGGGCCAGATAGACTACTTTAGAATCTTGAATGTCCTGATCTGCTACAGTCCACTGACATGAGGGAATACCAAAAGCTCGTGTGTGTACAATCTGATCTGAAAGAAGATCACGGTTTGGAATAATAACAAAGGTAACAGCCTTTTGGGGATCCACAGCAGCTGGCAGTAGCCACACAAGTGATTTACCACCACCAGTGGGCATGACAGCAACAAAATTGGCAGACCGTTGATAAGAGAGCTTGACAAGCTCTCGTTGGATAGGGGATTTGAATTGAGGGTTGGGAATGTTTGGAAAGAGCTGAACAAGACCTTGGACAAGATCTGCATCAACAGCATCATCACTGTGAGAGACATCATCAACATATAGATCATCAATATCCATAGCAGCATCATCGATAAAAGGATCGGGGACTGGCATAGACAAAGCATCTGGAAGGTCTGAGAGAACTATTGGAGCCACATGTTGGGAAATCGGTTGGACTGCATTTGCTCTAATGGGTGTAGCATTGGCATCCATCCGAAGCATAACACTGGCCATGCTTTCAGCAACAATGGCATGGATCCTCTCTTCCATACGAGCATGAGAGCTGGTGATTTGATGCAATAGTGTTGCGGTGAGGTTCTGAAAATGGGTGGTCATATCAACAGCAGCAGCTATTGTGGAAGGAGAGTGGTCCAAGTCTTGAGGGAGATCCAAAGGCCTGGCTGAAACCAATTGGCGACGCTGAGTGAGGGGAAGCTTTGGTGGTTCTCCTGGAATAAATCCGGTGACACTCCACCAATCTTTGGATCCAGATGCAAAGCGGAGCAGGGCTTCACTAGAGATAGAGGGTAGATGGCCAAGTTCAGGTGCATAAATACGGCGAGCGGTCTGAACAGAGTGACCACGCTGGGCTGCAAAAACATCCCATTCAAGTTCATCATTCATCTCCTCTTCTGATCCAAGATAAGTGCGGGAAATCTGAACGACTAGCTGGCGGTAGTCATGGATGCCCACAGCACACTGACAGTATTTGAGCATGGCATGAGGAAACTGTTTACAAAATTGGTCGCCAGTAATACGCTGTCCAGAGGTGACCCAGAGATATTCATCATAAAGATGAATGGATGATAGACCATAGACTGTCGCAGAGAGTACCCGCTCCAAGGGACGGATAAAGAGCAGATAACGTTCAAACTCTCTTTGTATCTGTGGTGGGATCAAGCTAGGAATGAAAACTGCTTTGCCAATGTTGTTCTCATACTTGGCACGGCGAATGACAAGCCAAAGATCGGTGCCATTGCGAAAGATGGTGCGTGGTCGAGTGGAGTTGGAGACTTTGTGATCAACAAATTCCATAGCACGAGTGACTTGTCCTGGCACCATATAGCACAGAAATGCAAGGAGCCAGGTTATTTCACTGATCTGAGCCAAGAGACGGTGATAAGCAGCAATATTGTGAAGGAGATGGCCATGAGAATCAATGGTAACAAGGTTCAATGATTTGTTGGCCATGAGTTGCTGCAATAGTGCATGCTGTGGAACACCACAATCAGAATTCTTGAGCCAGGAATATCCACGGCTTTCGTCAGTCCAGTCATCAGGAATATTGGGAGGAATATCCATTGTCTGATCTGCACCGGCAATCAATGCATCCTGGGAAGACACAAGTTCAGCCAGCATGCACTGTAAGCCATGTCGCCAGGCTGGCACATGAAGTGAATGTGCACGGTAGAAGATTGTCA
Source organism: Armillaria novae-zelandiae (assembly GCA_030435655.1). Taxonomy (NCBI): domain Eukaryota; kingdom Fungi; phylum Basidiomycota; class Agaricomycetes; order Agaricales; family Physalacriaceae; genus Armillaria; species Armillaria novae-zelandiae. The sequence continues at coordinate 2,492 of JAUEPR010000041.1, forward strand.
GACAGTCCTCAGACACACGAGTGGCAGGAGGGGATGATTGACTGTATGCGAGATATGATGCCAATCGTTGGTAATCAATAGCCATATTGAATGGGCTCATGGTTGAACCAGGACGGAGCATAGTCTTTGCATAGTGTTCAACAGCCCTGGTAGAAAAGGAAGAGGTGAGGAAAATGCTTGAAGACAGGTAAAGATGTGTGCATTCTCACAAGTAAAGGTCATTTTCAAAAAGGGCATGTTGCTCATAGGCCTCAAAGAGACAAGTCCCACGGACAAGATACTTGATTTTTGCAAATACCTGAGTGGTATGCTCTGGCTTGCGGAACTGGCCATCAGATTGCAAGCAGAAGACTGCAACAAAACACTCTATGACAAGTTGCCATTTGTCTGGTTGAATGGTAGCCGATGATGATGCTCGGGGAGATAGAAGGGGGAGGATAAACTGATGAAGAGATACAAGCTGATTGGTGCCATCTCGAATAGCAACCAATAGATTATCAGCATTTTGGTGATCAGATTGAAGCAGGGGAAAGCGATAGTCTGTGTCAGATGAGGTTCGGGATAGGATAATGGCATATATGAAATGAAAAAGAAAAAGACCATAGTCTTGAAGGGTATCAGGCTCATCATGGGCGGACCACAGCTTGCCACGCTGATCCTGGCTGATTGGACTTCAGTATGATCTGATAGTGAAGAATGTACATGATGAACACACCGGTGAAAGTCAATCAGAAGTGCACGAACGCCAAGGGGACTGGCTTGACTGCGGTCTCGAACAACTTCCATGTACTGCTGGACTAGAGCTCGAAGCTTGGCAGGGAATGACCCTGTGGTCATCGGAGGGATACTGACAAGTGTAAGGAGTGAGGACACAGTGCGACGGTCGGTGATATAGTTTTTAAGATGCAGGTGCCATCCGGTGGTCCGAAGCAGTGGTGGGACCTCACGCACTTGATTGGGAGCAGGGAGGACATTGTAGGATTCTGCCTCTAAGGCAGGATTGACAGTTTTCAGAAATATCGCAAATGGATCCTTGTTGCTGAGTTTAGTGAGGGCAGGATTGACTTCAAAGTAGCGCTCTGGAATAGTGAAGAAGGTCTGAATGGGGGCAAGATAATAGCCCTCATTTGCCTTGGTACCTGGCAGGTCTGCTCGATGGTTTTTAGACCAATGACGCTGAAAGGTCTTCAGGGTGCCAACAGCATACAAGCATTCACGGCAGCAATGTCCAAGCAGGTGGACTTTCAAAGCATCCACAGGTGCTTGTCGAGGTGGTGGAAGAGAAAGATGGGAAGCATCAGGAAGAGGATTGAGCTCTTGAATGGCTTCATTGAACAGTTGACGTTGCTTTGCAGTAAAGTGAAAATGATGCTGATTCTGAAGATGACCGACAAGTGCATAAGGAAGGACAGCTGTACCACATGCATCATTGACACAATGAATGGTGCGATAGTGCGAGTGAAAAACAAGACCATGTCTTTGCAGAAGAGGAGTGTTGATCAAGGATGAGACTAAGGGGTGAAGATTTTTATTGGATGGATCAGATTCATTGACAGAGACACTGGCGTCTGTGACAATAGAGTCCATCGAAACATTTGAATGCAAACCAGATGAAGCAGAGAAGGATGTGGAGGTGTCCATAGGTGAACTGGACACAACAGAAGGGAGTGAAGAGGTATCAGGGAGTGAAGAAGACAGCTGTGAATCTGAGGCTGAAAGCGAGAGCTTGACGGCATCTGGCTTTCTGTATGGATGGAACCTGGAAGAAGAATCTGCAGACTGGAAAGGGCGAAAAAGCTGAGATTTTCATGTTTTAAAACAAACATGACAGTCAAATGATGAGAACTTAAAAAAACAAAACAAGACAACAATGTACTCACAGGTTGGTAAAGTACAAGATCAGTGGTGATATTTTTCAAAGGTTCAGCCTGAGAATCATCAATCAATGATCCATTGTTCAGTGGCAGAGATTGGTCCAGAGCAGAGAGAATGGGATCAATATTGTGATCAAAGGAAGAGGAGCCATATGGTTGAGATAGCTGTGAGGGCCTTAAAGCAGGGGTAGAAGTGCGAATCTAATGAGTTTGGTTAGTGAAAAAACCAAAAAGCATGAGAAACAAACTGACAGGACCATGAGACGGCATGACAGTGCTCAGTGTGTTGATAACCTCTTGGCTGGATGGATCAGAAACAATTCGGAAGTTCATGGCAGTGTGGGCCTTGGTCAGATGCTTTTTGTACTTCTGAAGACCAGCAAAGCCTCCAAGTTGACAGCCAGGAACAATACAGGCAAGGGTGTCAGTAGCTGATTTGCGCTGAACAGTATAAACCATGTGAGCATTGATCCCACTGGAAGGCAATGGGTTGTCTGGAAGATGAGAGGGGACAGTTAGATTTGATTCACTTGGAATTGCAACAAAACATTGGGACAAGAAGCACTCATAGATGTATGGTGACAGAACAAAAGAGGACTCACCTGCGGTGAAAGAATAGGAAAGCTCATGGAAGAGATGGAGATGATCCTTGAGCTGCTTGGGTTTGACAGCAGAGAACACCTGCCCACAATGAATGCAGGTGTTGGCTGCATATTGTCTGAAAGGGGAAGACATCAAGAAGTGGAAACAAAGAGCAGAGAGATGATGACAAACATGGCAGTGGGGGGCAGAGATGGATGAGACATGTTCAGAGAGCAGTTGTTGTTGTTCAAACAAATTTGGTAAATTTGGCTAGTGAGAAGGAGGAGCCCATGATGAGATTCCAATTGAAAGATGTGAGCTTTGGAGGGCTAGGGACTTACCGATGAAAGTTTTTTTTTTCTATTGGTATCTATTAGCAGTGGCTATCGATCAGATCAGACGATGATGGGAGTAGGAAGCCAAGAAGTGAAGGGGCAGAAGTGATCAGTCTGTATATAGTAATTGTATGTGTATATTTGGTTCCTTATGCCCAAAAGGAAAAGAATCTCTCTGGCACCCAGTAATGCCCAACTAACAAATTTGCTCTATAAATCAGAAGAGGCTAGCCAGAGGATATTCTCATGCTGTCATGCAAACTCTAACTGACTTTAATGGTCAAAGTCAGGAATGATATCATGAGGACATTGATTTTGATCAAACAAGATGGAATTCATCAGCTGTGCTGGCTATCTATGTGTCAAGAGAATATCGCCAGGATTTCATCAACAAAGGGGAAGAAAATAAAATGTATAAAGATATCTCACAAATAAAAAACACTTTTTGGGCATCCTGGGAAGGAACCAAGCCGCATTTTCATCTGTTCTCTATTGAGCCCTGATTGGCCTGCTAAGTCAACTAGATTGGTGAGTTTCCATTCTAGACCAAAGGCGGGGAATTAAAGGCGAACCTCGACAACCCTGGCAAGGATCGAACCCGGGACCCCATGAAGGATCTCAGGCTGACCAAGCCTCGATGACTTTGCAGTTTCAACCATTGGACTATTGCAGCTTAAATAAATATGTGTGTAGACCATATTAAGTACCAGTTTCCTCTCTATGCATAATTCTATATTCCAACATATAATCATCAAATTTATGAATCTATATTAATGTATGTAGATCACATTCAGGCAGTTATATACTCAATAATCTTGAAATGTTTGAAAGATATTTGCCCACTCTTTCTCTGATTAATCAAGTTTATTGAAAGAATATGATAGGAGGGGAAGGGCATTGTTTGAGTAGTGAAATCTTGATAAGGTGCTACATAGAAGAATGTTGAGAGTATTTTTGCAGTTGTGTGTGTGTCTGGACAAGATTGGTGTGCTGTAGAGTTGTGACAAATGAGGGTGAAGGTAGTTGGAATGTGTAGTGTCGATCAAAGGGCTACAATACAATAGGTGAGTTTTATTTTGTGTGCAGAAGAAGAGGGTAGTAAGATGCAAAGGGAGGGGGTGCAGGAAGTGATGTGTCCCACTTTTTGGAGTCAAGAACATCCGGTGAGCACCCCTGTAACCTAGCATAATAAGATGGATCAGAGTTTGCTGGTGCACTTCAGGATGCTACATGAGCTCACACATTGTCTGTGCATGCACAGGTGAGTGCCGGAGATACCACAGGAGGTGTTCAGGTGTATACAGACATGTAGACATCTGTAGCAATATCTGATGGCCTGCATATCCCTCCATAGTCCTACACCATGCAATGTGTAGGCCTGCTGATCACTCACCCACCTCTCCACATGTTGCCCTGCCTCACTCAGACACAATCGAAACGGTGAATGCCTTCATATTCACCTCCTGCATATGTGTGTGTGTTGTAAAATTTTATTTGAATGAAAACAAGCTGTATAAAAAATAATTATGGTACTTATCACCTCCACACACTCCATAGTGCAGGACGGCAAGTGTAGGTGGGGCTTGTTGATAATACCCACCTTTGGAGAGTCACACACTCTCAACCGACAGCCATCATGCAGTGGGCAGGACCGCCCACTTGGGTGTGTTGGCTTGCTGGTGACTCCCCCTCCTGCCTGCTGCCACCTCCCACACCTCCCTGTACCACTGTCCTTTCCTTTCAGATGTGTCCTCTATTTGTTTTCACCATGGTTGCCAGCATTAATGTGCAGTTCAAGGTCTTCAATAATAATTCTTTGATGTTTTTCTGTATCGCCTTATCAAAAATTAAAAAACACTTTTTGGGCATCCTGGGAAGGAACCAAGCCGCATTTTCATCTGTTCTCTATTGAGCCCTGATTGGCCTGCTAAGTCAACTAGATTGGTGAGTTTCCATTCTAGACCAAAGGCGGGGAATTAAAGGCGAACCTCGACAACCCTGGCAAGGATCGAACCTGGGACCCCATGAAGGATCTCAGGCTGACCAAGCCTCGATGACTTTGCAGTTTCAACCATTGGACTATTGCAGCTTAGATAAATATGTGTGTAGACCATATTAAGTACCAGTTTCCTCTCCATGCATAATTCTATATTCCAACATATAATCATCAAATTTATGAATCTATATGAATCTGTGGACATGACATTCAGACAATTATATGCTCAATAATCTTGAAATGTTTGGGAGATGTTTCCCAACTATTTCTCTCATGGTTCATCAAGATTATTGAAAGAATATTGCAGGGAGAGAAGCACATAAATAGTGAATATTGTAGGGGGGGGGAGGAAGTGCATTATTTCAGTTTTGAAATCTTAATGAGGTGAGGTGCTACATAGAAGAAGACTGAGGGTATTGTTGCGGTCTTGGGTATGCCTGGACGACATGGGTGTCATGCAGAGGGTGGCACCAAGGATGGTGACAGTGGCTGGAATGCATGGCCATGATAAAAACCCTAACGAAACAATGAGTGATTTTTATTTCTGTACGATGCCCAGGGGAGATGGGGCGGGAGGGAGGAAGCAAAGTGTGTCCCGCTATTCCCACAGTTGTCTTGGAGGACGATGATGGGCGACCGCCCTTGCACTTGGGTGCATGAGGGATGACGGGTGTGTTTTTTGGGAGAGGATGATCAGAAGGGAGGGGATGTGTGTTTGGGGGTGGGTGATCGGTGGGCGATCGGTGCATGGGATATATATGGTAATTGTGTGCACATGTTCGCTCTCTACGTCTGAAAAGGAAAATAATCTCTCTGGCCATCCTTTGCAGCGCCTAATAGTGTTAGTAACCCGCTGCTAAGGTACAGGTCCGCTTAATGCCGAACTGACGGCACGCGCCTCGGCGCGCGGACCCCTTATGCGTGGAATTGACCAACGCCGGTCTAGCCCTCGGGCCGGACTGGGAGCCTCGCGGCCGTTGCCGAACATCCTCGGTGATCTCGGAGATCTATAGATAAGATTGTGGTAATCTTATCTGATCAGATTAGGTGAGTGTTATCTTATCGTTATCATACTCGAAGCAAAGTCACGCTTGCTCGAGTACTATGGCGCCATCTTGTATTTAAATGACGCTTCTCGTACGACTTTGTGCCAAGCAAAGTGTGGTCCAATAGCAATTGCCCCGCACGATGTCGCAATCCTTGCGCGAACGGTCCCTGAAGAGCTATAAAAGCGAAACAGGTTGGGATTGAATAGTCCTCATCCCCTGTTGGACCCGCTTCGCTTCACACAAAGCAATGCACAAGAACCGCCTCGGTGAGTTTCCGTTGCCCTACCCCCCACCTTGCGATCACCTCTGGTGATCGCACCCCCCGCCCAACGCCTTCGGCGAAGGGCGGGGGGCTAACCCTGCGTTTGTTTTCATCGTCTCGTGTTGAGTCCTGCATCCTTTCACACCAGTTGTCGCCTCCCACCTATGCCGCGGTCTAGCACCGCCTACCTTCCTGGCTTCTTCGGCTTGCCTCGCACTGTAAATCCCTCCATGCCGTGCTCGAGCACCGCCAACTGACTCCATCTCGTGCTGAACCCTGCTTGGTATTCGTCGAAGTAGGCCGTTGCCCACCCGAGGCGCGGTCGTACACCGCCAATGTACCCGTTGAAGCCCTCGAACGCGTCGGTGGAGTCTGGCAGGGAGTGGTGGTAGGTGTTGTGGGTAGCGACAATGGGAGCAGTACTGGTGGAGTGGAGAGACGTTCGATGACGGTATGCACTGGTTTGCTTGGGCGTATTGCTGCTGTTCTACTTGCCTGGAGCTGGAACAACCTTCCCATCCACGCTGCGGGCCAGGACCGCCGATGGACTCCCGCCCCGTCATCATCTTCGTGGGAAACATTGCATCATTTCCCGCCAGTGGTAGCCTCCCACCCAGGACGCGGTCCAGCACCGCCTATGGCCTTAGCTCCTACTTCCCTCTCACTCGGAAACCCCATCCTCTCTGCGGTCCAGCCCCGCCGACTGACTCTGTGTCATGCTGAAACCTGCGTCGTATTCCCAGAAATGAGCTGTTGCCCACCCGGGGCGCGGTCCTAGACTGCGAATCTAGCCTTCGAAAGCATAGGCGGTATGATGAATGATGGGCGGAAGACGTGGTGGATGGCAACGTTGTCGGCAGTATTACAGCAGCGGCGAGACTTGATGACCGTATGCAGAGGTTCGCTTCATAGTATTGCTGCTACCTTCACTATTAGCCAGGTTAAATGAAGCGGAGCAAAGTTTTACTCACCGTTGGAAGCGACAGAGTGTGTTTGGAACGTTACCAACGTGTGATGACGAGGATAGCGAGGGCGATTTGAAAGGCTCGCACGCTCAGTCCATGTCGGAATTATGCAGAAGAAATCATCTACGACGTCTGGAGACTGTAGAAAAAAGTGGGTATTGACGTGGGAGGCAGATGGGTGGGCGCGGCGTGTCGAGACGACGATGCTGGCCATGCGAATGGTTAAAGGCAGGCTACAGCGGCCTCCGTAGTTGCCGTTGATCGTAATGCGGCTCTTCACGCTGTGGCGAATGTCCGGAATGGCGGGCAATGGGCGTAGTCGCCGTGGTATGTAAAGGAGTGGGGTTATCTCGTATAAAGTCGTTGATGTCATCAAGACGACGGAGGTGGCGATGATTCAGACGATGAATTTCGTCGAGGTGTCGAGTATTCGTGGGGGGGACTTCAATGCCGATGTGCTTGAAGCCCTCGAGGACTGGTGAACGCCGTTGGAGGGAGGGGGGATGGGTATTGGAACGGACGGTGGCAGCACGGCGACGACGATGGGCTTCTCGATGGCCAACACAGCAGCCGTGGTACCTGTGGATGGTATTGCGATCGTCACCATTGTGCCGGCCGCACTTCTGAAATCGGTAGTCATTATGGTGGGGTGGAACTTCAGAAACGACGGCTACGGCAAACGAAGGAGGAACACAGGGTCCTCAACAATGGCCCTCGCGATCTCTCCTGGTCGTCCTGCTGCAGTAATAACCGCGGCCGAGGTCCTCGCATGCAGCGAAGAAAAATTCGCCATTCCTTGTAACCTTGGATGGGGGCAGCGAGAGTCGTCCTGCGTTCGGAATGGAACGGGTGGCCGTGCGGGCTTGAGGGAGCGTCGACGAGGTCCATGTCAAGCTCCTAAGTCACCAGAAATGAGTCGATAACGATCCCATGAAAATTCGTTAGCTACAGCAATAACAAAGGGAAATCCCGCACCTTGGCACGAAAACCGACTCCGACGTCGATTGCGCCGTCCGGCGAGATTATCAAATACAGCAATGGTGCGTCTGGATGGTATTTCCATCGTCTCCAGTGTGCCGGACGCGCCACTGACGTCGGAAGTCATTGTGGTGAGTGCAACTTGGGGTGCTCACAGGTACGGCGGCGACGGCGAGCAAACGACAGCGACGGGGACCCCAGCAACGACCTTGGCCATGTCTTCTGGTGGTCCTAGTGCAGTACCAACCGCAGTCAAGGTCCTCGAAGTCTTGCACGAAAAATCGTGGTGAAATTTAGCCTGGGGTGGAGGCTGTGAAAGCCGTGCAGAAGTCGGAACGGAACCGGTGAGTGTTGGAGCTTGAGAAAGCGTCGACGAGGTCCTAAGTGCGTTTTGCGTTCATGAGAAATGAGCACCTAACGATTGAATGAAAGCTCGTTAACTATGGTAATGAAAAAGACTGAATTTACGCACCTGGGAAACCAACATCGACTCCCACGTCGATTGAGCAGTCATGCCGCCTCACATGCACTGCCAGACACTAGCAGAGGACCAACGTGCATCCCCTGGACGTCCTCCAAGCTCGCCACGCCGTCTGAGAGCGAGACGACGCTAGCGAGCGGATGGTCAAAGCCAAAAATCACGGACCTGCCGATTTGGGCACGGAATTTGCCGCCTGGCTGCCGTTGCCGGTCGATGCGGGGAGTCCTGCGACATTCAAACGCGCTCTTTGCAGAGACGCGTTTGAGGCCATCTGCACGCGGTCCCACATCGCGGCACGGTGGGGCAGTCTTCTTGAAAGAGATCTGCCCTCAAATGGATACACAAGCTAGCCATGGTGCACGCACGCGTGGGTACTTGCCTGCTACCTTGCTGGAAGTGCCGTCGTGTTGTTCCTACGCTGCGCGGTGTGGGGCTGGTCATCCAAGTACATGCTCACGTCTTAGGATGCACTACACCCACCACGCCGCGGTCCAGGACCGCTGACAGACTCTCCTGTTGTCCTTGTGTTCATACTCTTGGGTGGAACTTTGTATTATATGCTTAAAATGAAGTATCGCCACACGGGGCGCGGTCCTACACAACGAATCTCAAGGGAATTATGCATTAAATATAGATTTTCATTCTCGTACCGAACGTGTAACTACCCCCCATGAAATTGTCGTCATTAATGTTAAGTACGTGGCCATACGCCACGCACTTGAAGGCCATGAGTAACCACATATTTACCGTTGTGGATGCAGGGAAGCTGGCTCATGTGCTCGGCAATGTCGACAGCTTGCGCTGACTCCACAGAGACCATGGATGGGAGACAGCAATCGAAGGCGCCGTTGCAGGGAAGGTCGCCTGCATTTCAGGGGCAGACAGCGGAGTCTGCGATGGTACACGACAAGACCGTGGTTCAATTCATATGTGTTGATGCCGCCGCCGCTGTCCTGTAGAGCCTGAACGATCCCGTAGTCGTCGTCGTGCGCGAAATTGGCCAGGTCGAACAAAATGGCGGTGCCGGCGAGGAAACGATGCGCATGAGGACTGTAAAAACGGTCCTCACCGTGTCTCCTAGTCATTCCGCTACAGTATACACCGCATTTTGTGGTCTGGGAGTAGTATCTCAGTGTCGCCGTTGGCTGGAAGTAGGGTGTTCGTGCCGCGGGAATGCTGTCGTCTTGCCAGAGGAACGGGGAGCCTGGGGTGGGTCCGGAGTCGTCGATGTCGTCCATAGGTTCATCCTGCGTCGCTGGGTAGGGCCCTGGAAGGAACTGAAGGAAACTCGTTAGCTGTAGCAGAAAAAAAGACTACAGTCGCGCACCTTCTGACCAAAATCGACTCCCACGTCGATTATGCAGTCCTGCCAGATCACAGGCACTGCCTAGCACTATTCAGTGACCAACTGATGTCCCCCGAGGTCCAGCAAGCTCGCGGCGCCGTCTCTAAGCGAAACGACGCTCACGAGGGGCGTGGTCAGAGCCAAGTGACAAAAATCAAAGTCCTGCCAATTCAGGCACGGACTTTGCCGCGGGTGTGCCGATGCCGGTCGATGCCGAAGGTGACGTGACGTTCAATGGGGGCTCATCAACCGCATCATGTGGATGGTAGTAACACATGAAATTGCCAGGTGAGACATTTATTCAAACGGACAGCTCTCGATCACAAATGACCGTCCTCCATCCCCATTTCTGCCGTATTTTGGCATCGTGGAGCGCCCTGGGTACCAGAATTGCTCGGAGACGGTGCTCATTTGTTCACCTTTTCAAGGGCTACAGATGGACACCGAAATCAGCTCTGTATTGCGCACAGAGGCTTCCACGATGGCTCTGCACCCGTTTTCCAAACAACCCACACCGGCACGCACTGGCATCAACGAAAAATGCCCCGGCTCGAGCGGTGAAAGCGGGAGTCGACAGTTGACATGTTGATGAGCAAATTTCCTCTATAAATCGAAACGAGCCGGCCAGTAGATACTTCCACGATGGGCAGCGAACTCAAGCTGACTTTAACGGTTAATGTAATGGGTTATAACAGGTTTGGGGCAAAGTTGTACTTTGTCGACCATGAGAAATGGCGCCGGCGGATAACTCATTGGAAGATGAACCCGACGACAGCCCAGCGGACGTAGTTGATGCAAATGGCTGGAGGGATGGTGCTCGTCCCGCTGAAGATGACCGAGAAACTAAAGGAAAGTCGTTAGACATCGTGGAAAAGGCTAGATAGAGGAATACGAACGTACTTGACACAGTGAATAATGCTATTCAGCCACTTCCAGCTGATCAGGTAACTCATAATCGGCAGGCGAACCCAATGAGGAAGAAGAGTACCAGGGCTGTCAAGAAATTAAGCAAAGCCAGCGTAGCCCAAGATCCGGAACACGCACCGTAATGTGCCTGTCCCTGAGAGAACTGCCTCGCTGGTCCAATAACACCCCAGATAGTACTGGCGGTGCCAAATGCCTCCGTCGACGGACAGATGAAGCCATTCTTCTGCGCGGAATCACAAAGGTTCTCGGCATTGGTAGACATACACACCTGTACACCGAGCTGTGTGGTACCAGCGATAACCGTCGCGACAACCTGAGCCCAGAACATCCGACGGTGGGGGAATCTTCATGTAGCGGCCCAGCTTGAAGTCGGACGTGAAAGTAAGAGCTGCCGAGGGCTGTCAGTAGACGGCTAATGATCTAAATGTAGCACATACCTTAAGCCATGGTGATGTAATCCCACGGCTTCGATATCATCATTGAAACAGGACGCCCGGGGAGCGCGTATCCAATGATCAACTCCGTGACGACATTCAGCCCGACTTGCTGATTATTGACGGCTTGGATTATTCCGGTAGGAATGACGTAGATAACGGAGATAATCAAAGCGAGAATGAAGTATTGCCTGCAAGACTGTCAGCATGTGGACGAAGATAAAAGAAGAGAACCACGTACACCGGGAACTTGGTATCCCAATCCTCAATTCTCAATTGAGATGACAGCAAATCCGACCATGGCCACTAGAACACACGTCAGCATGGCGACAACAACGCGGGAGACTCACTGAATATGATCGCGTACCACCACTCCGCAACCTGAGAGTATTGCGAAATAAGATGCGCGTGAATATCAGGTTGCTCGTTCATGCACATGGCCCGGTGTGTTTGTGTTCAGATCTGTTTTCGGAAGTAGAGGCTGATTCAAGCTAGTCAGATATGGAGATAATGGTGGGCCAACAAAGATTCACGTACAAGGCATGCGTAATGGTGGCAGTGATACTGCGAACGACAGACCGTAGGAGATGGCAAACGTTGTTGAGATGGACAAAGGGCTGTACTCCTTGTATGCCGCCTCGTTGAAGGTGACGTCCGGGTTGACGATCTTGGTCACGTCGTAGGTAGCACCAAAGTGATCATACAATCCTGGGGATGAGATCCTGCCGGGCATACCAGTTCGCGTAAGTAAAGACGGCCGGGACAGAATGAATACTCACAGCATATGTTTGCTATCCCATGCGTTTGAGTACTAAGACATGTGCATCTGATCACGCGCCAAAAAAACACGAGATACATCCATACATAAAGTGCAGGAGTGAGGATCCCGATAGATAAACACGATCAGCGTACCGAAATAGAACGGGAGGCAGACGATACGCACAGAAAAATGCCACGAATCCGGCAAAGATGTTAGCTTCAGCCCACCATGGCGTAGCAAGCGGAGACCCAATATATGCGATCTAAAAAAGAGAAAGAGAGAACAAGTTAAACACGCGAGATATGTTCTGCTAGAGGACAATGTGGCATGTTTATACCTGGTAAAGAAACTATGCATCCAATACGGGTCTGCTGGTCTTCACACCACTTATCCGCCCAGGTTCCCACGATGTACCACTTGATGTCTTCTCTCCAGTTGATCTCGCGGAGCATGGCGTTTATGGTGTTACGCTGGGCTGGTGCATGCATAAACTCACTGTCCCAGGACGTCACGATATAAAAGACGTATCCGACTTCCTTTGAACGAACTGGCGTTGCGCGAACATTGAGTTGCGCACGGTTCTTGAGCGGCCGAAGGAGGACCCCGAAGAGGGCGGAGGAGTCTGAGTTTGTGTCGGGTTCGTTCAGCGCGAGGCGGCGAGCCAGATTGTAGCCATCGTCCATATCGCGGACGCCGATTCCCAGGGCAAACAACGGCGGAGCTCTGGAGCACCGGGTTACGCGTAGGTAGTTGACAGGGAACGTGACGAAGGGCTCGTGCGCGGCCATGTACTCCAAAGTGAAGGACTGGGAAACCGTCAAGTCATGAAATGAATGTCGAATTCATTCGCACCTGAGTCCACTCATCATCGCTGTCATCATCCTCTTCCTCGCTGTCAGCCCTCTTCCTCGTTGCCGTTGCACTCCTCCTTGCTGGTTGCATCCTCTACAAGCGGTTCGTTCATTCCCTTCATACTAATTGCGCTCAAGTCGCTAGGACGAGTGGTTATGTTTGTCGTGGTGGTAGTCATGATACAAGGACCAGAAGACACAGTATTAGTAAGCGGTACAAATTAATTGCTTCCCTGCAGAACTGCCACACCCCGCTCCCCGAATATAGTTCCCTGTACCGATGGTAGATGACACTGGCGGTGACAGATGTAAACAAAAAATAGTACTCGAAACGAAGATCAGATGGATACACGGTGTAAAGCTATAATGAACGCTACACAAAATACATTTACCTCGCCAGCTAATTAGCGAAGGCATATTCATTCCATGCAAAATACATCGAATATGGCGAATACAGCGATATTTTGGTGCTAGAAATTTATGTGAACAAGTTTATAAAGCACATAGTATGAAGCAAGCGAAGCGAAAGGTATGCGAGAATCGGTTGGGGATATAATACAAACTCGAAGGCAGCGACTGGGGATGGAGAGGAAAGCATACGCGAGAAACAAGAAAAGATCTTCAGACCCCCGTCTATCGTGCCTCTTCTTCCTCGAGCGGTGGTACCGAGCTCCAGTGATCAATGTTCTCCAACGACATTGGTGGCGACTCGACCATATCTTCAGTTTTGAACCGGTTCCGCCCAGCACCGTCCTCGACGACTTCGAGCTCCTCCGAGTTTCTCTTCTTCAATCTTGGCTCAGTGACATCTACCTCGACGTCGACCTTCAGCTTTTTTTGGTGGTGTTCCCGACCTCACGGGCTCCGTTATATCATCTAATGACCTCTTCCTAACGGGTAGTCGGGCACCTCAGACGACTTCCAGTGAGCCGAGGGACTCCAAACCTAGTCATCCTGGTCGGCTTCGTTGACCTCGGGAGACGGTATACGAATCTTCGATGCAGCCGTAACAGGTTGAGCGGTATCCTCGGGTGTTAATCTGAACGACGCCCTCCGCACCTTTGGCGCGCTCGCATATCTTGCACCGGCAGTGGTAGAGCGGACGGCAGGCATCCTCTCCATATCTGAAATATCCATCACGTCAGAATTGAATGTGAATTAAATGAAAAAACTTACTCCTTGGAAAACAGCAAATTGATCAGCGATTCCGGAATATACGGTATCAGTCTCAAGAGTCGTGGCGGGTCAAGGATGGGCGATACCGGGATCAAAATGGCCTCATTCGGGGGCGGAGTAGGCGTCGTCTGTAATGTCGATGTTGATAGCACTGGGCTCGTAGTCGATCCATCGGATTTACTAGATAGCGAAAAATCGTCGCTACTGCTGCTTTTCTTCATGATTCTTGTTCTCTGTTCGGTCTTGCGCGCCTGTAGTCGGTCGTTCCTCCTCCTCTCCAGCCAGTCGAATCCATCAAACCAAACGGCTTCGTCCTTGAGCTCATGGACAACATCATCCAAGGATATCTTACACGCCTTTCTGACCGCGTCGCACCCATCGGCCGCACACTCGGTAACCAGCATCCGGAGGATATTCTTCACCGGCGGGAGGAGTAGCGTTCGGAGTCGGAGCTCCTTCATGTATGCGTAGTTCGCGCGCTCGCACAGACTATATGATGGCGGTACGTCGCCCAGGATAGTGGTTTGCTGGGGACGCTTTTCGCCGCTGTCGTCGTCATCACCACACGTCACCGGACAGGGATGTTCAGCGCGGGGCACCTCCAAGATCATACCAGATATCCATTGGTCGCACGGGGTTACCCAGAACCCACCCAATGTCCGGTTCTGTGCCCAGTCGCCCAAGGCCATACTTTTTGCACTGTGGTCCTCTACCCACCACTGCTCGATATCTGGATCGTCCTCCTCTTCCTCTTCGCAATCGCGCACGTCCATGTCAAGGTCCTCGTCGCTCTCATGAGTCTGTATTGTTGCCCGAGAAGCTGATAGTTGCTGGAGATCTTCCTCCCATGTTTCGTAACGATTTGCGGCGACGAGGGGTCTAAATTGGCGCATCCTTATTTGCTTCTTCAACCAACACCTGTCTTGGACAGTCTCAAGGATACGATGCACAGAATCATCAGCAATGGCAAGGAAACCCTCAACTGCAGCTCTTGCTTCATCATCAATATTCTCCGACCCCAGCATACCCAGCGCCTCCTGATCTCCTATCCGGACGTACGCTCTCCGAAACAGGCTATCCCTGCGGCATTGCTTACACGTCGCATGCATCCTAGGCCACGTCTCAGAATCCTCGTTAGACATACACCCGACACGGTCACGGCTCGAGTCGCGCTTGCGAGTAGCTTCCCGATAGCAAACGCCGCAGTAGCTCGTCTTGTGTCGATTGTGGTCGCGACAGATGCTCACGATACCCAGAGTTGGGAAACGCACAGCACGCTTTGCGAAGCCAAAACCGTGGTTGATATAGGGATAGTTCCGACAAATGACGCATGAGTAGCCGAGAATGATGTGATAGTGTTTGTAGGGGGAAAGTCGTTCAGGATACGATAGACCTTTTGACTTGTGAGTGATGGCAGTAGCGGGGGGAGCAACGAAGGCGTAGTGTCCGAGGAAATCAACCGGATCGAGAACAATGACGACATGATACCAAACAGATGTGTTTCCACTGGAAAGATTGCAAGTCAGACGCCATGAAATATGTCCCAGAACAATACGACGAAACAAAGGAACAGAGGATGAAAAATGGAACGTTACGACTCATGCGACGGAGAAGGGGACGCAGGTAATGACACAGACGGCACCCGACGACCTGTGGGAGATACGCAAGGTGTTGGTTGCCCAAGATCACGGTTTCCGTCAACAGGGTCTCGGCAAAGGCAAAAGGCGTGCCCAACCGAGTCAAGAATATCAACCATTCTGTGTTTGGACAACCGCAACCACGTTTGTCAACTCGTGCCAATCACAACCCACAAAGAAATCGATAAATGTCTACGAAGGATCCGGATAATAATATCGGCAGAATTGAAAGTCCCCTCGTCACAAGGATCGACACTCGGCGGTGGCGCCCCCCAAAAATCCCAGAGCGGAGCGGGGAGCGAAGACAAGAGCACATCCGAAGTTGGTAAAAGCTCGTACTCACGAGATTTGAGCTACTGCGGGCATACGGCCACTATTCTCTCCAATCCCATGGCGTGGCGTATTGCTGCATAGGCCATGATGGTATACCAGAGTCTATGATGTAGAAGAGGAACTCGAGCTGAAAGACTTCGAGCTGTGGATATATAACTAGTGCTTGAGGACGTGGTCCCACCCGCGTCACTCGCTGGGGGGTGCGGTCGACCTAGCACCTCCCGAGCCTGCTGCACTCATTTCAGAAGAGGGCACTCCGTTCCCCTTTCATTCCTGAGGGACTTGAAGCCCCAGACGAGTTGACGTCGCTGTTAAAGGCAAGGAAGACGGGTATTGGAAGATATTTTGACCTTGGGTGGTGCTGCGAGAGTCGTGCTGCATTCGGAAAGGAACGGGTGGCAGCAAGTGTAAGATAGAGCGTCAATGGAGTCCATGTATATTCCTGGTTCAGTATAAATGAGCATGCCAAGATCCTATCAAAATTCATTAGCTACAGTAATAAAAAAGAGAGAATTTACGCACCTTGCAACCAAAATCGACTCTCACATCGATTGCGCAGTCTTGCTGCCTCACAGGTACTACCATACACTAGCAGGTGACCAACCTGCATCCCTTTAGAATTCTCCAAGCTCGCCATGCTGTCTGATAGCGAGACGACGCCGGCGAGGGGAATGATCAGTGCCAAGTCGCGAATATCTGGTCCTGCCATTTTGGGTACAGAGTTTTTCGTCACGTGTTTTCCGGCTATTTATCTCCCGCTTGCGCCGTTGCACTCTGAGTACGCGGCGGCGAGCTAAGAGGGCCTCGTGGTTACTTGAAAGAGCTTTTAGAAATGCTGGGCAGCGCTTGTGAGGTAACAGGATTGCATAGTCGATGTGAGATTCCATTATAATGTGCATAATTTCAATCTTTATTATTGCTGCAACTAACAAATCTTTATAGGACTTTTACGGGCTCATTTCTATCGCTAAAGGATTATTCTGTAGAATTTTTTGAGTCTTTACTGTCACTACACGGCTCGATATTCACCCGCAATTACAGGATGACTCACGACACTGTTGCCCACTCTGCAACGGCGACTTCTCTCCTGAATTCCAGTACCGTGGCTGCGGTATACAGTGCAGTAGGACGACCGGAAGGCGCAGCTATGACTGTTTCTACGGTCACTATTCTCTGCGCCGGCTCGTCGTCTGCATCAATTTGACACCTACCATCTACCAACAACGGCAATATTCACCGATGTTCTGCACGGCGTCAGTGCAGCCGGCGGCAATGACTTGAACGCCCCTCTTAATCGTTGCTGCGTCGTGGATCATAGCCATGACCCCCCACTATTTTGGTATTGCCGTCGCCGCCATTGTCTCCGTCAACACTCCTTTACCAACATCTCGCTGCGACGACGAACGTCCTATGGCTGAATGTGCCCCAGGGAAGCCATCACCACCTAATGCTATTCTAGGCTATGCATTACATGGGAAGAACTGCCGCTTTACGCCTCAACTACCTACAGTCCAATACGCATCTTCTCCCCGCATCAACGTGAAGCTACTTCTGCTCCTAGAAAGATTCACCGCGTCAACATACGTCCTCCTGCTGTCTCCCGTTCACCATCTCGCTGTTCCTCTTAGAAAAGTGCCTCTCCTAAGCTCTTCGCAAAGCTTCGCTGGAGTGTCAATACGCCGGAGGGAGGATTGTTGGTACGTCGCACTCTTTAATCCTGGCGCCAAATCTCTAACAAGCGACCGGCAGATAATCAGGTAGCACATCTGTTGATTGAACCTCTGATTGAATTTTTGTTTGCACAATAGCGTCCCATAAAAAATCTAAAGGTTCTGTTAGTCAACTGAACATCTTCGTTCCGGCCATACAACTCTTACAAGCCAACATGGATGGGCCTCGCTCAATTGACAGAATCTGTTTGCAGCCCGAGTATTGAACTCGGTATCACCAACTGCTCGCTTCGATCTGGATGTCGTCTTCAAACACAAAATACATTGCTCAGGAAGGTGACACAGGAACCAGACGGCCACGTTTTTTCCTTCGCACTCGCTTGCTACAACTGGACGACAGCCAGAATGATTGTGAAGTCTCGCATTAAATCTTCCGTTAGAGCTACTGGGAAGCCATCGAATCTTTACACGCCTCGTGAGCATATTTCCTTTGCCTCGAAAAGCCTTGGACTAACAATTTTCATAGCTGGGAGCTTCGAAGACAGCTCAGATACAAGACGTGAAATAACATATAAGGGGTCTCCGTATATCCAGATCCTCGCATCTTGGAAGTAAGGTATGTATTTACACTGCATTATTTCGTCTAATCCTAAGAGATCGGAGTGACGCCAACCTAGCTACTTCTTTCAGGCGATTTGTTCACGAATGGCACTATACATATCCTTTACGCTGTCCTCCCTTCCCTACTCTTTGAAACTGGAATTTAACATTCAATACGACGATTTTCTGTCCCAACAGGTTCCTCACGATCACCCTCATCAGCGTGAATCGATATCTCGTTAAATGACAGCCATCGTCGTCATCAACGCACTTCCCTTCACTTCACCTCTCAAGATCTCACTTGATAGGTATCCGTTTCCCCGTAATACTGGTAACTTTCAATGAATCAAAAATCCAATCTGAATCAGAGGTAAATTAATGACTTGTATAGCGATGAAATCACTACAACTCAGATGTCCTTCGTAGTCGTCGTCTAATTCATTTCATAGTCCTATCAGCCGTGCGAGGTGAGTTCATGATACACAGCAATCAATGTCCAACTGACCGTCTGTTCAGGAACCAAATAAAATGATCAGTGTGTCCCTATAGATCTCGACTTCAGGAAGCAAACAAGCAATGAGAATAACTAACTTATCGGTGCAAGCAGCACTGTACGTCTCGTCCGTAGATGCACAGTCTCAATTTATGTTATCTGTGGTAAATTCGAAGACTCGCGTTCCGGATCAATATGCTGGTCGCTATTGATTCACGTAGAAATTTATGTCCTTTTGTACTTCATCCGGTGCTGCCGTTTGAAGAATCCCTCTCTTTCAACGGCCAGAGTAAACGCAAAGACATTGTCTGGACAGGGTGTGCGTACTATTCTCGTATATATTCGATGTCTGGCGGATAAAGTCTTTCTTAGATGATCGAAGAGTAACTCTTCTATCTCACACGCCTGGTATATAAAACATTGCGTCAAGCTATCTCCTACCCCAGCCTAGTTCACCGGCGATGTTTTTCTACCAGTGGAGGACAATTGTGACGCCGTGGTGTGTTAGCTACCCCCATCTTCTGAATGTAGCCAGTTGATGACTGTCACAGCTGTCAACCTTCAAGTCCACCGACACGCACAAACACAATTATCGGGCCTATGTAAAAGCCTTTCGCTCAATCTTTGGACATTATTTTGCTTGGTTATCTGCTGCTTTACCCGCAGGCCCTAGTTAACGTTGATTCCATATTTTCATTATAGTGGGGTTTTGACTAACATTCATTGGTCATTGTTATACTCCTCCATCGAAAGCAATGGGGTAACCTCGACTCTCGTCCACGAAAGTGTACAATGAATCGGCCCCTGAGCTGGGGCGCCATGAGTAGATGCTTTCCTGGTAAGCAAGGTACCGGGCGATGAATGGCAATTCTTGCCTCATTCTTTCATCGGACGCCGATAGCTCATGATATCAGCCGCCTTATTTTGACTCGTATATAATCTGCTACGTTAGATAAGCTAGCCCATCCCTATTCAAGTCACAGTGGGTAATTGTGATTATCCTCTTCTGATGTCGTTTTCCTTACAACCTCTCAGACGCAGATCCTCCTGCTCTCGGTCGATTTAAGGCATAGTACTATCGTAAGTATCGTCTTCAACACGGAATCCGATTCTGTCTTCATATTCTGCGGATTCTTCTCTTTGTTCGATCAACAATCAGTTCTGGATGTCTTCGGACACTTTCCTGAGAGTCCAGACCCCCGCTCGATTTCAACGAGGTAGAAGAACTGGCAATAGGTGCACTGAATACGACGAAGCTCTGCGACACAACAGCTACACCTGGGTATGCCAATTTACCGTCATCCATAAAGATCACCAGTACTGATTTATGCCGTCTGTAGATTCGATCCCATCATTGGACAGGCTGGGAACGCAGGGATCAGAATGTTGTCAGGAACTGACCCTGCTGATGCTAATGATGAACTTACCTTGACGGAGGAGTTTGTTGTTTCTCGTGGTGGCGAATACTTCTTCACGCCTTCGATCAACAGCTTGAAAGAGACTTTTGCGAGGCCGTGAGCTTATCTTCTTTGGTGATTTCCTCCGTATCAAGTATCAAGTATTTCTGGACTGTGTACGATAACAAACTACACGGGTTCATTATCCAATAGTATCCTCCTTCATATTTATAAGTCGAGAGATTTATGTCCGTGCCAAGAAGTCCCGCAAGTTTTATCATACTCATCAACTGTGTGCAACACGGTGAAAGTGAGAGTGGCTGTATCTTTTTCGAATACTTTCTTCCTCGTAAATCATCACTTTTTCTTAGTCGGTCTCGATAACGATGAGGCTGTAAGATGTACATAGTATGCCTTGTTCCATCCCAATAAGTGTATTCATCTTAAATTTAGTTCTATGAACGTTATAAAACTGGAGAACTTTAGTATAGTATAGAAGACGCAATAGTGTCTTGGGGTGGTACGTATGAGCCGTGCTATGGGACGGAGGTAGCAAACTTCCGGAGACGTGATATAATTCAGACGACTTTAAGAAGAGATGAGCGCAGTATTAAAATAGTAACCCGATGATTTTTGTACACGATATTGATATTGTATGTTTTGCGTACAGGGTTAAGGTCGGAATAATGTGTCAGATAACAATAAAAACTAGTGCTCATGTGAAAGGTATAAAATAAAGTACATTGCTGTAATAAAAAAGAATAAGAATAGTGAAACATAGCAGGTCGAATACAAGAGCGGATTAGAATATTGAGAGTTGGAATGCATCCAGACCCTCCTCCAAGCCCAAAAAAGTCTGGTCGAATGAAGATGCTTGTGGTGTGAATGTATCCATTTCGAACAATAGAGGCATCAAGAGCTGCCTACAGGGACAGGGGGAGAAATGCGAGGTCGACGATCGATCGGAATCGAAAGATAATGCAGGCGAGAGTTGTTCGTTTTCGGAGGATGAGAGACTGGAGAAGGAACCTAGGTCAAGTCTTTCCGTAATGTCGTCGTCAAAACGGTGTGAGCCTCTATAAGACTCGTTGCTTAAGGATCGAAAGCTTGTATTCAAAGAATTAAAGTTCAATGGAGAAAAGAGTCGTTCGTTCCCCGTGAAGACCGGGGACGTCGACAGGAACGCTGAGCCGGGATGGGGCACTGGAGGTGAGGTAGACAATGTTGTGTCCGTGGTCACTGGGTCTATGATTCCGACATTGGTATTCGCGTACAGCAAGGTAGTATATAAGGTTGACGTGACCAATTCAGGGTGATACAGATCCCTTGCACGCGGAGAAGAAGCTGGCGAAGGGCTCAGCATGCCCTGGAGGTCGAAATCATCGTATTGAGACTGTGATGGAGTCGACACCTCGGGGGACCCAGCTTCGGACTGGGACTGTGGAGATGGGACTGTGTCACTACTATCTTCGAGTGCCCGTCCAGCTTCGGCTCCAGGGACGAGCTGCTGAGGGAGAGGTCTTAGTCCAGTGGACACAACACCGGGAGTGCGCGTGTGACTGCCTCTTTGTCGGTGGTGGGAGAGGTATCCACGGGTGGCGAATGCTTTCTCACAGCCTGGGGATTCGCATTTGTATGGCTTGTTGGTGCTGCTGGAGGCAGGAGAGATGAGATATCGAAGGTAAACGGAGAGAGAACCTGACTCACTGGCATGCGCGAATGTGGTCGTTCAGGTTGCCTTTCTGAGCCATAACCCTGTCGCAGCTGGTGAAAGGGCATTTGAATCTGCAAAGCAGAACAATGAGTCGAAGAAACTTTGCACAAGAGCGAAATAGCAGTACATTTTGGGGGATGGATTGTGGCCCTTCCTCTTATGGCGGCTGAGGCCAGTCTTGTCGGAAAAGTCTTTCTCACAGTTCGGCTCTGGGCAGCGAACACGGGGGCGGTCCTAGACAAGAGTGAGGATGACATCAGCCTGGGGACAATTGTGTGCCACTTTGGGACTGGTAATATGAGGTAAAATG
This sequence comes from Armillaria novae-zelandiae, assembly GCA_030435655.1. Lineage (NCBI taxonomy): Eukaryota > Fungi > Basidiomycota > Agaricomycetes > Agaricales > Physalacriaceae > Armillaria > Armillaria novae-zelandiae. The sequence goes on from JAUEPR010000041.1 coordinate 24,661, forward strand.
ACCTTATTCATCTCAGAGACGGTGCGAGGCATTGTGTTTCGATGACGGTCGGCAAAATACTGGTCGAGAGACTGGAGGGGGTGTAAAAGTAAAGGGAAGCGGCTGAGGATGGGGGAAATCATGATTGAAAGCCCCGCCTTATATTCGTTTTTGAGGTAGGGCGAATTGGTTGTTGGGATATTGATTTTTATGGAAGGTGTTGCTTTGGAGTGGCGGGGGCAAGCCTAGATATGTCTTTTGTGGCTATTGGGTGTAAGCAATCGAGTACCAATCAAAGTTAATAGCCGTTTTCAGGAGTTACTTGGCGGTGCATTGACCATCGGAGTGGCAAGATGGGTTTCCGGAGTGACAGGACCATACTCTGCACCAAGACCGTCAGATAATTTGCATCTAACAAGAAATTTGGACAACTACGTCCCATGGCACTGGTATTAGATCCTAATTCAGTATCTTAAGAGCATGGTTCAAATGGCAGTTATGGGTGTTGCATCTGTGAACAAAAAGGAAATTTCAAAAAGAAAGACGGAAAGTGCTATCGGCATGATTGCAAAATTCGGCATAGGAATTTTGAGTAGAACCTAGTATCGAGCCCCACCTATGTAGCATATTCTAAGAGAGAAGGCTTTGCAACGTTGCCAGGTCTTTTTTACTGGCAGTCAAATTGGGCGGGATTTTCTTGGGATTTTCATTTCCTTCGGATAGGACTTCAGACTATTCATGGCTCAGAACCTTCACTCAATCAGAGCTGGTTCATCCAAGTTAGCATTGGTATTTAGTAAGAAATTGCTTTTGGTACTTAGAATGGACGGGTGAACATCATTCTGAACCTCGAACGTTGAAAAGAGAGCCGCGCTGAGTCAGCGCGCCGTATCCCAAATTGGATATGGTGTATCAAGGTCACAGTCACACCCCTCTTCCCGTTCCAACCATCATCATTGGCAATGCTAGACATGGGATCCCATCTGGTACTGTGCAAACGCACGTAAGCCGTGGTGTATCCTATTTGTACCCTTCAATCGTAGCTGATTACTTCTCCTGGCCAGAAGAAACTAAAATCGCGAGGACGGCTAGGAAGTGGCTGTACCCTCAAAATGTGGTACTTCTTTCTGTTCTTGAATTCGAAGCCTACCTAAACTACTCTGACTAGACTATTTCATGTTTCTATATTGCATGTCGCTACCCTCTTGCAACACTGTCGCCCAAGAATAAACATCGCTTGACCCCGCTCTGGTTGGTGCACGACATTCCATGAATGCGGCAAGGTCGGATGAAAAGGCCGCGCTTGATTGCAGCAGCTGCGTTATTTTGGATCGTCCAACACTCCGACGATGGTGCGTCTACTTCAACCAGGTCATGCCTTATCTTTCTCACTCTGACGACAAGGCCAGCCAAGGACTGTACTGCAAAGCGGGATCATGTCAAGACGGCTTGAAGCGCTGCCGATCCTCGTCCAGTCCTCGGTCATACAGTGGTATATGTGACTTCTAGGTAAGCCTTCGCGTAACTAGAGAATCATCTCACCGAGTAACCGTTACCTTCAGGCTCGCCGGCGAACCACTCTGCGAATCTGCTGGGACAAGCTATTGCTAAAGTCTCCGCTAGATCAAGATGCGTGCGTCGTCGCAGACGGCCGATGTGTTGAGGAAGAGAGTGGCAAACGAAAGTGAAAGACGCTTAGATTGAGAGAACGTAAGTTGACCTCTCTATCAAAGAAACTCGCCACTCATATCTGACCTTCCGTAGAATCTGCCGAAAAAATACTTGCCTACTACCCATATGCGCCGCCCTTGGTTCAGTCTATACGCAGAGCAGAGACGCCCATACATCATCCTCACTTTCCGCCTAAATGTAATTGTAGGGATGGAATGCATGATTAGTCATTTTTTACTCTATCGCGTCGCATCTCCTCGGTTCCGTCATCTCCGTGGTCCTTCTCCGGGTCATTGCCTCTCATACTACGTTCGGCGGTAGCTATCTGTTATGTGGATACTACGCGTGGTGTCGCTTGATTCTCCTTGTGAGACAGCCGGCATTGCTGACGTTTTGGGGCATTGCTAGTGAACGTAGTGGCCTGTCCAGCAGAGGCCTGAGCCGTGAATGTCGCAACCGCATCATCAGTCAGTGACTTGTTCCCTCATTCTTTCGAGGACCTATTACTGCGCGCCCAAAAAGCCTTGGCTCCATGCAATAACGGAGTATAATTTTCCGTACCATCCTAATATCATGCGCTTTAAGGCCTCGATTCTGTCCTTTGAACGACTATACTGGTATAAACCTGGAAACTCCTGACGAGTTTCAGCCGTTGCCTTGGTGCACGGATTCATATTTGCGCAGTTATTTTCGCCGAAGGTTGAATATCGGACAATTAATGGGCTCATATTGCTTGTTACAATATGGAGACCATTAACGGTATTATTCCGTTACCTGTCCTCGAGTTCGTTTTCATGACTTAGCTCCGTTAAACGACTCTGCTGATATATATATTCTCAAGGTCTGCCTGTTCACTATCAACTTTCCTATCGAGCCCCATGCTCTTCACTATCATTTCTCTTGCTGCAATTTTGCAGTGCGCCGCCATTGTTTTGGCTTCCACAGCACTAAGTGGGCTCAACACAAAGTTCACCGCAGAAGAAAAACTCTTTTGGGTTTGTTCTTAACGACTCGCCATCTCATACATGCTAAATACTTGCTTTAGGGTGCTGCAGCTGATCAGAATACTATAACTATTTCCGGTCTGTTCCCATCATAATATACATTCACATGCTTACTAGAAATTTCTTGCAGCAAACGAAGCCATCTTGAAATCCGAATTCGGGGCCGTAGGTTTTGTCTTTATCAACGATTTTCTCTTCTCTTGACGACGTCTAAACCGTAGGTTACTCCTGAGAATTCCATGAAGGTCGGTCGCTCGAGCCAGACCAACGGCATCTTACAAAAAGAATATTTTTGCCTGTTAGTGGGATGCTACTGAAAGTACCCAAGGAACGTTCACTTTTTCCGGGTCGGACTATTTAGTAAATTGGGCCGTCTCGAACAATAAAAAAATCCGTGGACATACCCTAGGTTTTGCGTTTAACGCTTGGGTCGAGCTCGATATTCTGATACACGTGTCTCTCTAGTGTGGCATTCGCAGCTCCCTTCGTGGGTCTCGGATATCACGGATGCAGATACACTAGTGAGTCAGAGTCCTGCGTCGATAATTGCAATGTTCTAAGGGATCGATCTACAGACTTCCGTCATTCAAACGCATATCAAAAACGTAGCCGGACAGTACTCCGGTAAACTCTACGGTAAGTTCGTTCTCTTTACAGACTGCAGTCCCTTGTCTAATATCCTTTTTGAAAGCTGTACGTGTCCCTCCTTTGGCGAACATTCTCTGGGATTGAACTAGCCGTGAATAACTAGTGGGATGTCTGCAAGTATGTTGGCTCTTCCAATGACATTCCCGCGTGCTGATGATCCACAGCGAGGTTCTGAACGAAGATGGTACTCTGCGGTCAAGCGTGTTCTATAACGTTCTCGGGGAGGTGCGCCCTTCAAGTTGTCGTCTGTGTTGCCTTGCTAATTCTCCGCTACTCAAGTCATTCATTGCCATCGCATTCAAAGCTGCGCGCGCTGCAGATCCCACGGCAAAGTTGGCTTACATTCTTTCTTCGGATTTTTCATTGAACTCGAGCGGTACAGGTTATATATCAACGATTACAACCTCGATTCTAACAACGCGAAAGTCCAAGGTTAGTCAGTACTGCCTTTTCTTCTGACGATTTCTTCAATCGTGTTATCTAGGAATGGTTGCCCTTGTAAAACGGATCAATGCCGATGAACAGCTAATTGACGGTATCGGTACACAGATGCACTTATCCGTACGTTGGTTCCCGCTCAGACGCTTATCTCTTGTTGAATATGCGTAGGCCGGCGGATCGAGCGGCGTAGCCGCAGCTCTGACGGCACTAGCAGGGGCCGGTACAGATGTCGCTATCACCGAGCTGGATATCGCTGGTGCAAGCTCGTCAGACTATACTACCGTTGTTGACGCCTGCCTTTCCAACTCTGCGTGTGTCTCGATCACTAGCTGGGGAGTTAGTGATGTTGTAAGCACGCTTCCATATCGTTTTCTACGAGTGTAGGTCTCAGCTATTTGTCTTCCAGAACTCATGGCGCGCCAGCTCTACGCCGTTGTTGTTCGACAGTAGCTACCAGCCAAAGGATGCATATTCGGCCGTCATATCTGATCTGTCTTGAGGGCTTGCTCAGTATTTGTGAATCTATGAAGGTTTTGCGTTTGATACTTCCATTCATAGCGATTCCGGTCCGTTACTGTGCACTGCCGTTCGCACGTTCATTTTTGTCTTCCTCTGGGCTGGAGCCTCTTCTTCATTAATTTGGCTCCTTCTTAGCACAACCCTGTAACTGGCCTTGTAGTCTCTGTTTCGTTCCCAGCTATACACTCACGTTTTGACTTGTGGGCCACATCTGTCGCAGCTTTTGTCGCAGTCACTTCCTCAAGAATTCATCATCATGTCTGACGAACTAAAAGATTATGCGACTAACTTAGGCTCTCCCTAGCGATATGTCGCTTCTCATTTATTCGCGTTCAAATCGCGTGTAACTCTCAACTGCAACTGCTGCTCCGTAGAAACATCTATATGAGCCTCGAACATACGACGTAGCTGTCGACGCTATCTGGTGAGTGCTACTCACCTTGTACAGATACTCGCTCATTTAACCTTAGAGAGGGAAAGCGGGCAAAGCATATAGCGGCCGCGGATACCCTCGTTTGCCCGGCTAATGTGTCAAATAACTCGATTAGGATTCTATGAATCAAACCTTCGTCTTTTGAGTTACCACGAAAGATTGAGGGGCATAAACTCAAAGACTTTGTGCCCTGGACCTGAGTCGAGATCACAGGCAGTGGAACAGCAGCCGCTTTGGATCTCCGACTGCAAACCCACAGTGACCAGGCGAGCGGAAGGGCGTTAGTCCAAAACAAGCAGCGGGAATCAAGATGTCCCTACTAAGTATAAGGGCCGAATACGGCCTTCGGGTATCATCTTGATATGTGACGCGCAGGGTGCAGAGCTATTGAGCCTCGTGCTTCGTTACTCTCATGTCTCATACATTGCAGAAGGGATGAAACTACGGTGATGTGTACACTTCTCTGCGTTTACGATTCTGAGCATTAGTGCAAGGAGGAGGTGAGACGGAACTTCTTTTCATATTCATAAGCTCTTACACTGATCTGAAAGTGACAGCCACATTACCAGCCTGCGCCGACTACCGGACTTCGAATGTCGTAAACATCACCCTTCATAGCGCTAGCGATGGATACATTTTTCCGGCCCACTCTCCTCTCATCCCGCGTTAGGAAGGGAACGTTTCTTTACCTTGCCAACCAGAAGTATCTATGAGCGCTAACGACGCAATGCCTCACAGCTCTTCCAAAATGGAAGAGGCGGACACTACTCCCCTCTCATCAGCTGACAAGGACTTCGAGAAGGGTCCTTCAACTGATGAGGGGGCATCAACACCTGAAGAACTGTTCGTCGTTGACCGTGTAGCAGAGAAGAGGTATGTTTGCCGTTGCTATCGAACCAGAAGGACGAGCTGATGCTGGTTCGTCTTCCTGCCAGATTGCTCCGACAGCTGGATCTTCGGATCTTGCCTAGTTGCATGTTCATTTATACCCTCAATTTCCTCGCGCGCGCCAATATCGTACGCCGATCTGTTGATTGCTTGATCGTGCTCTTAATTAATTTATCTGTCAGGGAAATGCGAAAATCCTCAATGCCGACAGCGGTGACTCATTGTTGCAGGTCCTCGACATGACAAGCGAGCAATTCTCTACTGTGCTGACAGTATTCTTCATTTCTTATGCGCTGTTTGAGACACCGTCGAATTACATGCTCAAGCATTTCTCTCCTCCGCACTGGTTCGCATTCCTCATGGTCGGATGGGGCGGAACAGATATGATCATCTCCTCCGTCAAGAGCTATAGCGCGCTGACAGGACTTCGCTTTCTGCTTGGGGCATTTGAAGCTGGTATGTCATAGAGAGCCGTCCTTTGTTACACTGATATCTAATTACCGCTACAGGTTTCTATCCGGGAATAATCTACTTCCTCACCTTGTCAGTTCTATTTTTGTGCTTCAGGGCTTCCTCTGCTGATTAGCCGTCGTAACAGTTGGTACCGACCTCAAGAGCGTGCTCTGCGTCTCTCCTTCATCGCGGCATGTACCTCACTCTCTGGTGCTTTCGGAGGTAGCATCGCTTATGGCGTTGGGCTCATCAACGGCTCAAAAGGTTTGGAAGCGTGGCGGTGGTTATTCATCATCGAGGGCGCGCCGTCATGTGCTCTGGCGGTGGCGGTATACTTCTTCTTTCCAGCATATCCGGAGACAGCTACGTGGTTGTCTGCAAAAGAACGAGAGCTCGCCGTCAAGCGCCTCAGAGGAGAAGCATCCTTGGGACATGCCAAAATTACATGGGCACAGACGAAGGATACACTGATGGATGGGAGGCTGTACCTCCACTATCTCGCCTTCATCACCGTCTGCGTCCCTTTTTCGAGTATTTCGTATTTCGCACCAACTATTGTCAATGGACTCGGATACGAAGGGCTACGTGCTCAGCTTTTCACTGTGCCACCCTTCGCCATAGCCTTTGTTGCGACCGTCATCTGTTCTGTATTCGCAGATCGGTATGAAGCGTGGTCAACGTTTGCGTGGATCCCTATGGTTGTTTCTGGCGTCACCTTTCTGATTCAGGGTGCGTTTAGTTCCGCAGCCATCTCGCCTCGACTGACATTGTAGCATATAGGCGCACTTCCGCCTACAGCGTTCAAAGCGCGCTATGCCATGCTATGTCTCAGCACGACATTCTCCAACATCTGTAATCCGTCTCTCATTACATGGCTGACAGTCAATCTTCGCAACACCGATGCGACGACGCTCGCTATACCTTTGATGGTGACAATCGGGACTGTTGGGCAAATCACCGGTGAGCTCGGTCTCGTGTCAGTATATTATCGTCTAATTCTTTGATTATGTTTATAGGCGTATATATATACAAGGCCAATGAAGCGCCAGGTTACCGGACCGGCCATTTCACCAATGGTGCGTTCCTATTGGTGGGATCCCTTGTGATCCTCGTCCTACGCGAGGTGTATAGAAGGCGAAACCGCAACATGACACCCGGAAGTCAACTATGGCGTGTATAGCACGTTTCGGTTACTGGGTCCGTATAGAAGTTTGGAGAACTTTTTGCGTCCGTTGAACGGACTACTTGGCGTACTATGAACTGTGACAGAACTACTTATAAAAATGATGAAACCTTCATTTTCTTCACCAAATTGTCCTATCAATGGAACTCCTTCTTATTCAGCAACTTTTTTCAATGCGAGACTGAACGTTTCTCCAGGCTTATCATCCTGAGATGGACGATGGGAGTTAAGGCGATGGCGAGTAGCACGGTTACAAAGTTTCAATGTCGTCCTTGACTTTCACCGTCAGCCGTCCATGATTAATATGTCCCAATTAACCTATATACCACATATTAGAGTACGATGGACACGACTGATGAAAGGAACGTATAATAAATATGGATATGAGGCCCAGCCATGTCTCCTTTTTCGAACCTCGGATCTCCATCAACCCCCAGAATAAGCTAGCTTAGCTCGCGTAGCAAGGTGAAACATCCAATTTAAGATAGCACATCTATCACGAATATGTTGTCGTGTGGTTTTAAAATAGTATCCTTCCTTCTTCCAGGAAGGCAGTTGAATCGATGTTGTAGATTATCGAAGGTCTGGAACGGTTTTCTGAACGCCTGGCCATCGCTAGAGCGTTTCCAATGGAGCACCGTCATCGAAACAAATCGTGAAGTCTCGAGCGTAATCACGAAGATTTGAAAGATTGGTGGAATTGTTGGATCGTAGGGCATCAAATCTAATCCAACGAGCATCAAATCAGCGACAACTTTCTTCTATTCAGCACTCGATGACATAGGCGAGACACTACTTCAGGAGAAATCGGAATGGCTAGAGTAGAATCCTTCTTCGTTCAAACAATACAGGACGACAGCCAAGATTTGAACGGTCAATTGGTCCGAAGCACCGAAGGTAATCCAGAAGCGGGATCCAGAAGTCGATCTTGGCATAAGTTACTTTCTCTCTTGGAGCGGCTCATGGTTCCGTTCATGAAGATATTGTTTTGAGAATAATTAACCTGAAGAAGGCGCCTGGAGCAAAGTGCTGCCGACCAGACGGCCAGTGATTTGAATGTCTTCACACTTGAAGTGCACAACTCTCCGACGTTGGTACTATATAAGTGCAGACCCGCATTCAAGCATTTCATATATCTGGGGTAGAAATGATACTGCCAATGTAGCCTTCGACTGAGAGCTCCCAGACCCTCCTTGGCCTTCATTCCAAGCGCTCTTCGTTCACCATCGTTTCATAAAGGATATTTTAAACCGACGTTGTGGTTCCAAGAAGAATTATCAGCCACTTAACGCTTCCGAATATAACATCATCAGTGCTGCCGCTTGCATTGCAGCATCGATCATAGTTCCCACTTTGAGGCGCCCGGATGCTTGTAGCATGAAGACACACAAAGAGCCACAAAATCAAGTAGTACCTTTAGTTTCTCCGTCTTCATCCGCATTGAGATACTCGCCCGCCAGATCTGACCGATTCCATCAAATACGAACATACCACGCCGTACCAAGGGGCGAGAGATAGTTACATCCTTGGGATATTCATAAAGATGCGCACACCAAACAGGATATGCCCTACTTCTAACCTATGACAGAATAATCTTTCCACGCTTCATCCAATCCATACCGGCACACATTTTAGTTCGAACATAGCTCCACTAGTGCCCGTGTCTTTTTCGCTGACTACACTCTAGAAAAGGGCCTCGCCGTGGGCTAAGTGTTTCTGAAAACCGAGGGTTGAATAGATTACACTCATACCACACTCGAGACCAAGAACACGGCGGCTCTGGGTGTACGCCAGAGAGGGATCGGACCGGTATTTCCAAACGGTACGAGCCGGTTCGGGTCTTCCTTTTCTCCTCTCCTCCGACCTAACGGGGTCGATCGTCTGGCGGTGGGCGGGTGCGTGCAGGAAGGTGAATACGCCCTTCCATCTTTTCACGCCTGACATGATTAAGTAGGGTACGCACCCCTGCCTCTATAGGGATTTATAATGATAATGACGCGCTCGGCCACCCCTGTATATTTGCCCCTTGTCTCCCGCCATCTTCATCCCCTCTCCAGTCCCTGACCGAAACATGTGAATAATCAACCTCGGAGGGAAAAAAAAAGTCTGCCTACATACTTCCGTCAAGCGATGTTTTAATTTCAGAGAGAAAGGCTCCGGTGTTGTTGCCTTTTCTTTTCCTCCAATCTTCCTCCCGACGGCAAGGAAGGCGGTAATAGAAATTCGCTTAGCTTAAGTCCATTCGTGTACAGCATTTTATCCGACAACGAGTCGGGAAATCGGGAGGTCAGTCAGTAAGTTGGCAGTCAATCAAACTGAACTAACCCTTGGCTAACCTCGAGCAGTGCCAGCCGTTTTGCCCGTGCCTCAGATTCGCGTACTGCATTTTATCCGGCATTGAGTAGGAAAATCGGGAAAGTTATTCAGCAAGCTGTCAGTCAACCAGACTTACCTAACCCTTTGCTATTACCCTCGAGCAATGCCAGCCGTTTTGCCCGTGCCTTGGTCTGTCTCCGGCACATTTCCCAACACTCCTTCTTTACTTGTTCCTATCATTTCTCTCGGTTTTTCCCCCTGAATCACTTAATAGCAGCTCTGCTCCCATCATCACCAGGCTTAGACGGTTCCCCCTCTTCCCACTGCGGAAAATTGTCTCGCTTAGCTGATCTTTGACGATTATGACGGGCCTGCGTCGAGACTCGTACACGTTCTCATCTAGGCTACTATGGCGGACCTTAAGACTCCCCGTCGAGTTCGTACAGGAATCAGACGGATGTGGTACCTCCAAACCGCTATCAATAGCGGCTCGAAGTGCATCTTCTTACGCCAGACAAAGTTTCTCGTTCCTTGGCCCATTCCTATAACGTCTCATTTTCTTTTATCAAATATATCTCCGTTCACTTCCTCTCCCCTTCGAGGGCGCCTTCTTCTACGGTTTCAGTGCATGGCTATTGTATATATCTACCCGATATCGTCGCCTCCTTGGTGGTCCTCGCTTCAGTCTCTGCTTTCCTTATGGGGCTGTGTCTATATCTAGGCTAGGTCGACATCGCGGGTCTCTATCATCTTAGTACGAGCTTTGCGACCCGCAGTCATGTACATCTAGACGAAACAACGCTTGTTTGGGAACAAGGCCTTTTAGGTTTATGATTCTCCACACTTCTTTCTGATGGAGTCCGCTCACTGCACTTGTATGACGACGCGAGTGTATATGTGTACTCCACAAATTCCTACAAAGCCACCGAGATAGACTGAAAGAGAACCACAGAAACGCCGACTCCAATTCGGAATGCAAATTTGAGGTGGCTCATCAGTCATCATCTGATAATGGAGCTGATGTTTAAACGACGTTGGGATCGGAACTTTGCAGCTCTCGTTTGAAGTTGATCAATGGCGTATCTCGAGCGTGCGTGCGGGGCTCGCTAAGTATGCTATCAAGTGCGTAAAATAAATTGTTGTGGCGCTCAATCCTTGACCTCTCCTTGCCACTTGGAACGGTAGCGAAGGATATGCGTGACTGGGACAGCAGAGACCAAAATTGGTAACAAACGAAGCCCAGAAGAGGCTTTCCTGAAAAGTCCGCAAGTCAAGCGGTATAAAACGTTCTTCCTCTTTTGGAATAGAAACGAAGGAAGGTCGTCCAAGTCTGGCGGTAGCAAACAGATTTATCTGATACCGCAAGAGTCTGCCAAGAGAAGTGTCCTTCTAACAAACCTAACAACGAGGGCCATTGTAATTGATCACGGGGAGAACACGATCGCTAGTGAACGGCGCAAACTGCTCTTCCGCAGTGTATATCGTTGTAGGTGTCAGTTAGCTGCGATCTCTCTCAGCTCCATCGGAGGAATCCAGAGACCGACTAGCGACCCGGATCTAAATCGAACCGACTTGGTTCATATCCCAGGGTGAGGGACCCACCCCACTGGCAATACAGGCGATGTACTTGTGCGAAAAAAAAACTTCGCTGAAATTGCAAAGTTCCCATGAATAAGCGATAAAGTTCGGAGGCAGTAGAAGTACAATTGTCGACAAAGCATTTAAGGGCTGCGGAACGTGTATATATTCTTGGCGTCCAGAAATCAGAAGAGATTGGGAGAAGGGCGTGGATTTGGGGGCAGTTCACGTAAACGGTCGTCGGGTGAGAAGAGCGGAGGTACTATTGAATCGTCTATGGTTATTCTAATGAGGGATAGCTGAAACCTTATGGCTCGGAGTAGCCAGAGTGGTTCATCATGACGGCTGAAAGGAGTCAAATTAAGCACAAGACGCGGATGTAGAGCGAAGACAACAATCGCGAACTTTTAAGAACGAAGCGTCACCACCCTAAAACGAGTGTAAGTAGCGAAGTCGGCCTCCATTTTGAAAGGTTAAGATACTGCGTCAGTGACGGCGCATCGATACAAGGACAAAAAGGTATAATCCGACCTTGAACGTGAGAGGGAGGAACGAGCAAGGAACGAGGAATATTGGGCTCAGTCAGCTGAAGTCTATTCTTCCTTGATCAACCCCGTCTCAAGCTATTCTCATGAAGGAGTAAAAATAGGAACAGTAATTCACGTAACAGCTGCTATAAAGGAAGGCTACGATTCTAAAGCTGAGAACGACTGGTCGAATCCGGGTTCCAGCAGCCTAGGATCGGGAAAAGCCTAGGCTCTCCGTCCGAACAGGATCGGGATTGCCTAACTGGGAAGGTACGAGCCAGTTCATGATCCCCCCCTTTTTTTCTCCTTCGACGTTTGCTTCCATAGCGCTGGATGTTTGACTGTTCAATCTTGATTGAGATTCACGATGGTTTCCCACTACATACCGGGTCCGAGTGGACGATCAGCGCTCTGAGCGACCTCCCGATTGCGGATCTGCGAAGCTACGCGCCTCGACGCTATAACCCCTAAATACTTGGGCGGGTAACCGCTCGACGCCGACCCTGTACCCGCAACCTCGCCTTGGTAACGCACACACTTGCCTCAACATTCATACTGAGGCATAAATACACCCGCTGCTCTCGCCTGCCGTTAGACTAGCTTCTGCGGATCCCGTCTAACAAGGCCACGTCGGAGCCTAGTTTTCGCGTCGTACTCGGAGGAGCAAAAGGGCCGTTTTACCAAAATTCTGTGTAGGCCCCGCCGACTCGATCGCGTCCAGGCCCGCCCTTGTTAACCGGCGGGGATTATTTTCGCACAGCACTCCTCTTCAGGGGCCCCCGCCTAAGCATATTTTAATCTCCCCGCTGATGGCAATACGTCACCAGGAAGCCAGAAAAAGTGACAGTAATGAAGTCCCGGTCAATAAAAGGAATAATGAAAGCGTCGCGGAACGGAGGGGGAGCGTGCGGGGGAGAAAAGAAGGTACTGAGGCGTTGGGATTTAAATGACAATGACATTGGATTGGGGGTGGCGTAAACTGAGGATGGAGGCAGTGCGAAGTGGAGCCCGACTGACGAATGTAGAATATATGGAGGAAAGAGGGAATGTCAACTTACATACCAGAACCAAAACGGGCCCGGCGGGGACGAGGGCGGCGCCAGGGGAATGAGTAGTCGGGGGGAGTCGAAAATAACACCGGAGAAAGAAGACCGCACCTCTCCGGACCGTAAACCGAGCCCCTTTCCTTCAAGGATGATTTGCGCTTTTCCAACAAGTGAGTACCAATCAGATCGTCATACGCGATTGCGAATCTGTGCTTGACACGCCCTTGCTGATTGATTTGCGGTTATTCTGAGCGCGGGTGTTCCCAGTACCACCGAAGAGACCTTCGTTGAGTGTCCCAATCGTGTGCGGCCAACAAAGCACCGGTGATGGATAGTGCTGCATCTAGCGCTGACTGTCTGTCGCTATTCCCTGCTTTCCAAGGCATCTCCCGACCCTCGACCCTCTTCTGGTACGCAATTCCAAAGCTCTCGCACGCCGAGGCTCCCGTCTACGTACATATTACTCTCGCTATTGAATGCTCGTCCGGCGGTCCGACTCGGGCCCTGCAAATAGGTTCGCATCCCCTTGTCTTGGCAACGAACACGACCCTCCCGAGGTTTTACCCGAGACTCCGGGGAAAGTAAACATCAGGTTAGTAGCGATTCTCGCACTTGGAATGAGAATGTACCTGTGAGCAGATGATCTCGGTTTATAGGTTAGAGCACCATCTTTACATATCTTAAAGGAGAGTCCGTAGCACTGAGCCTGACGGTCAGGTGTACGATGTCCGCTATTTTGATTACAGCTGATCAACAGCTTATTGGATGGAGAAGTCCTCAATGACGATAAGCCAATGGATCTTCAGTGAGGATACGTAGCTGCAGTGTAAGCTTCCGTCGCTCCGTCGACTGTGATTCCGCAAGCAGGGTCTCATACAACAAGAGGTCAGCGTATAAGGAAGATTTAAATCAAGAGCAGGATATTCGTGCAAGCGAAATGTTGAAACACCGAACGTTGAACGTCTAAAATTGATGAGAATAGATGTCAAGAGGTCAGTGCCGCTGTGAAGGTTGATATGCGGGAGGGAAGGCGACGGTGCGAGAGACAAGTTAGATTCTTCATCGGATGGTGTCGGGCAAATACGAGTTTCATTAAGGTGATGGTACGATAGCGAGTTCAACGGATCCCCAACGCTTCGAGTGCCTTAAAAGAAGGTCGAAGCACTGGCTCATCTCTTCAGGTTCATCATTCCGGTTGGAGGGGTGCTCATGGAATCCTGGACAGCTGAAGAAAAAATTGAGACGATGGTTCTGGCTACGTTCCAGCGCGCGATCGAGAAGAGCAGGCATGTCCTTCTTGGGAGCTGGAATCAGGCGATCCTTTTCCTTCAAGAGCTTATGCTGCGAAGAGATCTCCAGGGTTGACCACATCTCAGGACAGAGGAACTGGACTGCATCTCTCCATGAGCTGCATACCTGACCAGGCTGCCATGGATTCTCGGTGATCTTGAACACGTTGAATCCAAAGATGTGGTAGGGTTCAGAAGCAGCGAGTTGCGTCTGCTCTTTGGGCGTCTGGCGCAGGATCTCGGCGACGATTTCAGAGGGTAAGCGGCGGATGGAGGATAATGCCGAACGATAATCACGCTTGATGTCTTTGAGCCGAATCATCTTCTCCTCCAGAGATGCAGCCGCATTTCGGAGCAGGTCAATCTCCCTCTGGGTGTTGATGATGGGAGCGTTGAGGTCATCAATAGACGCCTTCAACTGAGTAGCTTGGAAGGTGGTTGGTACGGCGTTGGTGGTCACTCGTGCGACGAGATCTGGAGAATGAGTAAATGTCGACACCCAATTGTATTTGGACAGCAAATCACGGAGGAAAGCGCTAGTAGACTGTTCCGTTGACGTCATGCTGAGAATACAAAGTGGTCAGTCAGCGGACGGAACATAGTCGGGAAAGATACAAAAGTGCTCCACATATGGCTCTGGTGGGTGATATCAAAACGCAGGGCGCTGTCGAAAGCTTTATGAGACCAGCACCGGGACTTGAAATAAACAGGAAACAATGTGGAAGCACAATGGATTGAGAATACGTCAGCGACACTTGAAGGATGCTCGAGACTGGATTGTCCTTGCGTTCAGACCACCTCACGGCTGATAAAAGTATACCCATTGATAACATCTGAGACTTTGGGATGAGAGAGTAAACATCAGATTAGTGGCGATTTTCGCACTAGAAACGAGAACGTACCTGCCGGTGTAAGCAGATGATCTCGGTTCGTATGTTCGAGCATCATTTTTACATATCTTAAAGGACTCAGGAGGAGAGTACGTAGCACTGAGCTTAGCCGTTGGGTGCACGATGTCACCATCTTGATTAGGACTGGTGAACAGCCTATTTGATGGAAGGCTCTTCAATGACGGTGAATGAGGCGAGGACTAAGATGTCAAGAGGTCAGTGCCGCTGTGAGGGTCGGTATGTGGGAGGGAAGGCGATGGTGCGAGAGACAGGTTAGATTCTTAATCGGATGGTATCGGGCAAATACAAATTTCATTAAGCTCAAATTCACAGAGATGCTAGCTGTGTATCTGTTCGTTGTTAGTTACAAGATTGTCGTATGACGAAACTTTGGGACGTACCGACAATCCACTCTCCGGGTTATCGACAGCCTCAAATCGATGTAACGAAGCTTGGGGTCGGTGCATTGCTAACAGGGACAATGAGATGGTGAGTTGGAGGCAGAAGTATGATGTATGTCATGTAGCCATATGAAGTTCATCGTCAATTTCAGTAAAGGAGTGTCGAGGGAGACGGTGGCGGCGATGGAACTACTGCAATATCGGGGAGCATGGCAATAGTGAACGGCGCAGTAGCAATTACTCGAGATTGTGACTAAATAGTTTCCGGCTGCTGCACAGATGCCGTGTAGAAATTAGCGACCTTCGCGGGTGATACAAAGAGAAATGGGAAATTGATGCAGGAGATGACCCTACGAAGAAGGGGGTCCTGTTGCAGTATATACCGCAAGCGTGGAAAGGGAGTCAAGAATCAAAGAGAAAACTTGTCGTTGCTTTCAGCGTGGCAAGCGGTATCGCAAGAGTCGTCCTGTAATCGCAGGGAACGGCGAACCTTGTGGTAACGGAGAGGTGTCAGAGATGTACAGAGGAAGTTACTTCAGTGTTAGAAATCATCTGGTAAAAATGTTTCGAAGATTCGTTAGCTGTAACAATGATAATCAGAGAAATTATGCACCTTTATGCCAGGTTCGACTCCCTCGCCGATTATGGCATCCGGCCGCCTAAAATCTGCTGCACAATATATCCAAGAACTGTCTCCAGTATTCGCGGGGTCCCCTTAGCTCGTGGCCGCCGACTCAAAGCGAAACGGCGCGAACAAGACCCTTCTCGGATGAAGTTCGCGATTGATAGCCGGCAACCACGTGGCTGGGTCCAAAATGGCAGGTCGGGGATATTTGGTACTTGGCACTGACCATGCCCCTCGCGCGCGTCGTCTCACTCTCAGACGGTGTGGCAAGCTAGCAGGACCTCGAGGGAACAAAAGGCGATCCCTGGCTAGCGCCAAGCAATGTCTGTGAGGCTGCACGACCGCGTAATCTAAGTGAGTGTCGATTTTGATCCTATGGTCCGTCATTTCTCTGACTTCTATTCCTATAGCTAACGAGTTAGCATTGAATCGCTACAGTATCACTCTCAGCGACCAGGGAAAGTTATATTGGTACCCTCAATGCTCCCCAAGAACCACGTGGCCCACCCTTAACTCCCGAAAATCGGAAATCCCTCATAGCACTCCCCCTTCATAGTTCAAACTCAACGACGAGTTTCCTCCACTGCAGCCACCTTTCCTGCAAAATATATATTGCAGCAAGCGCACCAGGGCATACGCCGAGGACTAGTTCTGAGGTCTTCGTATTCGTCGTTTACTCGCTTTGGGTACCATAGTGCGTGTTTTCTGTTATTTCTTTTTTTTGCTGTAGCTCATTTATTTCTCTCACATAGTTACAGGCTCATAACCAGACACCGAGGAGTACTGTATGGAGGTGTATAACCCTCTCGCGTACTCAGTAGGCTAGCAATTCACCCGCGGTTGACTGCGCAAGTCTTTTGATACCACCCCGCGCTGAAAGACTTAGGTGACATTGCTTCAAATCTCCCGGAACCTCAGCTGCAGTATATACTGCCTCAAAACCACTCACAGACACGACGACGATCATTTTTATGGTCCCCGTGTTCTTCGTTTACTTGCCGCCACCGTCGAAACGAGCATGTTTCCCGCCACGACGGCCTGCAACGTCTTGAGCACGTCTACCATTGCTTTCACGATGTCGATACCATCAGGAGATGCACAGGTTGAGATGTAGCTCATTTCGCTCATCATCGCAGGGTCAACAGTTTCCTGGGTCCCTGTACGTCTTGCTTTCCTTGTTTCACTTTCCTTCGCTCATTTATTCCTTCCTACTTTAGTGCATGCCCCTTCTCGATCCTTCAAGACGACTCTAATGGCTCTTAAACACCAACTCCGCCCTCGACAGGGCCCTGCTACCGACTCTGGCGCACGCCAGCCCACCTCTGTATGTCAGAATGAAAGATACACGAGGCTTAGTGCTGATGAAATGTAGGGTGTTTCTGCGCAGGTGTCGCATACGGATGGGAACGGGGCATTTTCTTCTAATACGAGTGCGGCGGGTTCGGGAGGTGCTGGGTCAATGACATCGCCAACGAGTGACGCGGCCGGGAGCACGTCCTCAATTACCATTGATACGTCTTCAAGCTCCACTTGCTCTTCAGCGTCATCGACGCCTACCATGTATGTCACCGGTGCATCTTTTGCCCGAGTTTCGCTCACATTTTTCCAGGACGACGAGCAGCACAAGCAGCTCCACCGTCATCTCAACATCATCGACGTCGACGTCGAAACCACGACGACCTCACCGTCTATCACAACCACCTCCGACGAATCGAGCACACCACCATCGTCACTTCTATCTCCGGTCAGCTCACTATGTACATGACGAATATGCCCACATCAGTCGCCTCCTCTGACTCCAGTTCGAGTGCAAACGTTTGTATGATCACTTTGGTGCTACCTACGACATGACCAAAATCGTGAACCCCGACGTCACCTTCAACGAGGCAGTGTACAAGGAGTACAGCCCTTTGTTCATCTCAACGACATTCGCCATCTCCTACGGCCTGTCGTTCGCAGTATCACTGCCACCATTAGGCATTCCTTGTACGTGAATCTTTGTTGGCTCTTCATTATCTCCATGTCTGACTAGCTTGAATCAGGCTCTACTTCCGAAAGCAGATCTGGAACCAAGCACGCTGGGCCATGTGCATGAACGAGCATCCTGATATTCACGCGCGTCTTATGTCGTAATACCCTCAGGTTCCGGAGTGGTTGTACGCGATCATATTCTGTGAGTCTCCCGCGTGGTTGTTGTCGCCATGCTGACGTGTGTTCTAGTGGCCATGGTCGGATGTGGCGTCATCTCAATTGAGGTCTGGGATACCAAGTTCCCCGTGTATGTGGTTCTCTTCTTTCATCTTTGTCCACATGCTGACAGTCTTCTAGGCAATACTTCATTCTCGCTTTGTTTATCTCTTTCGTCTACGACATTCCTATTGGAATGATCCAAGCCATCACTAATCAACAAGTCGGGCTGAACGTTGTCACGGAGTTGATCATTGGATACGTGCTCCCCGGGCGCCCCGTTGCAATGTTGATGTTCAAGACATGGGGTTACATCACCATGGCTCAAGGTACGCGTTACATGTAGATCACTAGCCGTCCACTGACAGCCGTCGGCAGCTTTGACTTTCACATCCGACTTCAAGCTGGGCCACTACATGAAGATTCCCCCCCGGTCGATGTTCGGGGCTCAGGTCGTCGCGACGGTTACCGCTGGTACCACACAGCTTGGTGTGCAAGCGTGGATGTTTACCAATATCGAGAACCTTTGTGATCCCGCGCAGAAGGATGGCTTCATCTGTCCGTCGACGGAGGTATTTGGCACCGCCAGTATTATCTGGGGTGTTATTGGATCAGCGAGGCAGTTCTCTCAGGGACAGGTATACTACGGTGCGTGATCCTGATCTTGCGCTACGCCGGCTTTGCTTAATCTCTTGATAGCCCTGGTATTCTTCTTCCTCATTGGGTTCGCCTGCCCGGTTATAAGTTACCTTATCAGCTGGAAGTGGCCGAATAGTATCATTCGCTATGTCGAGTACGTTCTCGTTCCTCTTCCAACCCTTTTAGACGACGTCTGATAACTTTCCTCCCAGTTTCCCGGTCATCTCCAGCGGGACAGGCGCCATCCCTCCAGCCAGTGCCGTCAACTACGTCCCCTGGGCTATCGTCGGGTTCATCTTCCAATACGTCATCCGGCGGCGCCATTTCTCGTGGTGGACAAAGTATAACTACGTCCTTTCGGCGGCCATGGATTCGGGTGTCGCGGTGTCGGCTGTGATTATCTTTTTCTGCCTGCAGTATCCGATGAATGGGAACATCGGGATAAATACAGTGCAGAAATGGTGGGGAAATACGGTGCCGTTTTCAAATGCGGATAGCGCTGGGACGCCTCTTTTGACTGTGGCCGATGGCTCATTCTTTGGGTAAGTTTTTCCCCTGATTTTCAAGAGTCGTGTTTGATGCTAAATTATATTCATAGACCGAGTACGTGGGCCTAAGGTCGAGCTTCGGAGTTGTGATAAATTTATATCGTGGCGTTGTTGTGGATCATGTTTTGTTCTGCGCTGTTTCTGCCAATGACATTGTAATTTTACGGCTTTGAAGTTTGCGAGGAGCAGTAAAAATAATAGACCGGTCATCATGTGATGTAGTCCGTTTTGTCTACCAGCGACCACCTCCGCTTTGTCTATTGTCATGAGCAGGTCCTTTATCCGCCCTATTTCGACCCGGTTCTAACCAATACCTAGTACAGATCTATCTCAGCAATCCGAATACCTTACGATCCCAGCAAAATCGAGCTCGAGTGTCACAGTGATTCTTATTCATGTATCGGCGGCTGCTCTCTGTTTCGAACCGAATCCCGTTGAACACGACTAGTAGGGACTAGGCGGCAACGCAAAGGAGATGAAACTTATCGCGCAAGAGCTGGCCAATGATCCGGCATTGAATCATATCAAGTGGCTGATGCCTCAGGTGTATGTTCCCTCGCGTTCGTTGCTTTCGAATAGTATCTAATTAAGACCTAGTTCGCTCCAACCATGCACGCGGCTCGATGGACAGGTCGTACCGGCTTGGTAAGTGTTGGCCTATGGGGTGAATTTATCCGATTGACGAGTTTATGAAGGTACGACAGCCGGTTGGGACCAGACGACGAGGAAGGGATTTTACATTCCGTTGAAACACTATCTTACATCGTCCGTCAAGAGCAGGAAGGCGGGACTAAGAGGGTTGTACTGGCTGGATTCAGCTAGGGTGCCAATATGTCTCTTTTCGTCACCGTCACCCGTACAGACCTGAAGATTTCTGGCGTTGTTATGCGAAGCGGAAGGATGCTACTTCCAGAAAAGCTGGCTGAGGTGCGTCTACCGTAAGATTTTTGTTCTGACTCATCTGATTGAGTGCAGAGTATGCGGACGAGCAGTGCACAGGACGTACCTACATTCATCGGCCATGGGACAGACGACGAGATTATAACTATCCAGATGAATGGGAAGTGTCTGGATGCGCTGAAGGCGGCAGGATTCAAGGTTCAGGAGAACACGAATGAGGTCGGAGGAATTTCGTATCATGTCTATGAGGAGCTAGGGCATTCTGTCAAGGCGCAGGAGATGGATGATTTGAAGGATTGGATGAAGAGGAATCTCCCGTCTGATTAGTAGGTTCCGTTATCACTGTTGTATTACAGTTTTTGCGATTGAGGAGCGCTGCAGAAGTTTCCTAGAGTACGTGAGCGGATATTACTTGGATACTTCGCGGAATGTTTTGACTTGTCCAAGGAACGTTTTCAGGGGAAGTCTACAACGGTATGCAGAGTTCAATTAATCCCTCTGTGTGATATCCCTTCAGTACCGCTGTTGTAATTTCCGGAATTTGTACACGCGGCTTGGTTCAGTAACCCAACCAAGCCGTCAAGTTGTGAAAACTCTGGATAAATCAAGAATCAAAAGGTGTATTCTACAAACCCCACACCTACACCTGCGGATCATCAACTTGACGATTCTCATAGCGCCTTATCGATCGCTCATCAGAATTTTTACCTAGGAACACGGCGATGGCTTTTACTTGGATGTGAAGACCAGCAGTCATTGCAGCTAGAGAAATAACGAGCCTCATTATGAGGTACACCTTGTTACGTGACACCAGTCGTTAAGATCGGGAGCGCTGTGTATATAGGTACCAGTATCAAGTCACTAGCTGTCGTAGACGAGCGGGAGATCACCACGGCTCATAGAACAACTTAGAAAGCCTGTATGGTCGAGAACGATTCGAGTTCGACCCCGCACGGGAGAGGCCCATCGCATTATATCCAGCATCAACAAAGATGTTACCAGATAGTAGTAAACAATGTCTAATGTACCGTCCCCTACGTAGCATCGAAGAGCAACTCAGATTGGCAAAATAGTACAAGTGTGTTCAGGATAATATGTACATGATTACTAAAGTACCTTCAATAAAGATCGGGATTAAAGGGAAGCCGCCTTTCTTGTAATACGCGCTGATCCCAGTCATACAGGTCCAAATAAAGATGGAGTCCACCCTCTCCTAAACGATTCAGCTCTTTCAGACGACCGTTATCATTGAACGGCACTCTAAAATCTCTTGCTTCGACTACAATTCGGAGGCTCTCAAGCATTTGCGAACCGGGTGGATCTCTCCGCGAAACAAACATCTCCACGAAACCAATGTCAAGATAGCTGGCTGTGTCAAATTCGACATTTTGAAACACGGTCTCTGTCATGTTGATAATGAGCGACTCCATGGTCGTAACCTGACCCCCTGTCCATTGCTTGTCCTCAAAGGATAGTGAGTCCAACTGAGGAGATAATCGGAGAATGGGAAGCCAGTTCTCGTCTATTGTTGCATCGATGAAGCTCAGTGTGGTCAGGGAGCATTGGGAGTGAATGACGAAATGGTGGAGGTGGAAGAGCGCGTCTCTGGGGCACGCTATGAAAATTTCGTTACTCTTGACAGATGCCAAAGTGATCTGCGTCAAGGCTGGAAGAACCAGGCTACGAAGCAACCCTCCAGGCGATGTTGAAAGCGTCCGAAGCAATTGGTGCACGATCTGAGGATGATGTGGACCGGTTGATTGAGGGATAACGCTTTATTGACGGTACGAGAAATCCGAAACATTAGGCGCCGAAGCGATGACTTTTAGGTACTTTGGTACCATGGCGTGGTCCGGACGCAACCCCGTATCTGAAAATGGGACGAGATTCTCCCTAGGGAACGGAATGCGAGCTTCTGCATTTATTCCTGTTAAATCTAAGGTTTTCAGCTTGGGGACAATTTCAAACGCATCCATGGTTTCAGGCATGGCATTCGGCGCACACATCAAGTATACGTCTTCAACGCGGTCGACTCTTCCTCGTGCAAGACAGAGACGAGATAGTGATGGTACGATAGCGAGTTCACCGGATCCCCAACGTTTCGAGTGCCTTAAAAGAAGGTCGAAGCACTGGCTCATCTCTTCAGGTTCATCATTCCGGTTGGAGAGGTGCTCATGGAATCCTGGACAGCTGAAGAAAAACTTGAGGCGATGGTTCTGGCTACCTTCCAGCGCGCGATCGAGAAGAGCAGGCATGTCCTTCTTGGGAGCTGGAATCAGGCGATCCTTTTCCTTCAAGAGCTTATGCTGCGAAGAGATCTCCAGGGTTGACCACATCTCAGGACAGAGGAACTGGACTGCATCTCTCCATGAGCTGCATACCTGACCAGGCTGCCATGGATTCTCGGTGATCTTGAACACGTTGAATCCAAAGATGTGGTAGGGTTCAGAAGCAGCGAGTTGCGTCTGCTCTTTGGGCGTCTGGCGCAGGATCTCGGCGACGATTTCAGAGGGTAAGCGGCGGATGGAGGATAATGCCGAACGATAATCACGCTTGATGTCTTTGAGCCGAATCATCTTCTCCTCCAGAGATGCAGCCGCATTTCGGAGCAGGTCAATCTCCCTCTGGGTGTTGATGATGGGAGCGTTGAGGTCATCAATAGACGCCTTCAACTGAGTAGCTTGGAAGGTGGTTGGTACGGCGTTGGTGGTCACTCGTGCGACGAGATCTGGAGAATGAGTAAATGTCGACACCCAATTGTATTTGGACAGCAAATCACGGAGGAAAGCGCTAGTAGACTGTTCCGTTGACGTCATGCTGAGAATACAAAGTGGTCAGTCAGCGGACGGAACATAGTCGGGAAAGATACAAAAGTGCTCCACATATGGCTCTGGTGGGTGATATCAAAACGCAGGGCGCTGTCGAAAGCTTTATGAGACCAGCACCGGGACTTGAAATAAACAGGAAACAATGTGGAAGGACAATGGATTGAGAATACGTCAGCGACAGTTGAAGGATGCTCGAGACTGGATTGTCCTTGCGTTCAGACCACCTCACGGCTGATAAAAGTATACCCATTGATAACATCTGAGACTTTGGGATGAGAGAGTAAACATCAGATTAGTGGCGATTTTCGCACTAGAAACGAGAACGTACCTGCCGGTGTAAGCAGATGATCTCGGTTTGTATGTTCAAGCATCATTTTTACATATCTTAAAGGGCTTAGCAGGGGAGTACGTAGCAATGAGCCTAGCCGTTGGGTGCACGATGTCACCATCTTGATTAGAACTGGTGAACAGCCTATTTGATGGAAGGCTCTTCAATGACGGTGACTGAGGCGAGGACTAAGATGTCAAGAAGTCAGTACCAAAGTGAGGGTCGGTATGTGGGAGGGAAGGCGATGGTGCGAGAGACAGGTTAGATTCTTAATCGGATGGTATCGGGCAAATACAAATTTCATTAAGCTCAAATTCACACAGAGATGCTAGCTGTCTACCTCTTGGTTGTTAGTTACAAGATTGTCGTATGACGAAACTTTGGGACGTACCGACAATCCACTCTTGGCAAGCAGTATCGCAAGAGTCGTCCTGTAATCGCAGGGAACGGCGAACCTTCTGGTAACGGAGAGGTGTCATAGATGTACAGAAGAAGTTACTTCAGTGTTAGAAATCACCTGGTAAAAATGTTTCGAAGATTCGTTAGTTGTAACAATGATAATCAGAGAAATTATGCACCTTTATGCCAGGTTCGACTCCCTCGCCGATTATGGCATCCGGCCGCCTAAAATCTGCTGCACAATATATCCAAGAACTGTCTCGAGTATTCGCGGGGTCCCCTTAGCTCGTGGCCGCCGACTCAAAGCGAAACGGCGCGAACAAGACCCTTCTCGGATGAAGTTCGCGATTGATAGCCGGCAACCACGTGGCTGGGTCCAAAATGGCAGGTCGGGGATATCTGGTACTTGGCACTGACCATGCCCCTCGCGCGCGTCGTCTCACTCTCAGACGGCGTGGCAAGCTCGGAGGACTTCAAGGGGATGCAGTCTGGTCCTCTGCTAGTGTTTGGCAGTGCGTGTGAGGCGGCAGGACTGCCCAATCGACGTCGGAGTCGATTTTGGTACCTAGGTGTGTCATTTCTATGTTTTTTACTGCTGTAGTTAACGAGTTTTCATTCGTTCGTTAAGTCGCATTTCTGGTGAACAAGGAGTATACTTAGGACGCCGTCGACGCTCTCTCACGCAAGCAAGGCCACCCCTTTCCTTCTGAATGCAGCAGGTCTTACATGCATATCCACTTTCCTTAAAGCTTCCAGACCTCGTCTATGGTTTCTCCATGATATCTACCTTCAGTGAGCTTGTGAGCCAATCACATGGCCCTCGCCACCCTCGTCAACAGACATCAGCCGAAGCTTAGGTGAAAACACGCTGTGTTGCGTCCAACAGTGAGTAAAGATTTTCCGTGCCCCATTTAGCTTAACGACTGAGGAAAATAGCAGCGTCGCAGCGAAATGAATCTCTGCGTACTGTCGGCCGATGCTCATCACTTGGAGTACTGCCGCCGTCCTCGCCAGACCCATCCATCCTTCTACGCCTTCGAAGGCTTCAATAGCTTCAAGTTCTCTCCTCTCATGAAGCCGGCTGCTGACAGAGCCACGGGCACCCTTGATATTTTTGCCATCGTCGTCCTTACTGGATTTGGCTACTTGGCACTGACCGTCACCCTTGCTGACGCTGTCTCGCTCTCAGACGGCGTGGCAAGCTAGCAGGACCTCGAGGGAACGAAAGGCGATCACTGGAGAGAAATGACGGACCATAGGATCAAAATCGACACTCACTTCGATTACGCGGTCGCGCAGCAGCAATGTCTGTGAGGCTGTGCGACTGCGTAATCGAAGTGAGTGTCGATTTTGATCCTATGGTCCGTCATTTCTCTGACTTCTATTGCTATAGCTAACGAGTTCGCATTAGATCGCTACAGTATCACTGTCAGCGACCAGGGAAGGTTATATTGGTACCCTCAATGCTCCCCAAGAACCACGCGGCCCACCCTTAACTCCGGAAAATTGGAAATCCCTCGTAGCATTCCCCCTTCATCATTCAAACTCAACGACGAGTTTCCTCCACTCCAACCACCTTTTCTGCAATACATATTGCAGCAAGCGCACCAGGACATTTGCAGAGGACCAGTTCTGGGGTCTTCACATTTGTCGTTTACCCGCTTTGGGTGCCATAGTGTGTGATTTCGGTTATTTTTTTTTTGGCTGTAGCTCATTCATTTACGTTGCAGTTGGATGGTTACAGGCGGCTGATCACCAGAGACCGAGGAGTACTATACGGACGTGTTTAACCCCCTCGCGTGCCCAATAGGCTACCCATTCACCCGCGATTGACTGGGCAAATCTTGACACCTCCCCACGCTGAAAGACTCAGGCGACATTGCTTCAAAAGTCCCCGAACCTCGGCTGCGGTATCTACTGGCGCAGAACCACTCACAGACATGACGAAGATCATTTTTATGGTCCCTGTGTTCTTCGTTTACTTGCCGCCGTCGTCGAAACGAGCATGTTTCCCGCCACGACGGCCTCCAACGTCTTGAGCAACGTCTATCATTGCTTTGACGATGTCGATACCATCAGGAGATGCACAGGTTGAGATGTAGCTCATTTCGCTCATCATCGCAGGGTCAACAGTTTCCTGGGTCCCTGTACGTCTTGCTTTCCTTGTTTCACTTTCCTTCGCTCATTTATTCCTTGCTACTTTCGTGCATGCCCCTTCTCGATCCTTCAAGACGACTTCAATGGCTCTTAAACGCCAACTCCGCCCTCGACATGGCCCTGCTAGCGACTCTGGCACACGCCAGCCCACCTCTGTACGTCAGAATAAAAGATACACGAGGCTTTGTGCTAATGAAATGTAGGATCATTCTGCGCAGGTGTCGCGTACGGATGGGAACGGGGCAGCTTCTTCTAATACGAGTGCGGCGGGTTCGGGAGGTGCTGGGTCATCGACATCGTCAACGAGTGACGCGGCCGGGAGCACGTCCTCGAGTACCATTGATACGTCTTCAGGCTCCACTTGCTCTTCGACGTCGTCGACGCGCATCATGTATGTCAACGATGCGTCTTTTGCCCGAGTTTCGCTTACATTTTTCCAGGACGACGAGCAGCACAAGCAGCTCCACCGCCATCTCAACATCATCGACGTCGACGTCGACATTCTCGACGACATCCGCGCCGCGATAATGTCCTCGACGCTCACGGTTACCTCGACATCTTCTATCCCGCCTTCAACCAAGACAAGCTCTGTACGATGTCGCGTCTGCCACCTCCCAAACTGACACCACGACGACCTCACCGTCTATCACAACCACCTCCGACGAATCGAGCACACCACCATCGTCACTTCTATCTCCGGTCAGCTCGCCACGTACACGACGAATATGCCCACATCAGTCGCCTCCTCTGACTCCGGTACGAGTGCAAACGTCAACCGTACGGCCTTTATTGCCGGGGTCACTACTGCCGCTGTCGTCCTTGCTGCGCGCGCCCTCGGTGCCGCCTTCATTTACAAATGCGCCCAGAAACGGCGCATTGGGTTCGTGGAGACTATCAAGCGCATCAGGCAGGAAGGCACAGGTGCTGGTGCTGTCGGGCTCCTCGACGACGAGTTTGAGGATACGACTCATCAGCGATGCGATATAGGGACCTGCAGAATACGCCTGTGTCTATCCCTCGCTCAATGCACGCTCTCTCTCCTCCACCTTCCGAACTTCCAAATTACTCCACCGCCTCGCTTGTCCGTGGCGACTCTGGGAGCATGTTCCGCGAAGAGGTCTGGCCGCCACCTCGTGACGCGAGGGGACATTCTCGTGAGCAGAGCATCGAGGACGATCCCTTCAGGGCTATCATGACCTCGCCTCTTCCGTCGGGAGCTGCCCAGCCCAAAAAGCCAAGTCCGCACGCGAACTACGCGTACATGAAGGAGCTCCGAACGCTACTCCTCCCGCCGATGAAGAATATCGTCCGGAGATTGGTTATCGAGTGTGTGGCTGATGGGTGTGACACGGTCAGAAAGGCGTGTAAGATGTTCCTGGACGATGTTGTCCATGAGCTGAAGGACGAAGCGGTTTGGTTTGATGGATTCGACTGGCTGGAAAGGAGGAGGAACGACCGACTAGAGGCACGCAAGACCGAACAGAGAACAAGAATCACCAAGGAAAGCAGCAGTGGCGACGACTCTTCGCTATCCAGTTAATCAGATGGATCAACTACGAGCCCAGTGCTATCAACATCGACATTACAGATGACGCCTTCTCCGCCCCCGAAGGGGCCATTTTGTTCCCGGTATCGCCCATCCTCGACCCGCCACGACTCTTGAGACCGATACCGTATATTCTGGAATCGCTGATCAATCTGCCGGAGCAGAGTTTGGAGGTTTTCCACGGAGTGAGTTTTTTTCGCTTCAATTCACGTTCAATTCTGATGATGGATATTCCAGATATGGAGAGATGCCTGCCGTCCGATCTACCACTGCCGGTGCAAGATATGCGAGCTAGCCAAAGCTGCATAGGGCGTCGTTCAGGTAGCACCCGAGGATCCCGCTTAGCCTGTTACGGCTGCAGCGGAGATTCGTATACCGTCTCCCGAGGTCAACGAAGCCAACGCTGAGGATGACGATCTCGACTACGACTCACACTATGATGAAGAGTTTGACTCTGAGGAGGATGGCGAGGCTTGGAGTCCCTCGGCTGACTACAAGTCGCCTGAGGTGCCTGACCTACCCGTTAGGAAGAGGTCGTTGGACGATGTAACGGAGCCCGTGAGGTCGGGAACACCGCCGAGAAAGCTGAAGGTCGACGTCGAGGTAGATGTGCCCGAGCCAAGACTGAAGAAGAGAAACTCAGAGGAGCTCGAAGTCGTCGGGGATGGTGCTGTGCGGGAGCGTTTCAAAACTGAAGATATTCTCGAGTCGCCAGCGATGTCGTTGGAAAATAGTGACCACTCCAGCTCGGTACTACCGCTCGCATAGGATAGCAAAAATATGCCGTGAGTATTCCTTCTGTCCCGACCGTTCTTTCCTTACGTGAACTGGTATGCCCGGTAGGATCTCATCCCGAGGATTGTATGATCACTTTGGTGCTACCTACGACATGACCAAAATCGTGAACCCCGACGTCACCTTCAACGAGGCGGCATGCAAGGAGTACAGCCCTTTGTTCATCTCAACGACATTCGCCATCTCCTACGGCCTGTCGTTCGCAGTATCACTGCCACCATTAGGCATGCCTTGTACGTGAATCTTTGTTCGCTCACCATTATCTCCATGTCTGACTAGCTTATAGCCCTGAATCCTGGGTTGCAGAATCAGTAGATGAGGCACGCTTAAAGTTCCGTAGATTTTCCGATAATGAGGTGATCGAAAAAGGACCCGCAGCCGTTAGAAGGGTTAATTAATTAGCCTCTGTCTGACACGGGACTGGACCCTTTTTCTAAAAACCGTAAACGCGGTACACAAGCTTGGGACGCGTAGATCTCGTAATTAGGGTTTCCACAACGCGTTCCTGTTATGTATATAGCAATGTCGTAGTGCTCTACATTCGGGATCAGCATTTGCTGGTAACATTAACACCCGCGTCGTTTTGACATAAACATCAACTAATATGCATATTGTTACAGGTGCTTTCTACAAAAGTGCTCCGCCCCTTGTTGTTGTCCCCAATTAGGGATTGATGGTAAAAAGGCTTGCAGCTCTACACTCATGAGAGGGTGAACTCCAAAAACATAAAGCAGGCTTCTCACGGTAAAGTTATCGTCCCTCCACCATCAAGTTTAACGAGAACCAATTGGCTACCCTAAAATATGTCGACATCAGTTTGAAATTCCATTCCCTTTGAGAGTCGTCATAACAAGGATTCCTACTAACGTCCGACAAACGACTGGTAGATTGTACGACCCCGGTGATGAGTTGTCCGCTCCCATTGAAAAACGAAACGCGTGCACCAGCCTAGAAAAATGATTTTCAACGCGTTGTGAAGGACTGGCGCGCGTACTGGAAAGACGTTCATAGTGGGAGAAGTTCTGGGGGCTAAGTGCTAACTTAAGCAACGCGACATGCCTGCTTAAATGCCTCGATAATGTCGAGAGAAAAGGGTCGTAAAACTGAGCTCGAATTCGCATGACAGGGCAAGCATGGGACTGAGCTCGGATGAGATATACTCAGTGCATCAATCAAGGGGTATAGAATAATTACCATAGTTCGTCGCAAGCAGTCCTTCATACAACAAATGTGCATCTACAGCATCGCTTGCTTTTAATGTAAGGCAGTTGCGTATCTCCGAGAAATAGTAGCGTGATATAAACCGGCTATTTAGGTGACCATGAGACAGCTCGTTATCAAGAGCATCGTGCTCAGTCCTGGATCGCTTACTTTGAGTCGGAAGTTCCTTGCAGCTACATTTTTTCACTGAGCGACTCATGCGAGGGGCTCCACTAAAGAACATAATAGGGAAGTAAATGGGAAAACCATACGTCTAGAGAGCCCCATTAATATCGTGAGAACCTCATATCTGTTGCCTTCCTCCGACTCGGGTCTTGTTGATGTCAGCTCAACACACTCGGTGGTAATGGATAGGTATGATTCAACGGTTGGTATGAAAACTGCCCCGGGTCCGTGGCGGCTTGCATTTCCTAACTGGGAAGAGATATGTAGACAAGCTCGTAGTTTTCCAGCGAAATCCTGAAGCAGCATATAGCGAAGCAATGGGAATGAGGATAGTCTTCTGGAAAAAACTACTAGGCATACTTAGGCCGTAGAAAGGCGATGCTTTTGATCAGAGTATTGTTTGCTCAGACTGAGTCATACGTGATATCCTACCTGATCGCCATTGTACCATACGCGATGATCGTTCCTACTTTGTTGATACCAAGCTGGCTTGACTCACGGACTGTCATGCACTACACATGTTCATTGACACCCCGAAAACCTACAAAGAGCTGGCGCAGAACGCCACCACCACCACGGTGAAGTCCGGTCAAGCTTTACGCTACAGACGGGGATCAGGAAAATGTCTATCGCGAGAATGTCGGCTAGCGACATGTGGATCGCGACCGATAGGTCGCAGTTGAAGCAGGTCTCGCCCAGGCGAGCTTGAGGAAGGATTATGAAGATACACAAGATCATAGGTTCTAGACAGAAGAACAAAGTAACAGTCAGATTACGAGGCCGGGGTTGAGGCCTTCTTACAGATCTAAAAATGACGTGACCTAGACAACGGGGTTCAACGAGGCAAGCTAAGGGATATGACGGATGCCCGGTATAGGTCATAAACAGACCGATTATGACGAGGCGGCCGTTTCCCTCTTCTGTTGACGTACGGTGCTTAGTAGGCCTGAAAGTACCATGGCATTGACGAATAGTTTAACGGAGAGAACACTGCCCTTATGGCTGAAATCGTCGTGCGAGGATGAGGCAACAAGATGGCTCACATATACTGTACGTGTGGAGTGGCGGTACGGCGCGTCATTCGCAGCTGCTTCCCATCTACTGCGAAAGGGTCTCTCCGTACTATCATGTGTGAACACACACCATCTTTAAAGACTGTACTCACGTTGGTGCAAGGAAGATTCCGAATGACGCTGAAAATGCAAGAAGAAACAGTGTCATGTTCCTAGAATAGCCTGGACATGAGTTCAGCACAGATTCGAATGCTTTCGTAACGATATCCTTGAAGAGGGCTGCAGAAAATATAGGAAACTTCAGGTAGCGGCTCTATTACAGCCCCGAGGCGGAGGTAGTAAATAGGTCGTACATATTTCCGGAAGCACTCAGAGTATGAGAATCATTGATTATGCGCCGAACTCACTTCTATGTCGCCTCTCGCATACTTCCTGATGTGATTTCTTATTAGCATGCTGCTTCGCCTTACCCCCACTCCTGACTTTCTCCTTCGGTTCTTACCATTTCCGATTACCGATTTCAAGACAGGGACTTTAACGAAGTGACTGCTCCATCGCTCAGTAAGATCCCTTTCGACGATATTTACCTATATTTCTTGAAGAACTCAGTTAATTTTTAAACAAAAATTTTCTATCGTCTGCGTCAGTAGAGTTATGCCACTAGCTGCATTCAGGGAGCTAATGGCTACCTTGAGTCGTCTGCTATCAGAACCGTACTCTCCGGTAGTTTTTGGTGTGGAAGAGGAGCGGATGAGGAGCTTTCATTAAGAAGATAGTAAAACCGTTTGTTGCGTCTGTGTCGACACATCTCTTTGTCTACTTCCCTGCATGCGATATATTTATCCTTGATGACAGGCTCAACTGTAGTCACTGTATCGGATCGACAAACAATCTACAAGAAAACCATCTATATGTTTGACAACAGCGAGAGGTGTATCTCGTTGTAATATTTCCATGCCAACATGCTAAATTTTACTTTCCTATGGCTAACCTCGAAACACCCCTGCACTCCTATGTATACTCAAGCTTAGAAGCACCACGACTACAACGATTGAACACTTACGGCAAGGTTATAGTCCTTCCATTGTCGCACCTTATACGAAGAATTTGCATTCCCTGTAACAAACATATCAGGCTCAGTGCGTCATTCTTTGAGATAATGAAACATACATCTCCCATGGTACTGGTCAATTCAATGACACCTCCAGCAATACGTCCACTGGAGTCATAGAAGAAGACACGGGAGCCAACCTAGAATGGGAAATAGTCACGAAGTATATAAGATGTGAGGAAACTCACTGTAAATGATCTCATTGTGTGCGGGCACGGTGAATTCTGGGTTTGGGTTTGGGTTCGTGCGTTCAGTGCGTTTGCGCTAAATCAACATGCGTGTGCGTTATTAGGTACGCGTGGGAAAAAAACACGTTAATGCGTTCGATGCATGTGCGTGCGTGACATAAGTGCGTTTTCTTGTATTTTTTTCTTGTTCTTTGTCATTTCTGTTGCTAGGCGTCGCCACGGCCGATATGACTACTTGTGCCCTACAACAATGAAGCTTCCCAATGGGGAACGTACATTGATCTTTGTATGTTCTTGCTAACATTGTTTTTCACGCCTATTCTTATTGTTTCTTGCTAGGTCTTAATTACTTCGTTGAAATACATTTTTTTTTGTTGAAGCTACTTCATACCTATATCTATGAGAAGTCCGAAAATAAAGACAGCTTTGCTTGATACATATCTTGGAAGACAGAATGTTTGATACACCGGAGGAAGCTGGTGTCGCAGGAAATCGCCAATGGGCCCTCGACGTAGGAATGTATCAGGATAACTTGTATCCTTGGAAGTTTTGAGGGGAGAATGATAAAGGTGTAAGGGAAGGCACAGAATCCGAACTTGAGGTGAGCTTTTAACTGCTTTACAATTATACAGAGCTCTTACATTTGTTGACATTGAAAAGTCTTGACCAAATTTCGATGAAGATGAACGGTGGGAATGATTCTGAGCAAGAGAAGAAGAAGAGAATGTGAAGAAGCGAACCCATCCTGTACCTAAGCCTCGGATGATATCTAAGAAGTGTAAGGCGACATTGGAGCCCGACAGTGGAGAGAATTTACTTGAGAATGGTAGTGCAAAAACAAATTTTAACCAGAGGAGTTCGATTTTCACAAGTCTGGGAACTCTTACCAAAAATTTAGATGTTCCTTGCGGTGTTCCAAGTGTTCCAAATGTACAAGATACAGAAAATGTGATGCGCGTTGTTCATTTAACGGCGGATCCCGACTACAAATGATTGTGGCTGGTGCGTGATCTATAGAGAGAGTCATCGTGACACCACAAACGGCTGCACTAAGTTGATAGGGCGATATGTATCATAGTTCCTGAGTCCGAGAATGTGGGTCAATTAAGAATCGTCTAAAAATAATGGCTTTCGGAGATGGTGGGTAAGCGCGACGTTGCAGAGCAATGTCGTATCTGCAAACAGGATGAGAAGGGAAACAATTATACCGTACTTGTCCCTTATCTCTGGCGTCTACAGACGCGGGGTTTCAATTTCACGTAAAGACTTGTTAAGGTTCGGTTCTCCTTCCCTTCCGGAACCAAGAACAGATTACAGGGTTTCTTGGTACAACTTTTACGAAGTAAGCCTGGTCATCGAATGGTGTCCAGACCGCCGTCATAAAGGAACCAAAGGCGCCGACATCCTTCCCCAGATTTTATACAGTCCACATGACACACCGTCTGCTAATGTGCTACCTATGCCTCAGATCCGTTGAGCTTTGCCTGCACATCACGTTTACTTAAACGTAACCTGCATACGCATGCATTTTGGCCAATCTCTCAGATCTCTGACGAGCGCTCGTAAATAGACCAACCGGTTCGGGTACAATGTGCACGAAATTTACTGACTATGCAGCTATGGTGATCTGAGAATCGTACCTTGGGCAGAAAGACGTCAGCGGTATATTGTAGTTACTATAAGGGGACCAAGAAGCTGACAGTAAAGACCGTTTTTCGTCTGGGCTCTGAACTAGGTCATACATCCCTACCCTGCCACCGAATGGTTCCGCTTGAGTGTGCAATAACAGCAAAAATCCTCCGTGGCCTGACGAGATGGTTGAGTTCACCGATGGCTGGACCCGATATTGATGTGCGAATCAATGACAGGAAAATGAGGTAGGTATTTAGCTACCTGGATTGATATTTTCAACGGCATGAAAGCTTCTGATCGGCTGTGACTATAACAAAGTGCATAAAGTAATGATGCTGCGAAGGCTGAATAACAGCAGCAGCTGGTGAAACTCTATTATTGGGCCTTCTGAATGAATAGTCAGTCTTGACACGGAAAGGGTTCATCCATGGGAATATCTTACGAAATAGGGCTCATTAGGCATCCATACAACCACTTTAATCGTCAACAGGCACCAACCTTCAGATAACCTTTTATCGCCGAGAGCCCTTGTAGATGCCGAGATGTTGTTCTCCCCTTTTGAACATCGCAGTGTGTTAGAATAACCTGCTTGATCAAGGCAATAACACGGGAAACCTTTTCGAGGATGAAAACGTAAAGCGGCTACAACATATCAGACTGGTACGCCTCTCATGTCTCTTGAAAGTCACTGAGTCTCTGACAAAACATGGGGACAAGTCTTCGATCCGAAACACGTTCGGTGGAGGTATGAGGTGGAGATACAATAAGGTTCTGAGAACTGTTTAATTACCTACGCCGGCCTCAAAACATGTGAACAAATTTTTGTATCAATATCGGCAGTGAACGGAGGAAAAGAGAAGGCATACTATGTAGACAGACCGATCAAACAAGGGGAGAATATCACAGTAGCTATCTTTGTGGCGCTCGCTGGATGGAGAAGGTAAATTCGTTCGTAGTTAAGACTTAAACGAGGGTACGGGTAAGGATCCGACGTCACCGTTGTCGTCGTTCCTTTAGGGTATTCAATGAGGACGTTAAGTGGTCAAAAGGATGTCTGTCCCCGAACAATGATCTTCATCCAAGGTCCAAACCTATGGGTCGAGAAAATGGGGCCAGAACACAGGCGTAAGACTTGCTGAAGTAGGCTATATTCCTCTGCCATAAATAGCGAAGAAAAGACCTGCCACCCCGGTCAATCGTGGTTCGGGAGTCAGGAAATCTCCTACGACTGCCCTCAATGCCCGGGACGCATGGGTGGATGAGCTATTCCTGAGCCAAAGCCAAGACGGTACTATAACTCCGTGTAAAATGTGATACACAATGGCAACATCCGGGTAGGAATCGCTTGTGGCGCACCTATGTTCCTGAGAGACCGTCTGCGGAGGAAGGCCACAAGATTCAATACAAAAAAGGTACCCAAGCCATAGTGAGGCTCGGCGGAGATGTTACGACCCAATCCCTACGAGGTGATTCGAAAGAATTTGTGGTTTCGCTCCTAAAAAGTAGCAGGGCCTGATCAGACGTATATGGTATTTCTGAATGGAGTCGATGTACGAGCGGCAGTGCTGACATGTGTGGGTCTGAACTTTAAAGAGAGTTTGCCGTCCCGGTAGAATCGAAGGGATACCACGGCATATTCTTCTTTTTTTTGAAAAGAAGCCGAGTGTCTTAGAAGAAAATTACGATGACTCACCAGACGATGCTGTACCTCTTGGGTTGGGGGACGGAATTAACGTCCATTTATATCCGCTATTACCCCAAGGGATGAATTTTTCAGCGCACGAGAAAGTGAAAAGTTGGTGAAGGATAGGTGATTATATTTCGGTGGAACTGCTATTCAATTAATTTATGTCCATAATTAATCTTCCCTGTTGTATCTTAACATCGTTGCTTCATTGATCTATCTGTAATCACTGGCTCGTTAGACGCAGCAAAAGAAAAAAAGGGCAGTACCGACCGGAGTTCAGTTTCAGGCATGTATCAACGTAAAAAGAATCCCAGCATGTGGCCGCCGTGCTTCTCGCATCCAGACCTCTTGGCCATACCTTGGAATCGTAACCGCGCTGTTCCACCATCAGTCTTCTCGGAAGCGGCCATTGAAGCCGCACCTGCAAGACTATGGTATGTGAACATGATAGTCGCTTGAAAGTGAAGAACGAAGACGAACCTTTAAGGCTGAAAGATTTACTTAATATACGAGCTTCGACGAGATATGGTCTAGCGACGAAGTAGAAATTTAAAGCAACGGAAGTGGGCGCCTTGACGTTGGTATTGACTCGAGAGTGGGTGACTATATGTTGTTGAATTGCAGCATACAGGGAAGGCTCCGATATGACAACGTTGTTCGATACATACACCTCTGTGAGACACTTTGTAGACGACTAAAAAGGCAGATTTGCCTGTTCAGGGGGGTTTCATAGCGTAGCAACCAGATCTGGGTCGGGTGGCAGCATCGCGCATCTAAGAGATGAGTATCAAGTCGGTATAGAAGAGAAATAGGGAGGAGTGGGACCGTAGAAAGGTTCTGCTTGACGAGATCACTAGCATCATACCATTATGTGGTTGCTAGTCAAAAAAATGCAGAGAGACCGCCGACGATTTCAAGAAAACTTCCATAAGCAAAGCACTAGCGAGAGGTTAGATTTGCGTCACGGCCCGAAGACGCGCTCACAATCGAAAGTGGCTGTTACAGCTCAGAACCCCAGATTTTCTCAAAAGAGGATATGATGGAGAGACGGAATGTAGCGCCGCCTGGTCAGACGCACACGAGATTGGTGCTGTGAAAAAATATTGCGTTAGGTTCCGGAAGATCGAAGGCAGTTGGGACCGACCGTACGAACCCAGCGATTTAGAAGAGACATGTATATTCTCGGTAGGAGGATATTGTGGCGATCCAATAACTGAATTGACGGCTTAGTCGAACGACTGTTAGACGACTCGGTGACTAAAGTCAGGGAATAAAGAAAACATAGGTACCTAGATATTTCCCACTCTCCCGTACTCTATGTTTGACTCCCCGACGGTCAGAACTGAGCAGAAATCTTGACAAGGCCACGAACGAGGTTTTTTTTGCAGTTCTTGTCCACTTTGAGAGAATGGAATACGCGTAGTTTCGAAGTGACAGGCTAGCCAAACCTGGCTTTGATGAATTCATCGTGGCGTCATGTGTCTCTGCAGGTAAAGCTGGATATGAGAGTAATTGAAGGGCAATCGTTCTATGGTCGGCTGTCGAGGGAAAGATAGATGAATGAGGAGACTAGTGCCTCCGAGGGGGACGCTAATACTTCATTTTTGTTGCGGCCAGCTGATACCGAAGCCCCTGAGAGATTAAAGTATATAGCAGTGATGAACATGCCCTATGTGTTCTCCATTTGATGTCGTCGTTCGCGGCTAATTTGTAAGGCTTCACGCCTGCAATTGCTCTCCCTGAATTGGTGAAGTTCGAAGGGCTACGTTGTTACTTATCACTGTAAATGTAACAGCGCGAAGAAGGAAAAAAATTTAGGGAAAGGAATTTCGTGTCAAAACCTAGAGTACGACAAAAATGCGTTAAACAAAGATGAGAAGCAATGCATATCCTAGACAGGGAGGGGGAAGACACCTTTCCTCTGAAGGCATGCGACCCTGGTAAAATTTAAAATATATGAGGAGATGACCAGAGGTAAATGACTTGCCCGAGTGAAGCTCAATGAACAACTGCGTTAAGCACGGGTAATCTAGAAAAAGGTTGAGTTAAAATTGAAGGGATGCCGGGCGCCGTGGCCTCTTTTAAAAATAAAGTGAATACGTACAATGAAAAACAACACTTGGGCGGATCTCCGAATGCTGTTTGCGCAATATAGCCGGCGTTCAGTGAGACTCTTTGAAGGTTACGGTGGGGAACAAGCGAGGAATTGCAAATTGAATTGTACCTGGGCGGGGAAGTTTGCTTGGCTTTATTTGGTAACCCGCTCTTTATTCCCTTGATGACAGATGCGTGATGATCGTCGTTCTTCGAGCTCTGGGGCTAGACTGCACCGGTATGACTAGGAATACGACAACTGACTGCATTACCCATGCACCCCGCCACCATCGCCGTCTTCTGCAACGTGTTGTCCGGTCCTCACAGGTGCACGATGAGCCCTCAAATTTCATGCCTGGAACCAAGGATCAGCTCGTGATGGATTCGGTCCAGCAATATCCAAGGGAAGAGCCGTACCAGACTATGACGAAGTCCATGAAGCGAGATACCGGGTGGGCAGATGCTACGCTCCGGTTTTGAAAAAGCCATGGTGTCGTTGCAAGGATTCCGGTTGAGATTTTGAAGTCGCCGAGGTATGTTGATCGCCGCATTTTGGGCACGCGATGCCTGACTATATCACCAGAGGGTCCTTATATGGTTTCCACCTTCGATATTCTCTCCATCTTTCTGAGGCAGGCTTCAACGAGAATCCACAACGCGGAAAATGCTAGTCTTATGGCTATTGCCCTGTGGTATATTCTAGCCCTTGCAGCCGCGCCATGGAAGGCAGTAAAGCCGTAGAACAGCAACAATCACCGGAGCTATGTTTTGGCCGTTCTTTGGTACGCATCCATCCGCTCTGGTTTGATTACATTGCACTTATTCATGACGTATGCTATGGCTAGACTTTGAACGATTAGAGGAAACATGGATGCAACGTTGACTGTTTGCTTCGATGTTCACAGAGTCAGATTATGTTTTTACTAATGAAACGGAAGGAAGAAAGCTTAGGTTCGTCGTACGGCTGCGATCCCTCAGTGAATGCGTAGGCTAACTTCAGGCTTTTGATAGACGGCGACCATTCCGGTATACTCAATGAGCAAGAACAACTTTGAAACTTCTTTTGCTCCTCGTTTCCTTCCTTTCCACCGGGATACCTATATACTCTGGAGGAGAATCATGGCGTACATGCCGAGAGGAATAATTATAGATCACGCATCCCCGTAACGTAGGATGTGTATTGATATCCGCATTGGAATGACCAAGAAAGGTGGAAGAATTGGCTTCACGGCAAAGAGAGAATGTGTGTGCCAATACAGTCGACGCGATGATAGGGCATGTCGTCTATTTCGCATTGTATTGCACTATGTTTATCTTTGAGCTTAGGCACAAATACGCCAGTCTCCTCCGACATCAGGTATTGCTTTCGCAGCAGGGCTCGCGGTTGTGTGGCGCGGGGTTGTTTTGATAGTTGGGGAACGTCGGATACTCGCTCTGATGTTGCAGAGCCCGAACATTATTTCAAAACGTCTTATAACGGTGCTCTTCGATCCTCGCAAGGCCTGCCGTTGCCCCTCGAACCTGCAACTATATTCTGGAACTTTGCCAGACTTCCAAATCCATAGCGACTTTGTCTTTCCTGTCCGCCATCTTGGCCGCGGTCCCTATCGCAGCAGGCATCGAGGACGGCATTTTGGAAGTCCTAGTACTTTTCGTTCACTCGCGGGCATGTTTGGTTCCACGGTACTCTCCTAGTTACCTCCACTACAAGGTCAACCGATATCTGCAGGCCGTTCAGTGCATCGGCGACGTTTCAGCATACTCAAGAGTGGAAACGGCTTCTACGGGACTGTTTCTATCCCCTCGTCGCCGTAGTACTCCACCGCCTTCCTTACCACGACGTCTGAGAGGATCGAAGCAACAATGTACATCATGGCTCGTGATAGTCACAGTCGGCGAGACGGCAATACCAGGGCACTTTGGATCTCCGGAAAAATCATCGTCACCGTTAGAGATAAAGATACTGTGATGTCGACGTCCTCTTTTTTGGGCTTCAAATTCCCTGGCGAAGACTGCAGTGGCCGTATCATTGCCGTCTCCTTTAGTCTCCATCAACGACGACATTTCCGGAGGCTTCCAGTGTCCCAGAGATTTCTATTTCGACTACGCCACAGTCGAGAGCTACCACGAGTACTATTCATATGGTCATCGTTGTTGTCGCGTGGAAGCATCATTGCTGTTATATCTGACAGCGGTATTTTCTCCGTAGGTTTCAAGCGGCCCCGTGACAACGGAAGCGACGGCTTCACTATCAACAGCAACTGCGTGCACAAGTTATACTGTGCCCATGATTGTTGCTGACATGTTATTGTCTGAAGCGATGTTGTACATCCCGGTCACTTTTACCCAGCGAGCGACGTGGTTAGTATATCTCGAAGCACCAAACACCCGTAATACGTCTGCCAGTTCGGCACTGTCGAGCATCATGTATGTCGTTGAAGCATACTTTACCGTGAGTTTTGGCTCATGATTTTCTAGAACGACTAGTGACTAGCGGCACCATCAGCTCCTCTCGACATCATTGACGTCGAGTTTGACGTTTTCTACCATATCCGTCCAATCAACGTCCTGGGCGCTACTGTTACCTCGACATCTTCTCTCCCGCCCTCAATGACGACGAGCTCTATTGCGTCCACCGCTTCCAAAAGAGAGACTACCACGTCCTCGCCGTTCATTACTATGACCTTCAGCAAATTGAACACGACGTCCTCTATCCCCGGCCGGCTCACACACATGACGAATACGTCCTCATTGCTCGCCACCTCCGACTCGGGTACGCGTGATGTCAATCGCACTGCTCTTATTTCAGGCGTTACCACCGCGGCTGTTGACCTTGCCGCCCTTGCTCTCGGTGCCATCTTCATTTGTAAATGCACCCAGAAACGGAGCATCAGTTTTATGGGGACCATCAAGTGTATTAGGGTGAAAAGCAAAGGTGCTGGTCCCTCTCGCTGTCCGAAGACGAGTTTGACGATACGACTTATCAAGGGTATAGGGATCTACCCAATATGCCTGTGCGTCTCCCACTCCTCCATAATCTTCAAATTACTCTATCGCTGGGCTCAACCGTGGTGCCTCTGGGAGTATATTTCGTGTACAGGTCTGGCCGCCACCCCGTGAACCGAGTAGGCATTCTCGTTCTGGTCTTTCATCCCTGCGGACATTGTAGCGGTGCCATCACCAAGTATCGATCTTTGTAGTGTTTGCCGATGCTATTATCTGGATTCTTATTGATTGGGGCGGTACAGAAAAGCGTCAAGAAAATGTCTTGGAGACCCTTCTGAATGCGGTTCATGACACTGGAGGATAATGAGATCATAGGCACGGGGAAATCCTTACCTTCAGTAGTATGGATGAGTCTGTTTGTGTTTCGATCGCCAGACCAATTGTGAATTGCTCTCCTCTGTTATCAATGAAATCAACTCAAGTACTGGTGCGCATATGCTCATATGAACGCTCGACATATTCTCAACTGGTACCCCTCCACATTAGTTCTCAAATTTATTATATCCCTTATTGATTGCTGCACATCGTCCGACGACCTTTGCTTCAGAAACTAATTTCGCAGCTTTCGCCAATCTGACAACAGTTCGGTGGCAATTATCAGGGCAGGAATGAATAGACAGTGTAAACCGCCCAGTCAGGTGTCGATGCATATGGTATAATCAGAGATACATGCAGTCGTAGTCGTTATTCATTCAATGTACGTACACGATACGCATGAAAGCATATTCCGACCCTGATATCTTCATTGTGGATGATATCAAGTATGAACATGAGATACAGAATATCTCGAACCATGGAAGGGGACATAATCATATAAACACCTTCGCTCTTCTCGTAAAGACTCGGATGAATAGGAAGACACCTTTCATGACTTTGCCGATCTTATCCTTCCAGTGTCTATCGTCTCCAGAGCGCTGCAACATGGACCAAGAACGAGGTTGTATGGGTGCTCATTCACTGAACTATCAGTACTTGATTCAGAACTAACTCGTAAAGTATCGATGTCAGCATCAGAGCATCAGAGGTGCTGGCGATCTGTTTGTCAAAGACGGAATCATTGAAGTCACCCTATAAGTCGATGTCACTATCAGATATATGAAGAGTAAGGAAAAAGAGGTGTCCCGTTGTGTTTTTTTGAGAGTTCTTGGCGGTCGAGTCCGCGTATCCAGACAAGTATAGAGAACATCTCGTTTCCTTTTCTTCCACTCTTAATCTCGCTATATCTGCACCGACGTTGCACGTAGACTGCGGGCGGGACGGATTTCACCATCTCTTTGACATCGTTGGAAGAATGCCTCGAGGAGGAAAGGCAGAGAAGAACAGGGTTGAGTGAGAGTAAGCGGGCGAGCTACCAACACAGATACTATAGTAAAATCATGTACTGGAGCTGTGAGCGCTGAGGCCTGTGGGCTGAGACGACAACAGGAACATTGGGGGTTGTCGAAACATTGTCGTCAAGATGTGTATCCTGCTGGCTACCATCAGCTCAGAGAAGGAGATAGAAAGACAATACACACACAGGGTTGCGAACAAAAAATTTTGATTAATAATTCATGCAGAACGGCCGCAAAATCGGTTCCAGTATCAAAGAAATTGTGGTCACCTAACGTGAGAATGAGGATACTGGCACTCACTGCAGCTACTGATTTGTCGTAAACTTTCAAAAACACAAGTACAATGAGAGACACGTACCAATTTCTGGGCAGCACATTGTCAGTATTCTTGGCGGAGATGATAGGCAGATATATTGTGGGCTTTCAGCGACTATGTCGGAGGGATAAAAACTAATGCCCTTACGTATCGCGACTTGTCCTACCCTATCCTATCAATCTACGAGTCAATTACGAGAATATCCTTGTTGGGTAGTAAAACACATCTAGATATGGTCAGCGCGACAACGGAGAAGAGAAATGAAGCACCGCTCACAGTGTCCCATGG
Source organism: Armillaria novae-zelandiae (assembly GCA_030435655.1). Taxonomy (NCBI): domain Eukaryota; kingdom Fungi; phylum Basidiomycota; class Agaricomycetes; order Agaricales; family Physalacriaceae; genus Armillaria; species Armillaria novae-zelandiae. The sequence goes on from JAUEPR010000041.1 coordinate 66,934, forward strand.
CAGCGCCTAATATCTATCACAGAGCGGAAATGACGGTGTTTTTGTCACAAATTGAAGTTAGAAGTCTCAGGCGCAGCTTTCGATAACTTTTTGAGCATTATCTTCCGACTTCAGCTTGACTTCCGCACGGTTTCAGCTTGGATAATTTTTGGGATAGTGTCTGAGTTTCAATTGAGCGTGGCGTTAAGATCGGAGAAATGTGGAAAGAATCGACGATCGGAACATGAAAAGAGTGTGGTGTATTTGGCAACGCATTGCAATCTGTTGTGATAGCTCGAGGTGTCTACCATATACAATCACATGGATGATCCCTCTGTCATCCTTGCGTCATAGTTATTCTTGCAACAATAATAAGCCCCTTCATTAAATTCCCGCCGTGTGCGGGAACAAGCAGTGCTGTTGGGTAGCCTGGGCCACAGCGTGTAAGAAGGACGGTTGCCCACGTCGACAATTGGCGACGTCCTGCGACATTCATCTGCAAATACTAGAATGATATAACATACAAAATTAATTGAGTGAACAGTTTGACCCGAGTTTGTCAATCCTCGTCAATCATACCAGTAGTCGTATGGAATTATCTCCCAGTCGGAACAGAGATGACAATGAACGAATGAAGGATAATGTAGATGAAGGAATGTGTCACCCTTTCGGAATAATAAAGGTAGTACATATTGCGCCCCTGACATCAGATGCAGCTCATACAAGGTTCGGTATTTGATGCAGATCATGATACCCAGTCACTTTTATGAATGTAGCTAGTATTGCTGCTGTTATTGGCTGATAATACAACAATGCTATGTAGAGGATTGGTGGGACCACATTGGAAAAGTGAACGATGGATCAATTATTACATAGCTACAAACAAACACAATGATGTTAATATATGAGTCAAAGCAAAGCAGTTTCAGTAAACACTCTGTGCCTGCAAACGTGAGGAAAGCACCAAAGATAACAGCTGATTGGATCCCCCGTCCTCTGCTAAGACCTTCATGTCTTCCATATCTCGGAGTAGCTGCTCCACGATGTCCCCCGCACCTGAGAGATGAGCAATCCTCGCACAAGCGTCGTGCAGTTGGAAGTAACGACGGTCGGGAAGAGGAATGTTTCCGTTGGTCGCATCTGTGAGCGTCACTCGATCCGGACATCTATACGTAGTGTTTAGGCCTGAAGGATAGGTGTGAATTTCATATGTATTGTTATCATCCTATATAGGTTTCATTTTCAGAAAGACAAGGAAGAATGATACTCCACTTACACTCTCAATTGGACGGAGAGAAAAGTAGAGCATATCGAACAAACTATGCAAGTGGCCTGCTATCGTGAACGTATTCTGGGGTCGGTGAATATCATTTCCATTGAGCTCGTTGACGACTGAAATACCAGCAAACCGTTCGACAACGGCGGCAGCGGAAGCGGCCCATGCCAGCTGACAAGCAAAATGAGATTAGATAGAGCTACATTCGGAAGAGGGAAGCAAACGGACTTTTGCACGCGCGGCGGTGGTCATTCCAGTTGTATTATCCATTGTCGATTGACCGAATATGTGACCCAGCGATGTACTTCCTGCCGGATCTGTGGATGTTTTTTTGACTAGCATGGGAGCTTGGCGAAGACTGACAGCGTCCACAGTCCCTGACAGAATACACCGATAATTGTCTCGCGCCAAAGCCTAAGGAAAGTCAGTTGAGAAGGACAGCAAGAACATTGTCTTTACCAGATCTTTAGCGACGTGTGAACTGGTAGTGGGCTGCGCCAAAACAGCAGCGATGTTGTCTGCGGTTGCTTGAAACGATGCTCGGGAACTATGACTTGACAAAGACGTTGGTACTGAACTCTTCGGATTTCTGACTAGATGAAGTGGTCATTATTACGCGGCGTGGAATAACGGCTAAGACATACAGACTCTAATCATGCCCATGACATATAGATAAGCTAACCCGGCCAGGAACTCGCCATCACGACTGCACCCGAGAATTTCCTGTACCAGTGTAGCCTTGCCTTCAATGGAAGGAGAGTGAATGAGTGCATAGCCCAGGACTCGTGCCGCAACTTGTGGGCTGAATCTGAACATGGCGGCTTCAGAGACCTCTCTCGCCAGGCCACCTACGAGCATGCCCCAGTTACTACCAAGAGCTTCGAGGGTGAGACAAGATTGATACGCGGCATATTCAGGAGTGCCTGCAGTAAAGTCGCAGGGGCTTGCCGGTAGGGGCTCGGACATGGTCGTAACAGTTGAGCTCGCATATGTAACATTTGCGGACTTTGAATATTAGCCGATTCTTGCCGAACATCCTTGGTCTGCTCCACAAATGCGATACTAGTAGTGCATGCACCGAGCGATTCTTTCCTATTATACAGAGTAATGTACAGTACAAGTTCTTATACTAATAATCTCATGTCTTGGGTTAACCATAGTGATGCATCAGGAGTGGTACATTCAGCTAGGGCCCACGTACTCGGCCTATGAATAGAATTTAGCGTCAAACACGACTCTTGAAAATCAGGGGAAAAACTTACCCAAAGAATGAGCCATCGGCCACAGTCAAAAGAGGCGTCTCAGCGCTATCCGCATTTGAAAACGGCACCGTATTTCCCCACCATTTCTGCACTGTATTTATCCCGATGTTCCCATTCATCGGATACTGCAGGCAGAAAAAGATAATCACAGCCGACACCGCGACACCCGAATCCATGGCCGCCGAAAGGACGTAGTTGTACTTTGTCCACCACGAGAAATGGCGCCGCCAGATGACGTATTGGAAGATGAACCCGACGATAGCCCAGGGGACGTAGTTGACGGGACTGGCTAGAGGGATGGCGCCCGTCCCGCTGAAGATGACCGGGAAACTGGAGGAAAGTTATCAGACGTCGTCTAGAAGGGATGGAAGAGGAACGAGAACGTACTTGACATAGCGAATGATACTATTCGGCCACTTCCAGCTGATAAGGTAACTTATAACCGGGCAGGCGAACCCAATGAGGAAGAAGAATACCAGGGCTATCAAGAGATTAAGCAAAGCCAGTGTAGCCCAAGATCCGGAACACGCACCGTAGTATACTTGTCCCTGAGAGAACTGCCTCGCTGGTCCAATAACACCCCAGATAATACTGGCGGGGCCAAATACCTCCGTCGACGGACAGATGAAGCCATCCTTCTGCGCGGGATCACAAAGGTTCTCGATATTGGTAAACATCCAGGCTTGTACACCGAGCTGTGTGGTACCAGCTATAACCGTCGCCACGACCTGAGCCCCGAACATCGACCGTGGGGGAATCTTCATGTAGTGGCCCAGCTTGAAGTCGGATGTGAAAGTCAAAGCTGCCGACGGCTGTCAGTGGACGGCTAGTGATCTACATGTAACGCGTACCTTGAGCCATGGTGATGTAACCCCATGTCTTGAACATCAACATTGCAACGGGGCGCCCGGGGAGCACGTATCCAATGATCAACTCCGTGACGACGTTCAGCCCAACTTGTTGATTAGTGATGGCTTGGATCATTCCAATAGGAATAACGTAGACAAAAGAGATAACCAAAGCGAGAATGAAGTATTGCCTAGGAGACTGTCAGCATGTGGACGAAGATGAAAGAAGAGAACCACATACACGGGGAACTTGGTATCCCAGACCTCAATTGAGATGACGCCACATCCGACCATGGCCACTAGAACACACATCAGCATGGCGACAACAACCACGCGGGAGACTCACAGAATATGATCGCGTACAACCACTCCGGAACCTGAGGGTATTGTGACATAAGACGCGCGTGAATATCAGGATGCTCGTTCATGCCCATGGCCCAGCGTGCTTGGTTTCAGATCTGCTTTCGGAAGTAGAGCCTGATTCAAGCTAGTCAGACATGGAGATAATGAAGAGCCAACAAAGATTCACGTACAAGGAATGCCTAATGGTGGCAGTGATACTGCGAACGACAGGCCGTAGGAGATGGCGAATGTCGTTAAGATGAACAAAGGACTGTACTCCTTGTATACCGCCTCGTTGAAGGTGACGTCGGGGTTCACGATTTTGGTCATGTCGTAAGTAGCACCAAAGTGATCATACAAACATACAAACGTTTGCACTCGAACTGGAGTCAGAGGAGGCGACTGATGTGGGCATATTCGTCATGTACATAGTGAGCTGACCGGAGATAGAAGTGACGATGGTGGTGTGCTCGATTCGTCGGAGGTGGTTGTGATAGACGGTGAGGTCGTCGTGGTTTCATTTTGGGAAGTGGTGGACGCGACAGAGGTCGTTGTGGTTGAAGGCGGGATAGAAGATATCAAGGTCACCGTGTGCGTCGATAACGTTGTCGATGGCCGCGCGGATATTGTGGAGGATGTCGATGTCGACGTCGATGATGTTGAGATGGCGGTGGAGCTGCTTGTGCTGCTCGTCGTCCTGGAAAAATGTAAGCGAAACTCGGGCAAAAGATGCATCGGTGACATACATGATGCGCGTCGATGACGTCGAAGAGCAAGTGGAGCCTGAATACGTATCAATGGTACTGGAGGACGTGCTCCCGGCCGCGTCACTCGTTGGCAATCTCAATGACCCAGCACCTCCCGAACCCGCCGCACTCGTATTTAGAAGAAGCTGCCCCGTTCCCATCCGTACGCGACACCTGCGCAGAATTACCCTACATTCCATCAGCACAAAGCCTCGTGTATCTTTCATTCTGACGTACAGAAGTGGGCTGGCGTGCGCCAGAGTCGCTAGCAGGGTCCTGTCGAGGGCGGAGTTGGTGTTAAAGAGCCATTAAAGTCGTCTTGAAGGATCGAGAAGGGGCATGCACTAAAGTAGCAAGGAATAAATGAGCGAAGGAAAGTGAAACGAGGGAAGCAAGACGTACAGGGACCCAGGAAACTGTTGACCCTGCGATGATGAGCGAAATGAGCTACATCTCAACCTGTGCATCTCCGAAGGGTGTCGACATCGTCAAAGCAATGGTAGACATTGCTCAAGACATTGCAGGCCGTCGTGGCGGGAAACATGCTCGTTTCGACCGCGGCGGCAAGTAAACGAAGAACACGGGGACCATAAAAATGATCGTCGTCGTGTCTGTGAGTGGCTTTGCGGCAGTATATACTGCAGCTGAGGTTCCGGGATATTTGAACCAATGTCGCCTAAGTCTTTCAGCAGGGGGTGGTATCAAAAGAGTTGCGCAGTCAACCGCGGGTGAATTGCTAGCCGAGTGAGTGCGTGAGAGGGTTATACACCTCCATATAGTACACCTCGGTCTCTGGTGATGAGCCTGTAACTATCCGACACAAATGTATGAGCTACAGCAAAAAAAAGAAATAACAGAAAATACGCACTATGGTACCCAAAGTGAGTAAACGACGAATATGAAGACCTCAAAACTAGTCCTCGGCATATGTCCTGGTGCGCTTGCTGCAATATGTATTGCAGGAGAGGTGGCTGGAGTGGAGGAAACTCGTCGTTGAGTTTGAACTAGGGGGAGTGCTGCGAGGGATTTCCACTTTTCGGGAGTTAAGGGGGGGCCGCGTGGTTCTTGGGGAGTATTGAGGGTACCAATATAACTTTCCCTGGTCACTGAGAGTGATACTGTAGCGATCCAATCCCAACTCGTTAGCTATAGCAATAGAACACAGAGAAATGACGGACCATCAGACCAAAATCGACATTTACTTCGATTACGCGGTCGCGCCGCCTCATAGATATTGCTTGGCGCTGGCCAGTGATCTTCTTGCATTCCCTCGAGGTCCTGCTAGCTTGCCACGCCGTCTGAAAGCGAGACAGCGCCAGGGAGGGTGACAGTCAGTCCCAAGTGGCAAAATCCAGTAAGGACGATGATGGCAAAAATATCAAGGCGTCCTAAGTATGCTCCTTGTTCACCAGAAATGCGACCTAACGAACGAATGAAAACTCGTTAACTACAGCAGTAAAGCCGCCTCACACGCACGTCCAGACACTAGCAGAGGACCAACTTGCATCCCCTTAAAGTCCTCCAAGCTCCCCGCACCGTCTGAGAGCGAGGCGACGCGGGCGAGGGGTATGGTCAGTGCCAAGTAGCAAATATCCACGACCTGCCAATTTGGGCAGAGTTGTCGGCCCGTGCTTACCGGCTATCAATCTTGAACTTGGAATCTGCTACATCTCTTGCTTGTGCCGTTTCGCTCTGAGTCCGTGGCTACGAACTAGGGGAACCCCGTGAATACTCGAGATGGCTTTTGCGTGTGTTTTGCAGTGAGATGGCTGGATGGCATAATCGGAGTGCGAGTCGAATATGGGATAAAAGGGTGTAATTTCTGTCATTATCATTGTTACAGCCAACGGATCTTTGTAGAATTTTTACGGGCTCATTTATAGCACTGAAGAAATATCCTGTATACATCTTTAACCCTTCTCCCTCGCCTCAAGGCTCGCCGTTCACCTGGAGTTAGAGGATGACTCTCGCGAAACTATAACCCGCTCTGAAAATAGTGGCCACTTGTCTCCTGGACTCCAGTTCCACGGATGTGGTGCATACTCCAGCAGTACCATTTCAATACATGGAGATGACTGTTTTTACGGTCCCCATTTTCTTTGTACGCTTGTCGCCTGCATCGATTCACTATTTCCCATTTTACTACCCACCTAGATGGTCGTCGATTTCTGCGTGGCGTCAGTGCAGCGAGCAGCCACAACTTCAGTACCATCTTAAGTAATAGCTACTGCGTCGTCGACCGTCGCCATGCTCCCCTCTATTGAAGTAGTGCCGTCGCCGTCACGGTCTCCCTCGACACTCCCTTGCCAACATCTTGCTGCGACAACGAACTTCATGTGGCTGCACGACGTACATCATAATTTGTCTATAATCACCATCTCATTGTCCTTCTCAGCAATGCGCGACCCCAAGCTTTATTACGGTGATTCGACGCCGTCGATAACCCGGGAATTGGATCGGTGGTACGTGGGCGAAAGCTGCTCATGAGCACTAAGCACCGCATTGATGTTTCATAAACTTGCCGCTACTATTTCTGTCGCGGTCGCCTTTGTTACAGAGGCATTTGCAGCTAGAGGTTGTCGTGGCCGTCAGAGTCATGGAAGGGGTGGTGAGGGTGATAGGGTGACAACTATGACAACGGCCACCGTAAAAGTAGTCTAGACAGTATGGAATGATCCCATTGTGGGACAGGAAGACATCGCCAGTGCCCCCCATAACGGAAGAAAGCCGAGGTCGCCATTGTAGGGTAGCGGTGATTGGATAGCAGCTGCAGTGAGATGATGGGCGCGGGGAGCGCTATAACCGAGCCATGAAGAGACCACCGGTTCTCCTATGGAAGCTAGTGTAATCGGTGGGAAGCTTGATCGCCTGGTGAAAATTACGGCGTTCACGCCATCTCGGTGTACATTGATTTTACTGTGCATCGCGAGAGATTTCGGAGGTGCAGAAACAGGTTCGTGATAATTAGAGGCAAAGCTCCAGTACCTAGAAATAATCGTCACTGGTAGAAGGAAACAAGATGAGAATTTCACACACCAAAACTTTGAAACGACATTCACGTCCGTTTTGCAGTCCTGCGGTTAAGAGATACTGGCCACCTGATTTGAGGTTTCACTTAACAGATTTCCTGTTATGTTTGAACTCGGGCGACCGCCAGAGAGCAAGATGGCACCAACGAGGAACATGGTGAGTGGGAGGGCCGAAGCGGCGTATAAAAAGCATCTGCCGAATTGAGAACGATTTGCATCACATGGTACATGCTGAATCGGCGGCGGGCCGTGGCAATTTCTCTCTTCACCTCCACCATCATGCACCAACCCTTCAACGATTCACAATGTGTCCTTGAATTGCGCTTAACATGTATACGCTAGAGATTGACCTGCCTGGCCTTGTGCGCTAGTGGAAATTGAGAACAATACTAAGATATCTCATCCGAGCTGAAGGACGAAAAAAGAGGCATTAAAAAGTGCATTTTGCGTTCACCAGCTTTTCAGTTACACGAATCATCGTGCGCTGACAGAAATCTCCATTTCTGTCAATTTTGACATAGACGCGATCGGTGTGCTACAATTATGCACGACTGGTCCCTGCTATATTTTCCCTTCGCACAGCAACTGCGTTCAGAGATTAATTGAAAGGTACAGGCGCTCCGGCGTCCAGCCAGAGCACCCACCATCCCCAGACGTATCATTCATGAGGCTTTTCTGCCGCAGAAGGGAGAGTGGAAGGACATTAACAAGCTGACGCCACTGCACACATTCGCAGAGTAGGTTAGTGCCCAAAACATATTCGCCTTTCCAGCAGTGATTGACTCGTTGCTGCTAGAAAAGATCAAAACGATTCCTAATCCTGTCCTTGACTCGCCCTGTATCTAACAAACAATCGGGGGTGGATCGCATGTAATTCTCTTGGAAGTAATCTCGTACGTGCTCCTGTTTCGTCTCTTTGCTTTGATGTTCACAGAAAGCTGAAGGCTGTCTGATACCAAGTATCGACGCAGATCCCTCCGCCTTTCTATTACCACCATCTTGCGAATATTCAAGATATCAGATCACAGTGTCGCCTGTCATGAGCGTACGCAGGACGACCCGGTCCCTCGAATCACCATGGATCTTCGCACTCTGGCACCTTCTGTTCAGCAGTCCTTGCTTAGCGCTATAAGACGTTTACGAGTTCCAGTTTTGCCGGAGGAGATGTGCTTTTTCAACTTCCTAGCTCCTTTAACTTCTCTCACTGACGCTTGTGTGCTGAAAGCACACATGCACACCGACCTGCGATGTGGTTTGTACCGCCGCAGGTGAGGACGTTCACACTTCCATTCAGTGTTGCGGTGTCATCTAAGAGCACCGAATATCTGCTGCATGGTTAAGAGTCCATTTATATGAGACAGCCCAAGTTCTCCCGACGTATTACACCAGTGTAGAGGGGATACAGGAGAAGCCAAGTCGAGGTTTTCCTGATCCTGTCCGCCTCAATGTCCTCGGACGACTCTCGCATACTAAGCCGTCTGACCAATACATCCTTATCTCGTTTCCAGCTCGTCTATGGCCATAATCGCTCTGGGCGCTGGCCTAGTCGATACAGCGACCTTGTAGGCAACCTAGCATGTACGTACATTTCCTCTACCCTGTCTCGCTCCTCAAACTAATACCTTCTCAGGTATTCAATAGTATTCGTATTCTATTATGTGCGGATTAAACAATGAACAGGATCTTCAGGAATATCGTGTGATGTCGACAACAAATTATATTCCAAACGCCAATGCCTCACTCAAAGCTCCGTTCCAATGAATCACAGAAGTATATTCGGACCACAGCATTCTGTCCGACTGCTTCCCTTGACGCCACTACAATCGCCCCAATTTTCCTCTAGGCACAAGCTTGCATTAGAGATCGTCTCCCGTTTGATGAAATGAATGATCCTTCTAATGATAAACGCACACCGACAACAGGTATTTAGCTGCCCTTAAATCCGGTTGATAGTGCGTCAGGTATACCTTTCCGTCCTTCTCTTTATGCTTAGGCTGAATCGCTTCTTCAGGCCTTCGCGGAGCTGCCACTGTACTGGTATCATTAGCTCCTTATCTACGTTTCCAGGAGACCCAACTTGCTAGCTGAAGATTGTTGCGGTCCTAGAACATACCGTTCCATGTGTGTGGGTGCACCCCTTGATCCCGTCGTCGCTGTATGAAAATGCAGAAAGTCACCCACCAACACTGTAACACCAGTTGTCGGTTTGCCATTCGGTATTACTCTGCTACGATAGGAACACACGATACATGCGTTCGGCGGCCCCGCTTCACAGCTGATGTCGGATCTCCATTTGTTGAACCTGATAGTGTTCTGCCAAAACAAGGAGTGGCCGCGAGGGGGGGGCAATGCTTTCAAGAGTCACGTCACTAACGAGCTACGGCCTTATTTTTTCCTGGAGACGTCTGAATTCAAAGTATGTACTTAGAACTTGTTGGCTTTCATCATACTTAGATTTTTATCCCAGATCACAACGCTCATGACCTGTATTGATTTACCACCAGCACAAATAACGTGACACTTCACTCTCCATATTTCAACAGCATGCTGTGCGCTTCCTTGTAAGCCTTCGTTCTTCACATAGGCGCTGAGAATGTCCGAATCGACTCGCATCGCCTACAGGAGCTTCTTCATGGGCACTAGCATGCGGTCACTCATCAAATCAACGGTCAAATAGCTGTTTCCCTCCGAATCTTACACCCGACGTTATCAAATTTTCTCGAAGCTGATGCTTATGCCGTGTTGTTCGTGGCTTCGAAAGGTGCCTCTGAATAGCATTCAGGAACAGGTGTAATGAAAGCCCTCCTTATCAGTGTTCTCACAAATGTCTCGTTTGAACTGGTAGCATCCCTGGTCATGTTCACGATAGCTCACCATCCTTGCCCTTATGAATCGTTCTTGCGTCCTCGCATCCGATGAAACGAAATTCAGAGCGGTGTTTCAGTGCGTATCTCATCGCATTTTGGTCAATCTCTAGTAAACTAACAAAGCTGTAGGAAAATTCAAGAGCGAACGATCGTTTTCTCAGCATATTCTCTATTCAAGTGTGTCCTGGGGATTTCATGACCTGCTCTGCGGCCTGATGCTTGTAAGTCCTCGAATTAACAATATGTATCAGTATTTCTTGGCATTCTTATTGCCTGTCTATCGCTTGCACTTCTGGGGAACAGCTGTCTCCCAGTATGATGATGACGTACCCGTGCGTATCGAAGATCGCCGAACCTTTTTTGAATATCGTCTACTGTCTCGCCTCGGAATTCGCATGTACTTGGCTTGCTATACATCCTGATGTTTCCGGCCGTAACATCAACATAGAGGGAACAACGGGATGTGTCATTGAATGCGAAGGTTATCGCTGTCGGTATTTTGGTCCTAGAAATCATTGTTGCATGGATTGTGGAACAGTCCATTGTCACCTGGACGGTGTATCGCAATGAGTATTTCCGATCTCTTGCAGAGTGATCACACTTACATTACATGCTACAGGAACAACCATATCCATCCTATCAGGAATCAACGCTTCGGGAGACAGAACGTAGAACATCCCCCAAATCTGACGATGGCGCTCGATTTTGTTCTTAATATGGACGGATTCTGTTACACCCTAACTGATCATATTCCGATTTCACCATCGTCATCGTTACCCTCCACAATCCTGTCAAAGCACGTCGCGGACAACATTATCAATCCCCTGACTCGACATTCTCCACTCCCACCGGCAATTGATGAAAAAAGTAGAGGAGATCAGTGAGGACACCACAGAGAATAAATGTAAAGGCGACAGGCTGCCAAACGACATCCTGCCTCTAAATATCCTGGTTCATCGCTCATGCGCGGCTTAACCATTCAGCGTCATCCCATTAGTGTACTCGAACTCACGACCCTCACATTCGCCGGCATCATAATCATCACGTACTGCTCATTTTGCTATAAGCTCAAGTACTACGTGTCGATTAATGGCCTTCCAGCGACATCAAACTGGTGTTTGAAGTATACCTTCTCTGGAAATCTGCTTATCTCGCAGAGAGAACACGTCTTCATGGAGCGGTCTTTCAATACAGCCTATCATCAGCAGGTGACTTGATGTTCCATGGGGAAGCACCCTTCCCTGGTTATTCGATGCGAACGCGACATCTCCTCACCTATTTACCGTTTCTATTGCTGCAGTACCAGAAGTCGAAGGGTGAGAACAGCTTTCAAGGAAGAGATGGAAGGCGGGACGCACAAGCTCGATGCCCCAGCCAAGCATAACAGCCTTGAGGTACTTGTTGTCTGTCAACGGGGTCCCTTGACGATCTCGGCAGTGTCGACGACGGACATGCCGCGGTTCAGCTTGCTTCCGGAAATGTTGTAGTCAATATTCTGTCAGAAAGACGAGTCTCATCTCAAATCCGTTTTCCGGTAAAGGTGACTCACCCTCTCATACAACTCAATCGCGTCCTTGGGCATACCCTCACCAGTAATGTAGTCGAGCAACACCTGCTTGATAACCTTCCATGCACCTTCAAAACGCGCACGGCAGCTTACCTTGTTGGTCAACATTTCTAATGAACGTGGATTGACATGAGATGAGGCGCGATAAGAAAGCGATGCTATATTCATGGTGGTTCGTCTCTGAATTTATCCGTTCGCTTATCCGCGAATAAAAATATTGGCTGCCTGATTGGGACGCCGACATCAGAGAATGCATTGGTCCAGACTGGACATCTGTTCTTCTGATCGGAGTCTGCAAGAGGTTAGTAACAGACAACGGGAGGACCTCCGAAATCACGTACCATTCATTGATACGTGGGGCAAGAATATGCACGAATGGATCCTGACAAGCTTCCTGGCTGTTAAGGGATTGTTATCAGCTAACCTGCAAGGATGTCCGTTCCATACAACGAGACATACCAGTTAAAGATCTTTTTCCTGCAAAAATCAAACCATACAGCACGGCATCCGCCAAGATGATCGTCGGCAGCAATTTCCGTCGATGTCAAATCCTGGGGTCCCGTTCTTTTTCGGATATCAGGCTTCGGGAAAGCTTAATAAGAGTGGATCCTACATACCTAGGTTGAGCCTGTACCGACCACATACGCCTTGCTGCGCACTGGAAATGCGAGTTATGCGGTTGCCCTATCCAGAAAGAGGATGGCGATGACCCGTAGAGATATCACCTAACCTACGCGATTTGATGCAGCGTACTAGATACGAGCCTCCTAGCACCCTTTCCCTGCATAATTGATTCATCGCTTACCCTGGACATGAGGATCTGGTTATGGGTTAACGGACATTATGAGGAAATGTAGCCAATAGCTCACCTGAGAAGAGGAACGGCCCGCAAGAACACGCAGTACCAACTAGAGGGTGCTACCGAAAGTGGTGCTGGGCCCATATCCTGCTGCAGTCGCTTCATCATAGGACTACATATGTCGCATACAGAAGATGAGAATATTAAGATGGGAAACAGAGGAGAAGGCGTGTTGGATGGCTGTCCATGCTAGAACATGGCGGTCGGAAGGAAAGGATGGCCGTGGGACTTAAGCTCCACTTTTGGCGAACGGCTCCTACGGCTCTTGTAGGCGGGAAGATTGGAGAGCGACTATCAAATCTTGATATCGGCACATCCAAGGATACGATTAGGAAAATGAAACCTAACACATCCTGATGGCAGACTCTCGACTACAACGTCCATGGAGGCGACCTAAATCACAGTATCTCCGTTGTTGACATCGCTGAGATCAAGGGGTCCTTCCTGGTGGATATCGAGTACCTAAAGGTGGCCATGCTCGGCTGAGGAATCGAGTTCGTCAGTCCGGCCTTCCATATCTTCTCCTTTGGCTGTGCTCATCGGTCTGCTTGTAGCTCCAAGCCTTCTTCCTCGTCCCGAAGGACAGGACAGATTGATGGATTACACGACAAGGCCGGCACTGCTGGTACCGCGTTCCCAAAGCCAATCGCCATCAGCAACTGATTCATGCTCGATATTGCGATATATCTCCTTCACAAGGAGCATTTCCTCAGGGAGAGCTACTACGCTGATATTCTGGAGCTTTTCTGGAGATGACATTCCAGACAGTGATGGGACAGTTTATCGATTTGATTGCTGCTTCGGAGGATGAGGTCGATTTGAGTCTTGTCTTCATTGTCAGTGTCTACTGATGGTAATTCATGGTACTATTTGCTCCCATTTCTACTAACTGATGTTACCTTGTAACTATTTTTCGGTTGTTCTGCAGCCCATAGGTTTTACTCAGTGACGACCGCATTCAGAGTTGCAACACATACCCCAATGCGAACCAATAAAGGCAAGCGCCTCGGATGTACGTGCAGAGAGACGCAGTGCTCTGGAGGCAGGGATGCTGAACGCGTGTGAGTGGAACCAACTCTTTAGTAAGTTATCCTCGCAGTAGTTTATTTGATTGCTTTTTAAGATGCATTTTCAACCTTATCGATACGTGCGTCAGGTCTAACTGTCGATTTAGTAGGTGTTGAGGTAAGGGATCTCTTGTACGGTTGGCTCCAGCCAATGCCAATCCTTTCGCTAGGACATTGCTGTTCTTTGAAGCTCCCAGTCCCGATCCCGCGCGCCGTTGGTGATCGTAGGGTGCACTAGCGAATGTCGATGAGATGAAAGTCAGCGAGCAGCGGTACAAGAAAGACATGCTGGCATGGTCGGATCACAGCAGGATTTGGCTGAGAGGCAAATCACGTCTCGAGGTTGTGCTGGCATCGAACTTTTATATGGTACGCCTGCCTGGTTCTGACACCTCTTTTCCTACTAAGCTACTATTGTCAGAAGATGGGCTGCAAGGGACATGATGGGGATTCTTATGTGATTTAAGGTATGCAAGCCAGCCCTTTTCCCTCCGATGACGGGTCTTTAACCCGTTTAAATGTAAGACTCCGTCGTCACTCGGTGGGGATGGAGTCGACAATGTTGCAGGGAGGCTGCCATTCTGTTGTGCTTGGACTTCAGAGCGAGGTGTCGGTACACACGTTTCTCAATATGACATTTCGTTCAAAGGGAGATGGGCAGCACGGCGGAGGTACCGGCCGAAGGATAGGCTTAAGGTGTGCTGGGTATGTCAACGTGTTTGGGTTCGGAGACAGTCAATCTGATGCAGGGTAGACGAGGTCCGAGATTTGGAGCGAGATGGTGGGGTACGAGGGGAGTGTTGATGCCAGGAAAGGTTCGGAGTAGCGGCCCGATTTACCGTGAAGCGTACGCTGGTTGGCCGTCGGACATCACGTCTTGTTCAATGTTCGCCGTTCTGCACGTATCTTATACAGCTCTACGATTGATACGAGAGATGGTCATCATGCTAATTCCTCCTTCAAACCACAATTCTCTGGTCGCAACGTCTGAAAACATTATATTGTAGCAGGGATAGTTAATGTAAGAGTCACAAACGTGTAATGAATGTACAGTACAAATCAACATAACACAAAGCAATATCAACAACTGAAAGGAAGATGTATATAGTGATGGACGACTACAAAGTAAGTGACAGTGCGAAATGAAGAGAGAAGAAGATAAGTAGAAAAACACGACTTAGACTGCGCTCGCAGACCCAGCATGACGCTCTGATGCTTCCAACTTTGCCTGAAGCTCACGTACCTGAGCTTCTGCTTCCTCTGCTCGACGACGATCTTCCTCTGCTCGACGACGATCTTCCTCTGCTCGACGATCAGCTTCCTCTGCTCGATGACGGTCTGATTGAGATGCCTGTGTGAGAGGTTAAAAGAACAACAGCACATCAAAGGGATAATTATACTCACCAGTGCTAGTGCAGCCCATTCCTCATCCCTTCTAGTTCTTTCTGCATCCCACTGCATCTTTACTGTCTCCGGCGTCCTCGCTGTATCCACTGATGCACCTCTACCCAGAACGGCGGCTTTTGGGTAAGCCGAACACACACAGTGGCGGGGACGGCGAGTGTGTACGTCTATATGAGGGTGCATCTCCATCTCGAGGATTTTCCAGATTGTGTATGCGAACCAGTAGCATTGCGCAAATATGTAATGGTAGTGCGGGGTGTTTCGAGAAGTGGTCTGGAGGATGTGAGTAAGATGTTCCAGGGCAACAGGTGAAGAATTATCGGAACGGGTGAGGTCCATCGTCATCAGAATCTCAAATTTCGTCTTCCCCAGCTCTCCTTTGATGCCTTTTCTATCTGGAAAGATCATGAGCCTGTCAAGAGCGTAAGGAGCATTACCCTTGGTAATTCGCTTGACCTTGGCGCCAGAGCGTTGCAAACAGCTGGGAGAGCGCCACGCTGTCAACGTGGAAGGTGAGGAGGTCGTCGCGGGTTCAACGGTGGGGTCGGGCTCGACATCGGACTCGTCGGTAGATGACGGATCTGCCGCCTCTGCATCTGACTCATCCCGATGCCGAGCTAAGTCGGCGAGAAGCCCGTCCTGCCCATCAGGATATACCTTTGTATCGTCAACCAAGCGGTCAACCATGAGGTACGCCGTTCGCCCACGACTCGTGGATTCCTTCACCGTCACAATGAGGAACTCGTGCTCCCAGGGACTGCTTTTGGTCTTTCGACACTTGCAGTATTCGACGCGTCGGACGATGATGTGGCCAAGGCCATACTGAAGGAAAGAGTTGATTTCTCTGAGAATATTGTCGACTGACGAGGCAGTTCCCCGGTAAACATCCTTGGAAAAAACGAGCATATGCGACTCGTTGAGGTGTCGGGGATCCATGATGAAGTGCACAAGTGAGTGGAAGAGCTGGGTGAGCCACGACAGTCCCATCGTGTCTTGTCCCTCTTAAAACAGAAGCAGAGGGCAGGAGCACACGATGTCGATGTCCTTGAGGCAAATAGCCGCCGGAGATTCGGCCCAATCTGGAAACTCTGGTACTGCGACAGACTTTCAGGTCGCGAAGCGTGAGCACGCCGTCCTTGAAACATACGGGTGTCTACCTCGAGGTGTGACCAAAGATGAAACAGTCATTTCGCGCATAAATGTTAACGGAGCCCTACAACAAGCTGCGTAGTGAGAAAATGTTTTGCGTTAGACGCGGGCGCCAGAATATGTCCCGTTGTTTTCAAAACAGTACAACATTCGCTGTCTTGGCTTAAGGATGGTTGAACAGAGAAGAACGAGAAAATCCTAAACAACAGTCCTCTTCAGTAAAACGTTTTATTGAATGGAAGGACCATGTAGCCTCGGTTAGCTTGTACCAGTAGCATGGACTCTTGAACGTTACCCTTCGAGAGGTTTCAGTACCGTTCGCTGTGAATATACGACAGGACAAACACCTTCCTGAGGACACAGCTTCCCATCTGCTTGTATCAGACATAAGCCGGCAGACCGGCATAGTCAGGGTTATGTACGTGAACATTGTTCATCCACAAAATATGGTGTACATCATTTGTCAGCCCAGAGATCTCAACTATACGGGACTAGTCGCTCGGAAGGAAGTAAAATTTCTGCGCAGTAATGATCGGCGATGTGATATTCTTCTTCTGTATCTTCCTCTCCTACATCAACATTGGGGAAGGTTCCAAATGTGGTCTCGAAGCGACGTGTGTTGTTGAGGTACTGGACCAGGTGGGGAATGTTCTGTCGGCATGCTAAAATGTGCTTGACTGTCATCGCTGTTCCTTGGATGCCGCACCGTCTATGAACGTTGGTTTCAACGATCCAACCTCGATCTCGTATGAGACTCTCCAAGTCATTGGTTGTTCAATTCGCTTAATAATTCGCGCTGAGAATAATGCATTGTTACCGCAATATCTAATACAATTATCAGTATTGTCGAACCGATGGGCAAAGAGAACAATAATATCAGGATGACGTTTTTCAAGATAGATAACAGCAAAGAGTTTCTGGAGGCAATAAACTGTGTCATAATATCCAGAAGACTGCGATACCGAAACTCGCAGTGTCACGTGCCCCTCGGCAGTCAAGGGCATTGCGTCACTTTGTCACACACGCCTAGACCTCGCGTTCGCAATAGCTACTCACTAGAGACCCCAGACACTAGCTAGCCACTAGCTAGCTACTGTCTAGCTACTGTTTAGCTACTATCTAGCAACATCCCAGCTACTTGCAGCAACTACTTTCTGGCTACTACCTCGGGCTACTGCTGCTGACATCCTATCCTCTCGTTAGCTAGTACCAACCGAGACAGTGCATCTGCCGAGACGGTGCATGTGCCGAGATGATGGTCTGCCGAGACAGTACATCTGCCGAGATGGCTCCGATCCAAGCCGTGTCTGGATTCGGTCATACACTCTGTCAAAGACGTTCGGACTTAGGTCAACACGGTCAGCATATTGACTAATCAAGCACCCCGAGTCTTCCTTATTATGGTAATTGTACTTTGTACTGACGTTGGGCGAAAGGACCACAGTTCAATGAGATATGAGATGAAAGGCCAATAACTGCTGCACCAGGACTTCTCTGTAGTACATGGCTATAACTTTTGCAGAACCCAGACACCTAAATCCAATGTATTGTCTGCTGGAAAACTTCCAGCAGGATGGTTGTAAGAGCCTGTTCATCTAATTTTCTTTTGTCACTGTGACCATTCCAAAGCTAATACTCCTCCCTTAAATAGATTTTCGTTGGTATATGCATACTCCTTCCAAATTTGACTCCACAGCATGCACTCTCCTTCCTACCACTACCTCTTTTTTTCGTCCTTCTATTCTTCATTCTCATGGGACAAGTCCAGGGCCCTGTCACAGGAGGAGGATCCAGTCGTTTCCTTGGGTGTCCATCGCCTCGCACCCAGGTCAACTCATCTAAAGATCCAAACATGACATCGAAAAATCAGTGAGTTGTTGCCCAACTCAGCCTCCACCGCTGTTGATTCTGCAACTAGGACTCCAATGGCCGGTCCATCTATGCACCAGGATGGGCATCCAGACGCTCCAATCGATCCCTCCCAGTGTGCACCACTGAGTCTACTCTTTCTCAAGGGGATTAAACGGTACTGAAGGGCGAGTTGACGAGACAGTTCCAGGGTTGGTAGTTTCTGCCATGTATGTTGTGTTCCGATGGAAGAAGAAGATGGATGATAGATTGCTGAAGAGGGTCGGAAGAGTAGAGAAATAGATTCCTTCTACAAGGTAAAGACAATGTGTCCACCAGTGTTTAGAATATGTGACACCGAGTTCAGAATATGCGATGAGGAATGTACGTAGTAGGCGAGTTTAAAAAGAAGTACGGTGATGAGCCTCCAGGCTCTGTATGCACAGAATTTGCAGATTTTACAGCCCTCACAATCCACCAATTCCTCCTTTATTCAACTGCTACCACCAAAGCAAACTCCGGATTTAATCTCTAGTTCAGTCAGCAAATATCTCCGGACACTCACCAGTTATACAGCGATTACTCAGCTGTAATTCTGATGAATATTTGAATGCTACAACTCGAATATCCTTCCAGAATTCGGATTATTCTGCCATTATACTCCTACCACCTGCAGAGAAAACTCCGGATTTAAATCTCTAGCCCATTCAGTATTATCTCCGGGCATCCACCGGTTATACAGCGGTTACACCTTGATTATTCAGACGAGTTTTCGAAGGCTATGACTCAAATATTCTTCCAGAAACCAAAGTGCACCGGTTATGACTCCTACTACATTTTATATCCGTTTTCGACCGGATTTGCACTATATCTCCATGCCCCATCACACCCTGGCATGCCTGATCGACAATCAACCGGATATAGCATTGCTACATCACCAGGAATCGTCATTTGCTGCGCTTTCATTGATCCTTCAATTAAATTGATGTGATTGATTGATCTTCTTCCATCCGAGTTATTTAAAGTGCATGGACACTTCAGACCACGTTTACTAAGGCTGTTACATTGCCAAGACCTTAAAGTAACAGCTAGTAGCTGCGCACACCTCAGCAGAAGAGTTGCACATTGATAATCCGCAGTTAGACAGTACCCCATGATCCTCACAGCACTTACAACAACCATATGGTTTCTCCTCAAAAACCCGGCATTAAACACAATGCCGTGGCTTCAGATGACCAGTATCCGCATGCTTGCACTGGTTATTACTCAGCTACAGAGTTACAGCCTTACCAATGCTTAGATATGTTTTCTATTTATAATTTCGGACCTCTAGTATATAAGACTCTGTAGAAAATTAGTTAAAAGGGGATTGCTTCGAATTACCGGATATACGCTCTATTGACGAGTTTATACACTACCAGTCGATCCCAGTCGCCCACAGTTATGCCCCATCGCTTGCTTTACTCTTAATCGTTATTGGATCGCATTATTACTGCCCAATAGACGCATTCTTGCTCCAACTACTTGCTTTTGTTCTCAAATCACTTCCACATTGTCACCGGCTTTACTGCTTCGGTTTCAGTTGCGATTCCGGTTTTATATTGCCGAAACCGTAGTCTCCCAGCCCAGTTTAGGATCGTATTGCCTCTTTGAAGGCCCATCTCCATACCACTCTCCATAGGACTCCCCTCATCATCATTGTTGCTTTTATAAAGCCCTACACTCTTGTTTCCATATCTCCGGTTTTACAGATCAATAAACCGAGACTCCCACCGGTTTTAATTCACTGTGACATCTTGTCTATACTCCTGTCGCATTTTATAGGCTTTTACACCGTTTTCTTGGACATCGCACCGGTTTTAGACCTATTGCCGTCGTCTATATCCGTTACACACTCTCTGGACTGGTTTTAGGACCTAATACCACATTTTACCAGTTTTACACTATTTTCTTGGACATTGCTCCGGTTTTAGGACCATATCCAGTGGCCTATATCCGGTGCACGATATCCCGACGTATTCCACATCTTTTGGGACGATTTCTTGGTGTCCAGGTCACACCAGATCCCATTCTATCTCGTTTATCGAGATCCCCCTCGGCTTACAGCCTGAGCCTCTTAGTACTCGACTGCTGAAGGGTACTACTTCCAGACTGTATAGTCAAAGTGTATACCTGCGTCTAGAGGAATTGACCACACGGAAGTGCCCTGAACCACTCGCACAAACAAATAGCCTTGACTACTGTGACTGCAAGCATCTTTCCCTACCTCTTTCGGAGTTTTGGGTGTTGCCATTGCCACGGAAGTCTAGGTTCAACAACAGTTCACTTTACCTAGACGGTTCCGACCGAGAGGTCAGCAAGCACTAGGCGTTGCCAATGGTTCTGAAAAGCACTTGGCGTAAACAACTTTGTCACTCAGGTTCACGCTAGGTCGTGAAATTCAAGATGATAAAATTAGGTACCTTTCTGGGGTACTACTAAGCTCAACATATGTATTCTACCCAGATAATATTCTGGAATGTTAGTAAGTAGAGAATGTACTAGAAGAGTATCAAAAGAAACGGAAAGAAAAGGAAAGAAAATGCAAGAAATTTATATATCCTACGCAACCGTCAGTGCCCTGATATTCGGTCAGTGTTGATTAATGATGTAGGCTTGATATCTATAACATCTGCGTACCTACTGGTACGGGAAAGCCTGTGTAAGCATGTGCTACAGATCTACACAGCAGTCTCGTTACATGACTATGGTGCAACTACTGCAGCCTAGATGTCTCAATCACTTCCTTTTGGGAGATTTCCGTGGGCTGAACTGGTGAAGTATTCCTTCAGCATTGTTTCCATCGGGGATAACCGGCTCTCAAGCTCATGGTGATCACCTGGCATTGGTTCCTTCCTCACAACATCGCATTCGTCGCAAACATACGCATCGATGCCTCAGCCGAGCATGGCTGCCTTTAGATACTCGATATCCACCAGGAAGGACCCCTTGATGATCTCAGCGATGTCAACAACAGAGATACTGTGATTTAGGTCGCCTCCAGGGATGTTGTAGTCGAGAGTCTGCCATCAGGATGTGCCAGGTTTCATTTTCCTAATCATATCCTTGGATGTGCCGATATCAAGATTTGATAGTCGCTCTCCAATCTTCCCGCCTACAAGAGCCGTAGGAGCCGTTCGCCAAAAGTGGAGCTTAAGTCCCACGGCCATCCTTTCCTTCCGACCGCCATGTTCTAGCATGGACAGCCATCCAACACGCCTTCTCCTCTGTTTCCCATCTTAATATTCTCATCTTCTGTATGCGACATATGTAGTCCTATGATGAAGCGACTGCAGCAGGATATGGGCCCAGCACCACTTTCAGTAGCACCCTCTAGTTGGTACTGTGTGTTCTTGTGGGCCATTCCTCTTCTCAGGTGAGCTATTGGCTACATTTCCTCATAATGTGATTTAACCCATAACCAGATCCTCATTTCCAGGGTGAGCGGTGAATCAATTATGCAGGGCAAGGGTGCTAGGAAGCTCGTATGTAGTACGCTGCATCAAATCGCGTATATGCGCAACAAGAAATTGACCTCCTTGTAGGTTAGGTGATATCTCTACGGATCATCGCCATCCTCTTTTTGGATAGGGCAACCGCATAACTCGCATTTCCAGTGCGCAGCAAGGCGTATGTGGTCGGTACAGGCTCAACCTAGGTATGTAGGATCCACTCTTATTAAGCTTTCCTGAAGCCTGATATCTGAAAAAGAACGGGACCCCAGGATTTGACATCGACGGAAATTGCTGCCAATGATCATCTTGGCGGATGCCGTGCTGTATGGTTTGATTTTTGCAGGAAAAAGATCTTTAACTGGTATGTCTCGTTGTATGGAACGGACATCCTTGCAGGTTAGCTGATAACAATCCCTTAACAGCCAGGAAGCTTGTCAGGATCCATTCATGCATCTTCTTGCCCCACGCATCAATGAATGGTATGTGATTTCGGAGGTCCTCCCGTTGTCTGTTACTAACCTCTTGCAGACTCCGATCAGAAGAACAGATGTCCAGTCTGGACCAATGCATTCTCTGATGTCGGCGTCCCAATCAGGCAGCCAATATTTTTATTTGCGGATAAGCGAACGGATAAATTCACAGAGACGAACCACCATGAATATAGCATCGCTTTCTTATCGCGCCTCATCTCATGTCAATCCATGTTCATTAGAAATGTTGACCAACAAGGTAAGCTGCCGTGCACATTTTGAAGGTGCATGGAAGGTTATCAAGCAGGTGTTGCTCGACTACATTACTGGTGAGGGTATGCCCAAGGACGCGATTCAGTGGTATGAGAGGGTGAGTCACCTTTACCAGAAAACGAAATTGAGATGAGACTCATCTTTCTGATAGAATCTTGACTACAACATTTCCGGAGGCAAGTTGAACTGTGGCATGTCCGTCATCGACACTGCCGAGATTGTCAAGGGACCCCGTTGACAGACAACAAGTACCTCAAGGCTGTCATGCTTGGCTGGGGCATCGAGCTTGTGCATCCTGCCTTCCATCTCTTCCTTGAAAGCTGTTCTCACCCTTCGACATCCGGGATTCGGAGCGAGATGCTGGGGTACGAGGGGGGTGTTGATGCCAGGAAAGGTTCAGAGTATCGGCCTGATTTACCGTGAAGCATATGCTGGTTGGCCGTCGGACATCACGCCTTGTTCAATGTTCGCCATTCTGCATGTATCTTATACAGCTCTACGATTGATACGAGAGATGGTCATCATGCTAATTCCTCCTTCAAACCACAATTCTCTGGTCGCAACGTCTGAAAACATTATATTGTAGCAGGGATAGTTAATGTAAGAGTCACAAATGTGTAATTAATGTCCAGTACAAATCAACATAACACAAAGCAATATCAACAACTGAAAGGAAGATGTATTTAGTGATAGATGACTACAAAGTAAGTGACAGTGCAAAATGAAGGATAAGTAGAAAAACACGACTTAGACTGTGCTCACAGACCCAGCATGACACTCTGATGCTTCCAACTTTGCCTGAAGCTCATGTACCTGAGCTTCTGCTTCCCCTGCTCGATGACGGTCTGATTGAGATGATCTGGAAACTCTGGTACCGCTACAGATTTTCAGGTCGCAAAGCATGAGCATGCTGTCCTTGAAACATATGGGCGTCTACCTCGAGATGTGACCAAAGATGAAACAGTCATTTCGCGCATAAATGTCAATGGAGCCTTACAACAAGCTGTGTAGTGAGAAAAGGTTTTGCGTTAGATGCGGGCGCCAGAATATGTCCCGTTGTTTTCAAAACAGTACAACATTCGCTGTCTTGGCTTAAAGATAGTTGAACAGAGAAGAACAAGAAAATCCTAAACAACAGTCCTCTTCAGTAAAACATTTTATTGAATGGAAGGACCATGTTGCCTCAGTTAGCTTGTACCAGTAGCATGGGCTCTTGAACGTTACCCTTCAAGAGGCTTCAGTACCGATCACTGTGAATATACGACAAGACAAACACCTTCCTGAGGACATAGCTTCCCATCTGCTTGTATCAGACATAAGCCGGCAGACCGAAGCAGTCAGGGTTATGTATGCGAACATTGTTCATCCACAAAATATGTTGTACATCATTTGTCAGCCCAGAAATCTAAACTATATGGCATGCCCTCCATCAAGTGGCAGCATTTTCATGATCCAGGCGATGTACAGGTCCCTTCCCCATCACACGTCAACACCATGGATTTGTAAGTACTCATGCGATCTTAGCGCCTTCAGTTCCAAACAGCTCCCTAAATCCGTACTGGCGTGATGGACCTATAACGTTTAGCAGCATCCTTACGGTGTCGGTATCTCGCTCACTTACAGTACCAGAATGTAGTTGACCAGCGCGAACAATGTCGCAAGGCAAAAGTACAGTGTAGTGGAGGATATCAAATAACATTGTGGAGGAACGATAAACTGTTGACATCCCTGAGACTCAGCGTCAGAGAATTGCTGAACCAAAAACAAGGTGGGATTACGAGTGCTGAAGGGCATGACTACTGATGTAAATGTGGCCAGCACTGAGTTTAACTGTTGAAAATGGTAGCTTTTCACTTTTGTTGCAGAAGAGTTCAATGCACTAGACAACACTACCAGAAACCTGGCTCCATAATTGGCGCAAGCAACTGGTTTTTTCAAGGGTCTTCAACGGAATGTCTTTTGGAGAAGATAATGAAACTTTGATCATCTTATTATTGAGAATAGACGAGATGAAGAGGGCATAAAATATCAATGGTAGAGCAAGATGGTGGACGTCAACAGCAAGACCCGTTCCTGATTCCCGCTTTGTGGCACATGCACCGATGTGTCCCGAAATATTAGATGGACCACATTTTCTTCCTTCCCTCATCCCATCACAAGGTAGATAATCTTCCTCTTCGGCAGACTACTGCGTTACATAGATGTCTCATGAGACATAGAATCACTTGCTAGCTTTGTATTTGTTCAGATATTCCGTGAGTTCCACTTCAACAATTCGGTCCTGTCAATAATTCTAATCAATTCTGAAGTGCTTCAGCAACAGTGTAGGAGTACCATCATGTACTCATCACTTTGGTTCTTCCAGTCTGAATTGACAGAGTGCGGTGTTTTGATGACGCCGACCACCGCTTGGGATAACTCCGGTGGGACTCGTTTTCTCTGACGTAGCTACCTACACCCTGATCTCCCTTTTACTGTCAGCTTTTAATTATACACCAAGCTCTAATTGAGTCTGTGTTATGTTTTTCTCTTAAACAGGACAAAGATTGACTCACAGAGTTTATTGTTTGATTCCTAGTTCTTTTCGGTCTCATTTATGGTAGACAGACACTGGATATGAGTTCTGGTAGAACTTAATATTCGTCTGGCAAGGTCCTCAATGTGTCCCAGCTCTCACACTTGTTTTCCAGGTGAGTTCTGATCTGAGTAGTGGTGTGACTACAAAAAAGGAAAGGCAAATAAATTCCGGACTTCAACGCACTCAAATTTCAACATACCTCCTACACAAGAAAATGCATGTGTTGACTAATAATATTGCAACAATATTGTGAAGATCGAGCGGATGAGATAGGAAGGCACCTCAATGAGCCCTGACATGAAAGCATGAAATTTTCGGTTTTGAGGTCGTAGAGATCAAATGTGGGTTCCATTTTCTTATTTTCCACTTTTGCAGCATCTCGTTGCCTCAATTTCTAGTGTAGGTAGCTCTTAAATACGAGCATGTTCTATTAATACTTAAGTCCTGTCGATCCAATGTGACCCCAAGAATCACCCATATGCATACTCGTCTTACCCAAAAGTTCCTCCTACTTTTGCCGCTGAATTTCCACGTTTTGCAATATGTTATATCACGGTCTGCGCATGTACTCAATGTGTAAAAAGCCCTGCGTTTTCTTCCAAAACAAACATTGAAGCTATAAGATAAATCGAATCGAATCATGCATTAACTTGACCAGGTATTCATTCTCTCTCACGGCTCAAACACTTTAGAGCCTCAAGATATTATGATTAATATTTTAAATACAGGTATACTGCTGTACTAAGGAGCTGTAGCCATGGTAAAGTGCAGGAATGACCCCAGAATTCTCTCCCTCTCAACGACAAACTTCGGTTAATCGAGAAGAGGCAGAATACTTACTACAGACCGGAACACTGTACATAATGGTATTAAATCAAGGGTACCCTCTGCGTTACCGAAGGAAGGTAAATTTCCTAGATCATGGGTCTTCTCCAGCATGGTTTTTGAGGTGCTGTTTAACTGCGGACTGGGAGGGTATGATCGATAACCTGAGGTGTATGAAAGGAGTATCGAGCACTAGCAACCTTGGCACGGTGTTATTGGTAACACCGGGCGTCTAGCTGACCAAAACCCGGTGATTATTGAAGCAGAATAACGGTTGATGGGTATGACCTCATATAATTAAAGGATCAA
Organism: Armillaria novae-zelandiae; assembly: GCA_030435655.1. NCBI lineage: Eukaryota > Fungi > Basidiomycota > Agaricomycetes > Agaricales > Physalacriaceae > Armillaria > Armillaria novae-zelandiae. Next base: position 93,126 of record JAUEPR010000041.1, read on the forward strand.
TGCTGGATTTTTATGCCGTGATGTGCTCTGATGCATCATATGATTTATCTCCGGTGGTCACCTAATTGGTTGATATTGGTGCCTAGCCATGATGGCATACAATTTGAGCCGTGAAACGAGTTGGGAGGGATATTCTTCATTATCTCCGGTCGTTGAAGTGTCAAGAAGGTCCTATAGTAGCGTGTGCACATCGGAGATAATATTATATCTGGTGCTAAGTCAGTTGTCACTTAGAAATGACAAAGTTCATGAATTCTGAGCATACAGAGCCCTGAGGCTCATCATCCCCCCTAAACTTTTATTATGTTACTCTGGAACATAAGTCCGGAGGTTTTATAACCGAATTCCCATGAGAAGCTAGGGTTTTGCATGCGGTTGCTATGTAATGACATTGGTCATGATATTCAATTTCCATTTTGGGAATCCATATTGCTCAAGATGTGTCGGTGACCTATCTTTGATCACTGGTAATGGCGGTTCCGCTTCCCAGAACATTCCAGTACATGTTTTGTTAGTTCTTCATCTTCTTTTATAAAATTTCAAGGCACTTTTAGCCTTTTACGCATGTGGGTGAGGGCACTTAGTGAAATTTTCACTAAGTGCCCTTCCTTTTTAATCATCAAGTGTGGTTCCCAGCATCGGTCATCTCTCTGCTTTCTCTCTTTTGTCTACCGCTTCCTTTCTTCGCATCTCCTCTCCTTTAGTCGGTGTTCCAACGCTGGCTAAGATTAAAGTGCAACACATCCTTGAACACCTCAAGATGGCGAGTTCTGAACCACCTGCTGACCTTCCTCAATCCAACAATACCGCCATCCCTACTGCTTTTCAAAAGTTGCTGGCATGCGGCAAGTACTATGCCGGCCTCGAATCTCTTTTCTGTCTTCAAGAGGTACCGCCCCAGCCTAATTGGACATCCACTCAGGTGGACAAGTGGGTCATCAATGTGAAAGGATTTTGGGAACATTGCAAGGCCCAGGTGGATATGGCCGGGGTTTCGTCTAAGGACTTTCGAGGGGTCGAATACAAGTTTCTTCAGTTACTGCTGGAGTTCCTGGATGAAAAGGTGATAGCTTCTTCTTTGGAGTATAACGAGTTGGTAAACCGTGTGGTGCATACACTTTTTCTCTCTCCTTTCTTCCACCAATGTGTTGTATCCAGCAACAATACTCCCTCAAGGTTTTTCCTCTGCCATTGCCGGAGACCTTGGTGCCGTTACCACCTTCTCGCTCGGTGTTGGCAGCTCCATTGGCGCCCCTCTCCTTGTCTGCCATTTTGTCTATTTTGCAGGTCGTTGCGCCGTCCAAGGTGCCTTCTTCTATTTCTGACATAGGGCCTCAGCCCCCTAAACTTACTCTACTTGGTCCTTGTCTTCCAGTCACTACACCGGAGCCGTCTTTCCGCCTGGATCCAACTTCACCTTTGCATCCGGCTGCTGCCAATACTGTGGCTTCGCCGCCCTCCGTTAGTCCTTTTACGGATTCTATCTTTGGTACATGTTTTTCTTTTGAGTTTCTGGCTCTTGTTTGACTTGAAGGGTCATGTAGGCGTATGGTGTTCTCAAGGTCTTACTCCTATTGATCTGCCTCTTCCCTCTCCTCATCCAATTTCTCTTCTTCGCACAAGTACTCCACCAGCTCTGGTTTTACCAGATCTGGCACCAGTTTCAGCAGGTAGCTTCCTATCTTCGTCTCGAAAACGCACGCCCTTATTTTTCACGGGCACAGATGACGAGGATGAGCCTCCAACTCTGGGGGCAATTGACAAAGGAAAAGCCGGGAAATAATTCTGGGTACTGATGAGGACGAAGACGACTTCCATTGGGCTCTGGACGCGTTTGAAACTGTAATTTTGATCAGTTTTGTTATCTTGAGTCTCAGAATTTAAATTCAAAGCAAGCAATTTTATTTTTATTTTGTATTGTCTAACTACAACAGGTATCATCGTGCAAGTGGAACAGGGCTTACTTTCTCTTTTGCTTTCTCTCTTAGCCGCAATGCTCGTGGTATGGAAAAGAGAAAGGGAAAGCTTACATAATGTTGGCACATGTTTGATATTCTCAGATATGAAAGTCCGCCGGGTACAACTGACTATTCAGTTGTGCCTGGCGGACTTTCATATCGGGCCAGATTGCCACGCAACAGGCAATTATGTAATCCTTTCTCACCAACTACAATCCAAATTAGTACACTAGAGCATTTGTAGTACACGTCCAATATCGTTTTTTTGACATTAGCACGATTAAATAGTTACAACGAAAATATTCATATAGAACAACAGCTATAGGTAAGATTGATGCCCTTGACTGTATAATAGGGTCCTCAACGTGCACCTACAGTACTCCCAAGCACAAATGTCACCGCCCCTGCCCCCACCCCCACCCCAGATGGAAACCGACAGTGAAGGACAACATTTGGCACCCAGCCCGCCCCCCCAACAATGACATAGATTCTGACAGTGAACATAAACGCACCTCACATCGCCGAATGGCGGTCAATTCTTACAAACAAAGACATCCAGAGTACGGCCATCTATTTATTATCTGCCTTGGCTGATTTCAAGTGTAGTGCGACCCCAGAAGAAATTGAGAGAAGATACCCACCAATTGCTGCCTCCAGGAAGAAGAGCAGGGGACAGATAGAGACCACTCAAAAACGTGACAGAGAAACCGTGGAGGGGTACAAAAAGTGCCTATGGAGGGCCAAGCGAAAGCAAGAACAAAGAGCCGCTGTAAAGTACGTGTTATTTCTCGTGTATCTATCTCCCCCATTATCCTCACGTTTTCATAGATCACAGATGCCAGCTCCTGGCCCTTCTAAAAAGGAATGTCTTCAATCATGACCTTCCCATATACCGAAACCAAACACGGAGAGTGCCCCCAAGCCAGTGGGTGCGATACCAGTCCCCCCTTCTCCCCCCATTGACCCAGTATTGTTGGCTCCCAAATCTCCTCCTCCCACTCCCTCCTGCATCCTCTGTGAATCTGGGACTCAAACCGATGACAACACCGCTATTCAGCCCCAGTCTCGTTGTATGACTGATTTTGGGGTCAGCACACTAGGTGTTCACCCTGAAGCACCCACCATTGCCTGGGATTGCATTAGACAACCTGAATCTTCACTGGCCCCTGCACAAGTCGTACTTCCTTATGTGCCTCAAGGGGATGGTAATCTACTTCAGGAGGTGAGTTCCGCTATTTTTTCAGCCACAGGACCTCATGCACATGGGTAGCAAGCTGACGCAGTCAGCAGGCATGCACAGCATTCGCCCATCCTCGAAGACACCAATGAGTACGTCGTCATCATGCACGCACCTTTCCCGCCAGATGCCCAGCTCAACGACATCGTTATGGGCCATTTGGTTCACCATCAGGGCATCAAATTAGAAGGATTTCATATGCCAGAGGTAGTCGAGCAATTGACGTCAGAATATATGGCTACACATTGGAATGTGCAGCCTGCTAGAGTGGTTGAAGTCCATGGCACGCAATTCCCTCACCTTGGGAGTATCCTTTACAGTCACTGATTCAAGATTCAGACACCATCCGCCAGATGGAGACTCCAATCTTCCCTTTCAAGAAAATGCTACACTCAGAATTTATAGATAGCCTTGCCGACCCCGGACGAAGCAAAAAGATTCTTGATGTCCCCATGACGCATGAAGGAGCACCTCCACCTTTTGGGTGAGTTAGAACGTTTAATCCATGACTTTGTGCCAACATGGGTCCAGTCTCATGGATGATGGATATGATGCGTGGAACAACACCTCATCGCAATATGACTGGCCTCATGGACTGTCGCGAGAGCAATGGAGCGATATGAACTGGGGCCTTCTCCATCACGCAACAACGTACACCGATGAGCACCATGACACGGATGGCAAGATGACTCTCATAATTGGGGAACAAGGAAGCAAACTATGGGCGGTAACATTTCCAAAGAGACCTCTTGAACGCCGACAGGTCGACACCTATTTTGACCAGGCCCTCCAATTTGCTCCTCCCACAGGAAACAATGAAGAATTATGCGTCAGTTTCACCCTGGTTCTGCTGCCAGGAGATATCTAGTAAGTTCTACTTGTTTCTCTTGCCATTGCCAGATTTGTGTGCTGATGCAACATCTATAGCTTTCAACCGCCCGGGGCCATACATGCCATATATACCCCAGAAGCCAGCTTCACGCCAGGAGCGTCTTTTTGGTCCCTGGATGCGATGCATCAAGCAGAGCTCTCATGACTGTACGACAGCCGTGCAGGGCTCTGGTCCACGAACCTAGACCACGCTCCCAAACAAGTGTATGAGGGATTAGTGTGGATGATGCTATCCCTCCCTACGAATCCTGACAAGCGTAAGCCTGCCGACATACTCCCTGGGCCCCACCTAATGAGATTCCCAGTCTGATATAAACGCAGCCTCGGGGCATTTTTGCTGACGATAATGGACCCAGACTCATATCTGCCAGAGCATCCCCGTGCTTATGGGATTACAGTTTCAAAACATGGGGCTACAAAAGCCCAAAAGGATCTGATCAAACAAGCAAAGGCTAAGGCATTCGTCTCAGTCAAGAAATGTCCCTGGGTAGGCCGGGCAATAGAATACGCCTTCAGGGTATCCCAGTTTCTCAGTTGGTGCGATAAAGCAGGACTTGTGGGTTATTTGCAGATAGGTGTAGCGCTCTCTGATCCAGGTGAGAGGATCTCCATTGCCCCCATCTTAAGGGAGATTTTGTCGGAGCAGGAGGCAGCTCGGAAGGCAGAGGAAGGGGCGCAGATCAAAGAGGCGCAAGATGCACAGGCGGCAAACAAGGCCAAAAAGCAGGGGAAAAAATTTAGTGCCATGTACATAGCCCATTTTAAACTAGTTGCAATTTCATTTTATCTGCAGTTTAAGTTTTACCCGAATTTGGTGTGCACCTGCCAAAACTGTGCGACATGAAACTTGAGAGATTGGGTGAGAAACAATCCAGTCAAACGATAATGGGGGTGCAGACGGACATAGACGAAACTCTGGGTGCAGGCGGACAGAAATGATATTGACGGACAAAAATGAAACTCCGGACACAAACGAACCCAATGGACAAAAACGAAACTCTGGGTGCAGACGGACAGAAACAAAACTGACAGACAAAAATGAAACTGAGAAATTTGTTGGATACTCACCAATTAGACCTGTGTGAATATCGCTCTTTAAACCCAATGAAATACAATTTTATTGGCGGAAAAAATATAAATATTTTTTATGAGAATGAAATAAATAATGTTTGTCTTACATCCAGTCAAGTCTTCAGACGCGTCCATCACATACCGTCTGTAGATGTGTTCTTCATGTGATGCACCCACTCAATTTTCGGTCTCCGATTCAATAGTCATATATGGACCGCTCATGGGCTCTTTTCTTCTCTGGCAGCTACACCAGCGGTGCCCACTGCTGTGCAAGCTTGCCTGACTCATTCCGCCCTTCCAACTGCTCTCACAGTTGGGCAGCTGCATGAAATCTTTCTAGACATCGTTCCAGCTGTTCTCACTGTTGGGCGGCCGTCTGATCGCCTCTACCAGCCACGTGGGGTGTTTCTCCAGCAGCTTTCACCACCGCCGCCTCACCCTCAACGCGCACCATCTACAGTGCCTGCTGCTCAGCCCTGTTTGGCGCACCTTCCGTGCGCAGCTGTTTTACTAGCAGTGCTGTACTCAGAGGGGTGCATTCTGCAGCCGCCACCAACTGGGTACGTCTTCACATTGGGCCTCTGCGCATGCCCCTCGCTTTTTGAAGCCCGCCGGGCTCCTTGTGCACGGAATCACCCCTAGGTCCAATGCAGGGTGCCTAGCAAGCTTCTTAACGTGTTTGGCACACCCAGGGCAGCGCTCTCTCACCAGAACCCCCTTTTAACAGCCTTTTTCCAGAGACATTTGGCACCCATTCGCCACCCAAGACCGCCCCATTGCCGCCATGCCATGGACCCTATGCCCCACCTGCTCCGGGTGCATTTTTAACCCACAACCCGTACCCCCCGGCACTGCCGCTTCTGGCCATGCATCCCCCACCCACATCGATATTGATTCCGGTGGCCTTTTTTGCAATGCCGTCGAACTGGAAAACGCGCATTCTGCAGGGGATGAACTGGATGATATCCACATCATGCCAGAGTGCCACCCCGCCTCTCCACCTTCCCTGACCTCCAGCCGCAGTTTGAAGTGCCCCCTGGTGGCTGAGCAAGCTGGTGGCGGTGACTTGCTTATGGCATATTTATTCTAGGCGAGGCGGGATGGCTCTGTGGACAACGGGCTTCCTGCTGAAGATCACGGATAAACCCCTGACTCAATATGATCGGATTTACTAGAGCTTAGGGAATGTTGCCCAGATTCTGCTGATAGCCACAGTGCAAGCATATTGGAGTCTGGCAGAATTGATACCGCCTTCGAATCCTAGCATACCAACAATTTGGTTAGTGTAGATCCCTTGAAGCGCCGACGTTAGAGTTTTTTTTTTGACGGGATGGATTAATCTACAATAGTTATCAATGCCTTGGGGTGCGCTCAACTGTTTCATAAATTAGTGAATATGCTGGTCTCCCAACAGATACGTAGAAGACACCCACTGTGCTCTCTGTACGACATGCGCAATTAGTACAGCTATGGCTACTTCCTGTTTCTTTTGATCTTTAACATGACCGCTGTGGGGCAATTTTTCTGAATTCTTCTGCATGACAATACACTGCCGCATCATCGCACCTTAAATCCTAATGGAGGGGAGCAAATGCTCTTGATTGAATTACAAGGTACGATGAAAAACAGAGGCATACAGAAATGTAAGATATGGAAAGAACTACAGGGAAGACTTTCTACATTATGGCTCACTGGAATCAAGTTCCCTATCCACCTCAACGCCGTCCACCTCATTCACATCACCTTCTTCCTTAATTCCAAACTTGTACCTCTGCTCAATTTTTTTCCTCTGCTCTTCTGCAACTGACTTATCCCATTTAGCTTTATGGGTGTGTATATGTGCGATCTGGCCCAGACTGAGGCATGTGAGATGGCACTATGTCGCTACAAGCCTCACCCAATCCTTGCACTGGTGACAGGAATGCATTAATGATCAGAAGAGGGAAAGATAAATGGAAATGTACCCTATTGGCAAGGAGGACCTCACTGGCACCAATATCTGCACCCATCATTTTCATTTTCTTCAAATGCACAGGGGGAAGAAAGGAGCAAGGTTGCATCTGCCGATAGACAACCATAACCCCAGAAATTCTGCGAACACATCGTCTTCGCCACTTTGTTCTGCCTCCATTCGAGACAAACAAGCAGTTTCTATCCATTGAGCAAAATTGTGAGGCTGCTTTCGTAGCTTTGCTATGAGCTTGCCTTCGCATTTTTTCTCTTCTTCCATGCTCAGTTGCATCCTCATCTCGTGAGAAGAGTCAGCCCCATCATCAGAGGCTTCGAACAGTATGCTTTTGCGATTTGTTTCCTCTCCCACAACCTCACCGTTTGCACCCTGCATCGCCCGCATCGCCTTGTGAGTCCCCATCGCATCAGCCTGCTGCTGCTCGAGAGCCAATATATTATGCTGCACTTGTATTGTAGGAAAAATAGGTGGCCAGGGTGGCCATGGTCTTGCCGCTAGCAACTGCTCTTCGTCGAAACCAGGCCTTGCGTTTTGGATTGTCCACTCCCATAACAGGTATGTCGCCAAGGATGTTACAGCGATCATTGAAGCAATTATCGGGCCGGTCAGTATGTCTGCAGCTTGAGCTAGCCAGACTGGATGTGTTGATATTACTCCAAGTAGGGTCTGGGACGGCAGTCGGCTTGAATCTGGTTGAATATTGTAGTAGAAGGGATTGATAGTAGCACCGATCCCAGGAATGAATTCTCCGTTGCTGATGTACAAAGCGCTAAGAAAATTGTGGGTAAAAGTTTGCCTTCGAGAGGCATAAAAACAACGCAAGTTCACCGATAGTAAAACAGATCCTCCATGTCCAAACAATTGTCCATGGGAGCACAGCAAGCCATACCAAGGCAGCCAAGCCCACCCTCAATGCAAGTATTGATGCACACAAGCCTTGCTGAGCCATTCATCATAGAAGAAGGGCTTGTGGTAACTTTGGTGGCATGTCTGCTGCATATACATCCACATGCAAAATCCGAAATGGCACTCGAAGTGGAATGGATGATGGTTGAAATGTTCAACCCTCGACACCCACCAAACACCGGCAAGATGTTTACCCAAAGAAAGAAAGAAACTCAGGTACGGCGAGTCACCAGGGGCACGCACACTGCGAGGTGAACCTCAGCCTAGGTCGGGCATCTGAAGATGCCATACTAACATGTCTGCGTGCTAGGCCGCGATGTCCCCAGAGGAAGAAGAGGAAGAAAAATCAGATCGGATGAGCTGCTAAATGAATATAATAGGATCACAACGCATACCAACAACCAAGCAACAATGTTGAGGCGCATCGCGTTAAGGTCACGTTCACGGGCTCCTTAATGGTAATAGTAGAAGGCAAAGAGGTAAAATGACGTGATAAATGAAAAGATGGACATTTTTAGATGCTGAGTTGTTACCGTCGGGATGGATACCTCAGCCTTGGCACCGCCCTCTCCCTGCGTGCCTACAAAACAAGGTTCTCACCGGTGCCAGGCAACAATCCGGATGGGTCCCTCTTGATCCCAGACAACGCGCTACCCGGCAGTGGGGCTATGGACACAGACACCCCTGCCTCTGAGGCTTAGACGTTTCAGGGATGCTTTCTTGCGAAGCATCGGAGGGCATATGTGGGAGATTCATGACCTCTCGTTCCAATTATCTTTTCCTCTCTGACTATCTTTGCTTATTTTCTTTACTACATTCACTGCCATGCAGCGATCCCGACTCTTATTCATTTATCCCGCCTTTGTATTAAACTATCCTGCCATATTCACTTAGCTCCTTTATCCTATAGTATATAAAGACCACAAAATTGTAGCCTTACAGTAGTTGCTCTAAACAAGGTTCTCTTACCTGGTCTATCAACATCTGACTTCATCTACACTTCACTCAACCTCTCGTGTGCCGTTACTACCGACCTCAAGTCACAGTAGCGTTACAGCAGTTGATCGAGGGATATGCACACAGGATATGAGAACATTTATTTGTAGATTGTTACTTTGATGTAGTCAGGTAGCTAGTCAATCTCAATGACCTCAGGTGCTTCTGATGGTCTTCCATCATTTGCACCGCTGTACCTACTCTTAATACTATTCAGCTTCTTCAATTGTTTCTCAGTGTCTTGAGCCAATTTCTTGGCTATCTTTCTCTTCTTCCTATGACTTGCCTCTTTACGAAGAGCACGGTCAACAAGATCAACCGCGACCCAAGATATATGGACAGCAAACATGCCATTGCCACGACAGAAAGGACCTATCAAGCATTAACATTTTGATGGCTAATGGCATGTAAAGTGAGGCACTTACATTTCTTTGGACCAGCAGTGTTCCAGGCCTCCTCGAGGCATGACTGTTAAGCTTGTGAGCGATATGCACACAAATACTAGGGACACACAAACCTTATGATAAGCATTTCATCAGCAGTCGCAAGGGAGAAGATATTCAGCTCGAACGTCTCTGTCCCAACAGATCTAAATTAAACTAATATGAAAATGAGAGCTGAAACATGTGAAATTAACGTACTTGACAATTGTCATGCCTCCATGATGCAGAAGGATTATCCAAATCATCTCACTTGAGATGTTTAGCGATATTCCTGGCCATGGTCTTTCCAAGAAGACGCTGTACCACCTGCTCAAACAATGAATATGGGGGATCAATTGAATTTAGTAGAGATACGCACAAGAAATTTTTTCTCATAAGGCATTTCAGGGGATTTTGCAGAGAGAGAGGACTTGGTGAAAGATTTCAGGTTGAAAGTGCATGAGGGAGCCATTGTGTCACACAATGTGACATTGTCCTCTGCTACAACCTTCATCACCATCTTTGCTAGTGCCCACACTCGCAAAGCCCTTGTTTAGCCGTAATCCGGTTTTAAACAATGTCTGGCAATAATCTCATCGAGACTCACCGCGGTAATCCTGCAGTGGTGTGCTTGGACTTGCAAGCAAAGTGCCGGCAAAGAGGTGATCTTGGCTCAGATTTTACTAGCTAAAAAATGCCGCAGCTCCATCAAGTGCATCTCAACGGTGGCTTCAATATGTGTATCTGTGTATCCCAAACGACCTCAATTGCCACAAGGTGTAGGTTCGTTGTTTGTTTGTCTCCTAACAACTACAACTTAACAAACCAACCAGATACCCCTGCCATATCCCCCTTCAATAATCACCAGAGAAGCTTCGTCCATCGAGTCCATCGTTTTCATCGTCCCTGACTATTCCCACCTCCCAGCCTGAAAACGCCCAACTCGAAGCAGCTGCAATCAACAAAGTTGTATGCTTCCCAAGCGCGTATCTCCAGACCATGGGCTAGAGACCATATTGCTCCGTTGAGTCATTGAAATTGCGATACCTTGAAGGATGAAGAAGGCCAATGATTCCGAGATATTCTTCAAATGACTTTGAGATGGAAGGCGGTTCAGTCTGTCGGATGTGCTAGGTTGTGCAACTGGTTCCTTTATGATATTCTGTGGTGCGTACAGTACTGTGGAATGCTCCTTCGAGACATTTATGAGATTTATCCCACTACAGTCTTACCAAGCAGGGCATGCTGCCGTATCTTATACAAGCGAGAGCCTGGAGACGGTCATCCAAAGCCACCCGAATCTACATCTGGAAAAGCCCTGCAATTCTCCAGGCATCGCATCCCTTCCATGCGGAACTATCATCCTGCAGTGCTCACACATGCATTCTGTGGGTGTCAACAACTTAGCCCTCATTGGGTGATTTTCTCATTACCTTGACCAATCAGTGGGATGCTTACCGACCAATTAAACATGATCAAACTGCTTACTTTACTATCCGATGGATGGAGAAACCAGTCTCAAATCACGAAATGCTGTGCCTACATTGACACATCTGGTGAACACCAGAGCACGCACGGAAAGCACCTTTACCATTGACTTGGATCGTCCGGACAACAATACGTTCAGTTTAAATTCTATGACAAAGGCGAATGGTGGACAGGCTCCAACAGATCTTTAGATGATGCTGTTGAGGGGAGCGGTACTGGGGAATACTGGCTGGGTTATTGGCCTCGCTCTATTCACAGGCGAGGGCACCAAAATCGTGCGGAACCTGGGTGGAATGCCTGGCAAGAGGAGAAAGGTGGAAAGGCAAATGGATGTTTGAGCCTTCAAGCGTAGGTGGATCACAAATTTTCTCGCATCAGGTGTACTCATGGCTGTTGAAAAGGTTTATCAATTTAATAAATCTTGCATGTATGGCAATTGCATGTGCCATCACTGATTCTCTCTTGGAGTCAAAGCAGTATCCTCAAGGCGCTCTGTGGCCCTACGGCGACAACCAAAGCAATGATGATCCTTCTATCAGCGGCCTCATCACTTGGGCTCAAGCTCTCATCACGTTCCAAAACATAGTACCCGCTTCACTATACATTGCCACCGAATTCATTAGGACGTGTCAAGTTGCCTTCATGTATTTCAACTACAGGATATGGTACCCAAAGGCGAATCAACCCACTCTTGCTCAATCGTGGAACTTGCCTGACGATCTTGGACAAGTTGGAAATATTTTTGGATAAGACAGATACTCTGACTCAGGTACATCATTCTGTATACCTTTTTTCTTCTTCTCATGGTGCTCTCAGAACACCATGATATTTCGGCAATGTTTGATCAGTGGCAAAATTTTTAATCTATGCTGGCGATATTGAGGAAGCACCTCCGGTCGCCACCTCGGCAGATAGTGCTGCTAGCATTGAAGGACTTTCAGCAACTGCTACCGAGCTGACCCTCACACCCATGAAGACCACAAAGAAACATTTCCACTATGAACTGGTCGAAAAGGATGTTACTGCTGCCTTGCAGTCGAGCTTGACGTCATTGGCAAATGCCGCTCATGCACAGGGTTTGAATGGCATTTTCTTGGTCTTGGCCTTGTGTCGCACTGTTCTTACCTCCATTGATCGCGACACTGAAAATATTGAATACAAGGCACCAAGTCTTGATGAAGCGGCACTGGTACGTGTGGCAGCGGAAGTAGGATGTCTTCCGTGGCCGTGATAGGGAAGTTTTGAATTTGCAGATGGCCCCGTCTACTGGCCCCAATGACGTCGAAAGGTATGAACTCCTCAACGTCTTGGGGTTCACTGGTGCCTGGAAGAGGATGAGCATGGTGATGCGGAAGCTGGATGATGCAGGCGGCAAACTGTTCTTGCTAATGAAGAGAGCAGACAATGCTGTTTTTGAGTGACTACTGGAAGGTGAAGATGAAGGATTGTGGGAGGTGACCGAGATGCATCTGAGTAAATTTGCGAGCAGAGGATTGAAGACATTGGTTCTTGCATATAAAGTCATTGACAGTGTGTAATTTTCCTTAAGGTGTATTGGCCCACTAACTCCATCGCAGAAGACGAATATGCTGCTTGGAGCGGACATTATTGTCTAGCCATCATGGTGACCGACAACTGGGAGGCACTCATAGAAATTGTTTCTTACGAGTTGTAACATGATTTGCGGTTATTGGGTGCCACAGCTATCGAAGATGGTCTACAGAACTGGGTGCCTGAAACCATTGCCACCCTCAAGCACGCTGGGTAGCGACTGGTGACAAGCTGGAAACAGCTGTTGGTAAGTCGCATACTCTGTCCCTTAGCTTCTGCTGATATCAAAAGATTCTAGCTATTGGACATAGTACCAACCTGATCGGTCGAGACTCCGACATGATCGCTATTAGGGGTGGAAATGCTTGTTCATGACCAGTCTATCAACAAATGCTATGTGCACTTGAAGTGTTTTCCCCTGAAAGTAGGATTCTTGACAAAGAGGATTGCTTCGTGAAGGAGCGAAATTTTGCACCCGTCTCTTCTAGGGAGGACAATGAATTGCAGCGGCACCTCTGTCGGTAGGAATGACACAATGATCCCAGTCGATGAGGAAGCCCCGGTGGTTTGAGGTGATCATGATGTTTCCAATGCTGATATCGCGTTGCACAATGTATGCCCTATGGAAAGCTACCTGGTGGGCTATTACAGAAGTCAATTAGATCAGACTAGCTATAAAATCCGGTGTAGAGCTAACATTTCATCGCATCTGCGATACATGTTACCAAGCTCTTGATGCTGCAGAACGTTGTCAGATCTTGGCTGATAGTTTTCAAGAAGATTCTATGAGCCTGTACAGTCGTAAGACGGTTGCCAGGGAGCCGATTCAGCAACATTCGTGCATAACGTTGTGTAATCGTGACCATGCCAGAAATGTCGCTGCCAGTGTCCATTTTGGCTACATGGGGACATTGTGCTGAGCGAGGAGGCGATAGACGTCCGATTCTTGACCGTCCGAGGTGAGCCTTCATGCCAATAGTCCTTCATAAACAGCAATCCTCCGTAGCCAGCATTTCGGAGATCAGGACTATCCAAATCGATAACGAGAGACCGACACGTCGATCGTCCAAATGGCGAGAGCACACCTTCGTCAAACTTTGGTGCACAGATTACAAATCGGTGAGTTTTGTCATCGACTGTCATTTCGATACGCAAAAGCTTCTGTTCCTTGATGCTAATGTTTCTCTTTGCTTTCGGCCCAGCATCACCATGCCACATGTCCATATTGAACAGTTTAATTTGGCCCGAGCTATGGCATCTTCATCCGGATCCGTGAGCATAGAGACGGTCGGGTCTTCACCCCGTTGGCTTGGGGATAACTGGGCAAAACGCGAGTAGAAGTTGAAGAGTAAGGCCTTTACCTTGGAGTAATCGAATCGCTTGCTAACGATAGCACCTGATTGATCCCAGCGTATGAATCGTGCGAAGCGTCCACAGACAAGAATTGTGAAAAGGTGCGAGCAGTGTTGGACCATCATGGTAACACCCACATAGCAAGATATCTGGCCGTGCGTCTTGTGCCCCTTGATAGAGTCATTCTCGAACGGAAAACCAGGCAAGACTTTGACATCCTCAGGTACCAGCTCATTGACTTTGGGTCCTTCCTTCGCCCTTTCCTCGCAGTCCTGCTCCTGCGCCTTGTCATCATCCTTGTCCTCCTCCTCCTGTCCTCTGTGTCTTCTTCCTCGGCTTTGAATTCCTCATCCCCCTCGCTGTTTGCCTCCTCCACCAGGGCCTCTTGTTCCTCTTCCAATGCAACAAAACCATCATAGTTAGCGTGCCCTTTAAGCTCTGTCTGTGTCTCCATGAGTGAGTGATCGGTGGGGCGCCACTCCGGCATATCATCTGAGTTGTGCACTCCGATATCAACTGCGATATTCCCACAGTTGGTGTCTGGGTCACGAGAGTTGCCAAGCTTGGGGCGCATCGACAAATATTCCAATTTCTTCCTCTTCAGAGGCCAGGACCAGTTGGAAAGGGAGTTGATCTGAATGTGAAATAGTTAGCAGAGGAAGTACAAAAGCTTATAGAACGACGCACATATTTCGAGCACATGTCGGACTCCTTGACTTGGGCCATGGGGGCAAGTAAATTCCGTCCCTTCACACTGGGCTTCGCGTCCCTGTAGGTTTGGGGAGTAGCATCATTCCAGGGCATGTATTCGTCAAGGAATGCTGTCGCTGAAGGACCCTGGATAAAATGGCTGCGTGCTTCGGTGGCAATGTCCCTGTCTTTCTCAGATTTCTGGTAAATCGATGGAGAATTTGCTGTGCCCTTGGGCCTTCTTAACGATGGGAGTGTGGTCCATGCCATATTTGTTGTGCCACGGACAATCCAGAGGCGTAACATGACCAGGGTCGGTGGTCTAAGAGTCAGTTGGCGACGTAGGTGGTTGTTCTGTGGCAACATCTGCCATGGGGGGAAAGTGTGTCAGTGGTAAGAAATTGTGAAGGTTTATAAAGGAAATAAGAATTGCTTGCGAACATTCGTGTACAAGGGACGGCATTGACATGGAGTAAGAATCACCTCAGGAACAAAGTAGCCTGCATAGCAACCTTTGGCACAATGAGCGGCGCTGTGAGTCGTGGTCTCAGTTGAAGATCAAGTTGGTGGATGCAAAGTCCGACCACGTGGGTGTGCACTTCTACCATGTGCCGACGTGTTCTTCAAATTCTTAGCTCGACAAAGTCATCATTGTTCTTCCATCTTCGAACGGCAGAGAAGATATATCTGATCAGAGCCAGTGACTAACAATAAGGACATTCTGTCCCACCACCACAGCAATCGAGAATCACAAAAGGATGGGCCCAATAGGGACGCGAACAAATATTACGTTTACCGCACTGTACTCAATGCCAACATCATCTGTTGTAACAATGCGATACAAGATGACTGAGTGGCTTAACTCTAGCCCAAGCCGGAAATTCTCCCTCTCAGAGATATCAACAACGCAGAGCAGGTAGTCTCCCCAAGGCAGACTCAAGCAGGCTCTCGAATTAAAGGCAGTCAGATTTGAGATAGGCATGCAGGATTTGGGAGGCAATTCCTTCCTTACATTGACCTCCTTCTCCGGGGGCAGTTCAGAAATCTTTACAACATGATAAGAACAGCCGCTGTTCAAACCGTCCGAGCAGAGTTCTCAGCCCTGCGGTTCATGAGGACCCCCAATTATCCGTACATAGGTCGGTACGCCAATTTTCAGTTCTGTGGACCATTTGTCCGAATTTTCTTTGGCAGACAATGTCCCAACCTTGTCCAAACTTTTTCAAAGTTGGAAAGTTTAGAAATTTTTGTCCGAACTTCCGTTCCAACCTTACAAAATCGCTAAAAATGCAGGAGTGTCTTGTATAATGGTCAATGTCATCAATCTCCTCTACGGTGAGTTTATTGCAGCGTCCCTGCCCCCTTCTTTGTACAGTGTTCATGCTGACAACTGCTTTAACAATTCCATCCTTCTCTGCAGTCCAGTTATCAAAGATACTCATGGTTTGCCCAGAAATATAGATACGATCACCCGAAATCATCACAGAATCACCGGGAACAGCTGTCAGGAATGAATTTGATGGTAGATGTGCAATCTGGGATAAACCCATGTGGGCGAACTGGCGATGGACACGCTGGAAAGTTCGGCGATTTCAATCCAATCCGGGTTGGTTGTGAGCTCATCGTCGGAGTATATCTCCATTGGTTTGTCCGTACAAGTAGAGCTTAGTAGTGCTGAGATTTGCTGTATGAGATTGAGATAGGTTGAGATGTACGGATGCAGACTTCGATAATCATTGATTGTACCACACTATTAATTAATTATAGATTTGCAATGCTCTGGAATCATCTGGAATATTAACAAAGGAGAGCAAAGGAGGGGGTGGCATGGCGACACCTAGCATGTCCGAACAATCCGATCGACCTGCAAGACTGGGGCATGCAATCTGTCCGAACTTTGTACCGACCTCAATCACCGGGGAGCCCAGTTCTGTCCAAGCTTTGCGACTGACCTATATAGAGATAATTGGGGGTCCTGACTATACTATACAATGGTGGCACATCATCCATAATAGTTACCGCATGGGGAACTCCTCACTGCTCTCGACCTCATCGCCACAAGTTCCAAGCACAGGGATGTTTGGCGCGAGACACGTAACAACGAAAGCAGGCCATACCTTTTACAGCTGGCCACAGGCTGTTGTCTGCCAGGGTCAGAGCTTCTGCGATGCTATCGCAATATGCATGATGCATATGATGAAGGCTTTCGCTCCCTGTTATTGATAGAAGCACGCGCTAGGGGTGTCGAAATATAGCGAATTAAACGCACTCTCCAGCAAGTGCACATCAGTCTCGATGGCGCCAAGACTTACACGCCCACATACATCGCTCTCCTGTCACCCATGCGACGCTTACCTCATGACATCCTGTTGCTTATATTTGAGGATGTTTGTACCCAGGAAGTTCATCGCAGATACCATCCTCAAACCAATCCAACTTCAATACACTCGGTCCCGAGGGGTGCCTTTGACTCTGAAGTACAAGTCCTGCCAGTTCGGTAATGACACCTCCAGACCACGTTCGGTTCACGCATGTCCATGTGCCACAAGGCATTTGCTGCCTCAACATCGTTGTGAGACAGCATGATTGGAGTAGCATCTTGGAGGGGTTATCTGCATTGCCTGCTTTGTGTAACCTCTGCATCGAAGCACGTGGTGATTGGCCTGCGGACGGATACACAGCCGCGTCATTGATTACAGTCACTTCCTTCATCTGGCATTACTCCCATCCCCTCGAACAGAGGGCTGCCAACGTTCTGCATTCCATTAGATCGTCTTTGTTGACAGATCTCACCATCAAGGGACGAAGGATACATATGGACGCCATCAAGTCCCTCCTCGAGTGGTCTGATGCCCGGCTGAAAAGCATGAGTATCAGGACCGACATTAACACCTCCGACGTAGACGTTCAAAGATTCACTTCCATTCCCCAATTGGTGCCCAATCTGCAAGCTCTCTCGATTCACAAAAAGGCCTACAAGAGGCCCATCAACTCATCCCTTCTTATGCTTCAGTGATGACGGGGCACTGATTGTTGCAAAAGTCGAGTTTGTGGAGCTCCGTGTAGGGCGTGGGGGTAAATCAAGGGAGACATGATAACCTTGTGTTTCAGGATGTGAGGGGCGGGTTAGAAATATGGTACATGCTGGTAGAACAGGATATGTCAGCCTGATGCACAGGTGTTTGGGTGTTTGGACGCTTCGTAGATTACAGCCCATGTTATTGCAAGATAGAAAAACTCTGCGCGTCGAGCAATGGTCGCCCGCCAAATTGCATTTCATTACCTAGACCATGCATAATTATGCTGGGTATTACTGGACTAAAATGTGAGATCGCACGCAGCCGTTGATGTGCTCAGTAATGGCGAGTGGCAAAAGGACTAGTGAGTTGCAACGAACTACAACCAACACTAAACCTCTCAAAACTCTACACTTATCACCAATGTATTGAATTCGGGTGTTTCAAGTACAATAGAAGCACTCTACAAACTTCAATAATCCAGTAGACTTGTTCAAAAAGACTTCTATTTGTTACTAGCAAGCCTAACAAAGGTAACACTCGTACTAGCGGGGTTTTTAAGACACGGTTGGGGAAAGGTGACTTGATTCGAGCTGCTATGCTCGCTGGGACTATGACTGCTTCGGACTAGTGGCTCTCTTGGCCCTGTAACTGCTCCTTACAAGCGATGAACACTTGACTAGTCGCACTCTTGGCAAACTAGTGGCACTCTTGGCCTAAGAATACTACTATGATTGCTGAGAACTTGCTTGAACTAACTCCGAAACACCCCTGGTCTTTGCTTGACACAACAGTAGATTCAAAAGTGGCTTCAATTCACTTTGATACTAAGATGAGTCCAGGACTAGTTGTCGCTTCGTCGAGGTTTAAGCACAAAATCCTTTAATTGGGGCACTAGAATACTGACTAGTATGTCACAATCACGGGGAAGGCTTGCCTGCCTCACATGTACTTGTCTGTCTACTTATATATTACAGCCATAAGGCACAATCAGGGTCTAATTAAGCTAAATAGGGAGTATTATTGGTAAGATTTGTGGGGCTAGTCACAAGAAATGGTGAAAGAGCACGCAATAGCCAGTCTAGAGCCAGTTGCATGCTTACTAGTGGGACCTAGGAGCTCCGACGGGAGCCCTATCCCGTGTCTCAAATCTGCTATTTGCCTGTGGTTGTCAAGGCTGAATGACTAGCCTGACAGGCATGCCTGCAACAGTAGTCGATCATGATCGAAACTGCTGCCCGGCTATACTAGTGCTGATTGTATGAGATCTGTATCACACTAGTTGAATCTCCAGCAAAGTTGATCCATTACTGATGCTTTTCCTAAGTCCTATTCGAGATTCCATATAGCTAGTTTATCCTGACTTAGGCATTTCTGCCAAGACCGGTACGCTAGTGATTGAACTCCGTGCTAAGTGTGTCCTCTGCCTCTGGTTTGGTTTGTTAGTCGCATCCTTGGTCCACTCGTGGCTTTATTTGCTTAGCTCATTAGGTGGGAGGATACTAGTGTGACCGGCTGGTAGAGCTTGGCCCGCAAGGGTGCCATCTCTAAGTCCTGGTTTTTACTAGTCGCGTACTAATCTGACTATCAGCTCGAAGCCTCCGCTATAGTCCTCTAAAGCCTCACTAGTGTCGGATAGATCCACGATAGTATTGTTGTAAAATCGCAAAATCTAGGTGTGAACGCATAGACGGCGTATCACCATGCGTGATCGTGTGTGATCACACGAGATCACACGAGATCACACACAGCCATGCGAGATCACGCGTGATTGCGTGTGGCTGAGAGAGGGTGGGTGCCTCCACCCCTGAAAGATAGGCTACCTGGGTGCCTCAAATGTGACCAGAGGGTGACACCTACTTTGGGCCACCACCTCCGCACCCCTCCTGTAATAAATAAATTCAATAACTTTATTATGCTAAAACAATTGCCTCATCGCTCCATGCGTTTTTGGCACTGCCGCAGATCTCAACCTCTTTGCTGCAACATGACCACCATACTAGTTGAGCGGGTCAACAGCTCATGGGCTGAGCTCTGCCACTCTGTCAACTGCATGCTCCAGGCTGGGAATGGTGATCCGCACCGTATTCAGCTCCAGATGAACAATCTCGCCTTGTGGGAACGATATTGGACAGAGGTTCACCTTTATGTAAACCATGATGATCAGCTTTTTCACTCACATGTTGCAGAACCAGGTGTATTTCTCTGATGAATATGTCACAATTATCAATACCGGACTGGACAGTATGAGATCCTCTTTGACAGCAGCATTATTCATCTCTAACGATCCACCCACACACCCACCTTTGCTACAACCCAAGTCCAAGGTATTCTACACAGGTAGGAAAGGCCGACTGCATGCTGGTATCGACCTGACCATACTGGGGTTGCTCACTCAAACCCATCGCTCAGCTGCCCAGCTCGCTGACCTCTTCGGCACACATCCTCGGACGGTAACCCACCATCAGCAACACGCTGGACTGAAGGGTGCCGGACAGGCACCTTTCCAAACAGTTGTAGATGCCAATGGTCAAGAACACCAGATACATAGACCAACCAGACCGGAAATGTCAGATATTTCCGACAAGGAGCTTGACAAGCTTCTCAATGGAATTGTGGGTCGCTGTCCAGGCTATGGACATGGCCAGATCAAGGATGCGCTTGATCGCCTCGGTCATCGTGTTCGTCACCAATGCATAGATGCATCCAAAAAACGAGTCCATGGCCTGAACCTCACTTTCAGCCAGCGACTACTTGTCCGAAAGAACTACTCTGTGCCTGGTGCCAACTCCATGTGGCACCATGATGGTAATCACCGTGGGTTACACCTTTCTTTACTGCTAAGGCTGTTAACATGCCAGTAGGGCTCATCCGGTGGAAGATGCTGCTTCATATCTTCGTTGATGGCAAGACTAGGGTCGTCACAAACATCCGTGCGAGCAATTCAAACCGACCATACATCGTCTTGATGGTTTTTTTGGATGCCATGCTGGCCTGGGGTGTTCCCACACACTTACGTGGTGATCATGGTGTCGAGAATTTATACTGCGCTCAGTGGATGGAGAATTACTGAGGGGTGTTAAGCAATCCTTACATCTGGGGGTGGTAAGCTTGTCTTATCTCCATTGAACACAGTGCATGTCACTGAACCTTCCCCAGGTCTGTTCACAACACC
Organism: Armillaria novae-zelandiae; assembly: GCA_030435655.1. NCBI lineage: Eukaryota > Fungi > Basidiomycota > Agaricomycetes > Agaricales > Physalacriaceae > Armillaria > Armillaria novae-zelandiae. Next base: position 113,850 of record JAUEPR010000041.1, read on the forward strand.
CGCGCAGAACGGATGTGGGTAGAGACATCAAGGAGTTGGTGCGACCACTGGTATACCCTTTTCATGGAGCTCGAGGCCAGCTATGGTCTGGATCATGACAAGTCCGCACACATTTGGTTGCTGCAACGTCTTTTCCTCGCAAAAATTGATGAACAGGCACGTCTCTGGGCTGATGATTGGAACAATCACAAAATTCCATTGGAGGGCAAGCAACTGGAAACCCCACACAATATGTGGATTGAAAGTCAGATCATGGATGGGTTCCGAGGGCTCGAACATGTCTCCCCCACTGACCCCCGTCGTGTGGATCCATTCACCGCTATACCTAACATGGGGGTTAACCGTGACATCCTCACCCTCTTAGAACAACATCATCGGGCCCTCATGCCTGAGGTCCTTGCTCACCTGGACGATGGAAGAGGAAATGTCCCACTGCCTCAGAACTGTTAGTTTCTCTGTCAATGCCTCTCCAGACTGTATTGACCACTTTCTTCGAAGTTCTGGCAGGCTCGTTGGCATATGTACCCTGTGAGCCTCCTAACTGCCCACTGACACCCGATGAGGTGGATGTGCTTGACTGGACCATTGCAACCAGTCCTGGAATGGGCGATGAAACTGATGCAGGCCGGTGGGTACTCTGGATCCATGCCTTGCAAACACTCAATGCCATCATGACTCATTGACTTGCCTGATTCAGTGTACTGGTAGTAGTTTCCCTATTGATAAGGACTTCAAGGGAACAAAGCAATCAATGAGGTGTATTGTGTGAAGTGATAAACAACTTGACATGAAGGATCATCCTTGGTGTGACCAACAACGTGGTATGTCACATCGCACATTTTGAAAATCGCCAAGAAGGATCTCTGCTTCATCTAAAAGTTCCCCTCGAAGCAGGCCATTCATGCCATCCTCAATTGCATTGAGCAATTCTGCATGAACCCAATTATGTGTTAAAGGGAATTTGAACTCTGCGTTATCAATATATCCATACACCGTAAGCTCATGCAGAATGTCAGTGAGATCGATGCTAGCCATGGCCTCCAAAGCATCCGACAGTTCGTAATCAACATTGACAATGCAGCCACCCACATTGTTATGGATTGCAGGGAGAAAAACCATTCTAGCAACACCCTCAGGCTACAAAGTGAATGTCAGGTTAGAGACAGGTATGGTGCGTCGTCATTCTACACACCAAGGGACCCCTCCACACTTTGCAAAAGAACTGTGGCAAGGAGTTAGTGAGAGCACATCAAAATGACAAAACCACGGACCATGATGTTCGCCTTCTACCCTGGGTTCATATGAGGAAGGGCTGCTGCATGTAGCATCTCATAACGCAAGGAGGTCCATTCAAGCGAACGGACACCTGGAGGGTAGGCCACCACCCTGTTCCAGTCACCATGTGGATGACCAGTAGTAATGAGGTACATGGAGAGCACGTTCTTCAGCCCATCCAGCAGACATTTGTAGTTGTCGGCCTCTTGCGCCATATGAATGGGATGCAGAACAAATGTCAAATTGGGCAGGATGTCAATTTCAATGGAAGGGATGCCCTGAAACTGACCAATTGATCTACAAACGAACTCAGTAGGTCAATGTGAGATGCATTGGGTTGTCTACTCATGAAGGAAGTGTATGTGTCTGCTGAATAGCCGCATTCACAACATCTATCATTGTTGAGGAAGACATGGTTCAGTAGGCAAGGGACAAGCATTCCTATGTTCCTCCACTTTAAAAATGGCCCACCGCTATTTTATTTGCTAATCAAATTAAATAAGTCTAATTAAATACGGGAAGGCTACTGATTTTTCGGATCGCATCTGAGCAACTCCTCAGCTTTCTTCAATGACATGCTATTTGTAAGATAATGCAACTCCGCTGTGGTCGGCTCCGCATCCACTTGACCCACCCATGTGGGGATGTTTTGCCATACAATGAGCATATCTAGAATATTTGACTGGTCCCTGTCATATTCTGAGTTGCCAAAGATGGTTTGACTGAGCTGCAAAGAGAGTTTCTGTACACGATGCCAAAAGGTGAAATAGCGCTCAAACGTTCTGGGTGAGCGTTCAAAAATGGTCAATTTGTGGATCCCCACTCTGGCCTTTAACCAAGCGAGCACTCCTGGAAGTTGGCCATCCTTCCCCATACCCATAGGTTTCTTCTCCACAGTATTGAGCTCACGAGCGATGCCTATGACAGCCGATACCGCAGCATAAACCTTGAAGGCCTCACTGTAGGACTGATCGAATAGAGGTGCCATAGGCTTGATCGAGTCGAGGAACATGATGTCCCAGTGGGCCCATTCTGGCATCTCGTTGGTCCCGGAGGCAGTCGTAGGAGCACTGAGGGCAGTGGGAGTGCCAGCTGAAGTGGGCAGAGGCGGGCTGTAAGCCCCAGGGTCCTGTTCTGTGGATGTAAACGACATAGATTTCCTCACGAGAGAGCTGAGTTTCCTCTGCTACGATCACTGTCTCTGGACATGCCCTACTATCGGCGCAAAGGTGTGCTAAAGTGCGGGCTTTCCCAGCGCAGCATGTCATCAAGGGTTGAAATTTCCCGGAACGAGAGATCATCACCCCCCCCCTTACAGAGAGGCAATGGGCGCGTGGAGGTGGTAGATGGTGAAACAGCTGTGGTCCATCTCTCTAAGGACTCGTGCCGCCCGTCCTCCATGCGCCAGGATATGTGTGAGGGCTTCACCTGCATCGTGAATATGAATATAGGATGTGCGCATACATTGACCAAACTTCACAGCCTACCTATCGATGCTCTCGACACGGATACTGTCGTACTCCATATGGGGGTGTTCCAGCCCATCAGCGCCCTGCATGGAGATATAAACATTAATAATGTCACTGAAAATTCGAATGAGTAGCCAATCTTTTCCCTTCGAGCCGTGTACATACCACATTCCTATAGCTGGACCACCTACACCACCCTCCAGAAATCCCCCCTGCTGTTCCGGTTCATCACCCCCCAACTGTTGCGCGTATCTGGTTGAAGGCCCATGTGGTCCACTGGGTTGAGAAGAGATTCCCTGTGAGTACTGAGAGACCAGCTTGATTGGCAGTCGCTCCGGTAATGTCTTGGTTCGGAGCGCTTGCGCTAGGTTGAAATGGAGGTACATTTAAATGCGCCCAATTACGCTGGGCAGTTGGCTTGCCTCATGGCTGGGACGTCAACATGTCCTAGTTAGTGAAAAGTCAGACATCAGAGCGAATTTCGAGGGTCAGTGGGACAGATTCACCAGTACTTAGGGTGTCTTCGTTGCATGTCTCATCTTCCTTCGTATCGGACAAACTTTCTGAGGAATGTCCTTCAGCTGCGGGAGCATACCGAACCTAATGTTTATTATACACACCTTCCGTGAACGTCAACCGTGAATGGACATGTCATGAAAGAATTTGGATAAACCTACCGTTGTCATCATAGTCCTCGCTCTCGCTATCATCGCTATCTGGCAGATAGCCTGCATTCTTCGACGACCCATTAGAATCGTCATTGTGTGTGTCTTCCCCAGTTGTTGCCTGTCCATTACTGGGCCGCAAAGCGTCGGGCGCTACACTGGTGGCAGCAGCTGTTTCTCCAATGAGTCGGGGTAGGTGGCAAAGTGTTTGGCATACCAGATTGGCGTTGTCTCTTGAATGCCAAGCCTATGTCAGCCAACTCATCTTCTTCCGACCTCGCCTTGCAGTCTGACTGTCTTTGGGCTAGACAGTGATGACCACCTGGAGAAGGGGCCCGACGTGTCACCGGAGGATCGCCTACGGTAATTGCCTGAGTATTCTCAACGAACGCAAAAAGTAGTTGATTCCAAATACCTTCATGTCTGTGGCTTTGTGGCAATTGCGACAGCCTGTCCTGTTCTCGTACTGCTTGGCCAGCGACATGGTAGCCAAGGGTGCGTCAATCTCCTGGTTGGAACTCGAGGTCATGAAACGGAGACAGTCGTAACAAACAGGGCGTCAGAGTGGGTCATACCCCCGTGTTTAGTTACTGGAATGTCACAAACCTGGTAGTCAGGTCACATCACACACTGTTTCAGACATGACTACATGTAATATCATTCGACTGTAATCTATTTACACCTTAGTTTCGAGGTCCCTCAAACACCTGTGCGCTAAGAAATGTACAATGTCCAAGCGGAAGCGATCTGCAAAATCGGCGGTGCACCAAAACTTATCCTGTGCCGACGGTGGTTTTCTGTGCCGCATCATATACCAGGCAAAGGCAACTGTGTATACACCACAGTTGATGGAATCATTTTGCCTGGGCACATTCTATAGAAGAACGCCGGTGAGGATCCTTATGCAAGGAATTTCGAGATAAGGGCTAACCTCGGCTATTTTGAAGTGAAAAGGTGTGTCGGTTTCGGATGCGGCGCGCTCAAACCGTGACCAAAGTGCCTACCGAGGGAGGCAATGTTCAACACCAGTATTCATTTAATTTAAAATGGAACATACGTTGTATGTGTTGGTTGCCGAGTGCTCGCGCAGTACCCAGACTATCATAGCACACTATTCTTCGGGTCGAGAGATTGAGATGGAACAGGAACCAATGGTTGTCTTCGTGTATCGGGAGTATGAAGTCCGAGTGGCCCAGTTCGGTGTAGGCCTACGTATGTTGATAGGTCAATTCACACAGCTGTTTATGAGGTACTAACCTTCATGATGTTCTTGAAGGCCTTACTTGCAGCGTTCACGGAGGCAAGCGCCAAGGGTTCTGCAGTGCCCCATGAGGAATACTCTTGACACAACACCTCAAAGGTGACAGCGATAACACCGTCATCGAGCCAGGACTTGCGGAGCTTGATCAACCTGCCGAGAGATTTTTTTTCTAACAGGCGTTGAGACTCCTTGGAAACGCCAGCAAGAATCCCGATTGGTATCCAGCAGCGATGTCACACACTTCAGATTGTTATTAATGTTATCAAGCTTGAATGGTACTTCCACACTCACCTGTAAGAAATCGCAGTGTGAGCCTTCGTCGTTGTGGATCGCAACCAGAGGTTGGTGTTCCTTGAGGTAGCTCTGGAGTCCTGTCTTCATCTTCTCTCGCCATTGGAACAGATCCTCCATCGACTCGGACTGGGGCTCTTCATCCTCATCAGAAACTTCAATTACATCCTTGCCGGAAGTGTTTGACACACCCCCGGGCGACTCCAGCTTGGGCTCTTCTTCCGCATCACTAACCTCAACTACTTCCTTGCCAGCAGTATTTGATACACCCACCAGCGACTCCGGCTTGGGCTCTTCCATCAGTGCTCTTCATCCTCATGACTAACAACAACTACCTCGTTGCCAGCAGTGTTTGGCACGGCCGCGAGCGGTTCTGCCATGGGATGTGTGCCCCCATTGGGTTGCTGGTGTTCAGTTGGTTGGTCAGCTGAGAGGATCCATTGCCTCAGGGGCGGTCCTAAGCTAGTAGCAGTCAGCCCAACGAGAATGTCAGAGGTATCTGTGATATGTTCGCTGGGATCAGTCGCGTCGGACAAGGTCTGAACCCGCGCGCGCTTGGATGTGAAAGCGCCATCCCCGGCAGATGCATCCAGTGCGCGTTTGCATGTCAGAGGTTGCTCGGAACCCCTGGCCAACCGCTCGTCTGTCGATCCTTGTGAGAAGGCTTCACAATTGATGAAACGATGGAAAGCGTTGTCCAATTCACCTTCAATCCAATCCACCTCGGAGCGGCCCAGCTGCTCCACCATGTCTGTAGTGCCCGGCGAATCCTCAGCAGTCAAATTCGGATCGTCTGCGGTTTCCCGTGCAGTGACGGAGTCTCTCATCCAACAATTCCATTTCGAGATCGAAAAGTTCCCCAGGGGGAGGAGAATCAAGGTCGTCGTCCATAAGCCTGTACACCTGCGCTCCGCTGGCTGATTGGGAGTTCAACAACGATGTCGTGAGAGTTGCTGCCAATCCTTCATCCAAGACACTCTGGTGGTGACTCAGTCCGACATCGGGGCTCACTTGCCATGTCGCTTGGCTAGCGCCTTCTTGGGCCGCCAAGTAGCCTTCATCACTACTGTCATTATCATCGTCTGTGTCCTCTCCGTCGGAATGGATCAAGGGTCGAGGCGGGCTATTGTCATCATCGAGTACGTGTGTGGCCGGGGACGGCGTACGAAAAGCGGTCCGTTTCTGCTTTTTGGACCTAGGCTGCGCGAGACTGGATCCTTCATCAGTACTGATCTCTATTAGGCGTAAACACTTCTTTGAGAGCACCGGGCCATCTGCTTCCACTTCCGATGTCGAACTGGTGAGACCATCGGATTCTGACACATTTGAACCTTGGGCCCGACGTTGTCTTTCAGGACTGGGGAGGAGCATTGGCTGCAGGTGGGGAGCTGGAGATTTCGGCTCCTCAGTGTCCGACAAGCCTGTCAGCGACGAGGAGCTCCCAGACGAATCAGATTCCTCTCCTTCTACAGGAATGTCCGCGTAAGAATGAATGGGCACATCTACTGGCAAGTCTGCAAATGATGTCAGCTTGGGACACACGAACAAGTCATCACAACGCGCCTTTGGCTCTGCTGATCCCAAACGGAACATCCCAAAAGAGACTGTCCTCTGAACGACGGTTTTCCTTGCGCTGTGCCTGTCGCAGCTCATTACCAAACGTTTGATCGAATGCCGACATCACATCGCTGCGAAACCAGGTACGATGGAAACGATCTTCACTATCTAGAGCTTCGTAAAGGGGACAATCTTCGACTGACACGTTGTAGTCCAGGAGAGCCTGCCCAAACTGCTGCGCCGAGAGCTTGACAACAACATGAATCTCGTACACATCTTCCCTCCCATTCAGACCGGTCAACACAAGATGTTCGTTCGCCCAGGATACAAGCTCCCAATACTGTGAAAATGCAAATCGTAGGTCATCCCAATACAGGTCTTTTCGTCCGGAGAGTGCAGGCAGGTAGATCAGCAGGTTTCCCAACGCACAGACATCTAAGAGGCCCTCTCTCGTTTCAATATCTGGCACATGGCCGTCATGCTCTGGGAGATCCGGTAAATGAATCAGACGAGATGGCATGGCTCACAACGTACCTTCAATGTTCCCACCTGCTGTTATCACTTTTTTCCAGTAGGCCATCAGACGGAGCAAAAGAACTCTCATGTCCTTGTGCTCTACATTTGTGATAGCCCAAGAGAGAAAGGCTGTATGAACCCAGCCCATAATCACCGAACGTATCGCTGAAGCGGGAAAGAAATGTTGTCCCCAGACCAGGGAATTGGACTCTGTGGCCACGGCGTGCAGGGTGTTCGGACGTTGAAACCTGTGCAACCAGTCGGAATGTATCAGTGAGGCTCTGAGGGGAGAAGTATCGTTCAGGTACTTACCACAGTGTGCCCGGCTCGACCAACACAACCTCGCATTGATACACGTCAGAGTTGACTTTACTATCCGCCTGGAAATCTCGGAGAAAGGAATCCCAGGTTTCGCCCCGCTCGTCTTCCTGGCGCTTGCTGATTACAAACCAGATCTTGCGTCCCGTGAGTGTTTGAATCTTGACCGCTGAACCGCCGAAGTCGGAGTGAGGTGGGGTGATAGCACCGGCGACCGAAGCCAATCCCCAAGAGAGGGCAGCTGCTGGGAATGGTGCGGCGAGCAGGTCACTGCCAATGGAGCGAGTGACCTTGCATGCCTCCAAATGGGAGGCTACCTCACTGCAAAAGGTGAGTACATCTTAGGCGTGGATAAGGGAGTGGCCGTACTGGAACAATGCACTCTGGAGGGTAGTATTGGGCATGGGAAGGGTTAGAGCATTCAAGACTCGGCCTTTCTTGCCTTTCGAGCCCTCATTCAGGACGGTTTGAAGTGTAGAAGTGATTATGACAGTTGGCGTCGCCGATCTAGGAGAGGCATCCGTGACTCGCCGTACGGGTTCTAAAAGAGATCACATCGATGGTGGGTAATCACAGGTGAAACAAAGAGAACTCATACCGTGTACTTCGATTGGCGTGTCTAAGTCACCCAGTTCTCTCGCAGTCCAAGGGTTCCATCCCCATTTTCTTGCATGCTGTGGAACGTCGGTCACTAACACACTCCGCTGCCGAAAAAGAGGCAGGATCTTGACTGTCTCCGAATACCGCACGTGCGCAACTCGAGACATCCCGTCAGTGCAATCCAGCCACGCCGGATTTTCCCCCGGTGTGTCAGTTCGACACGCGAGGAGCGACTCTAGGAGTTCTCTCTCAAATGGATCCTTTGCTCCAGATGTTAGTGTCCAGGTTTTCCTCAGGCAGTCAGGCACTTACGGACGCCTTCAGACACTCAATCTCGTATTTGACCCATCTATTCTGTGAGACACTAAACACATCGACGCAGACGGGAGAATTACATCTGTCAGTGAGGCGCGGATCAGGTGGTGGGGTGGAGGGGCGCTCGGAGGTTGGGGGAGTCAATGACCGCACAGCTCGCGCCGGGCGACCAACGGCACTCATAACGGGGCCTTTGGTGCGATGAACCCGGAGAATGCCATGCCGCCAGGTGCTATCTTCATCGTCGGCACCGCTACGGGTGTACGCCAACAGCTCACTCTTGGACAACCTGAATGGGGGAGGTTTGTGACGTATGACCTTATTCGAACTCGAGGCGCTAACAGAGGCGAGATGGGTATCCGACCCATCGTCTTCAATAACACTCTCGTTGCTCTTTTGCTTGCTCTTCTTCTTCTTCGGGGCGGGTTTCTCTTCGATGAATACGTCTTGCAGTTCATCCGCCTCCTCCTGAGCACTCTCCTTGCTCTTGCTCTTCTTCTTCTTCTTTGCAGCGTGTTTCTCCTCGACTGATACGTCTTCCTGTTCATCTTCCTTGACCTCATCCTCAGCTACTGCGTTGGCATCGTGGCCGCCACTGGGCGTTGAGGATGCGGTTTCCACGGCGGCGGCGGCGCCCGGCTCCACTGTAATTGAGGTTGTAGCAGAGCCCTTTGGGTGCTTCAAGCGTGCTGTGACATCAAACCACGGCGTCACATTGGCGACACCTGACGCGCCCACAATTTCTGATTGATATAAACGAAGAAAACAGGCAAGGCCATGTTCCGCTTCAAACGCTCCACTAGCCACGCCTAATAGCAGAGACCAAAGGCCTCTCTCAACACTCCTGAGGACTGGTGGTTTATCTCTGTCATCAAAGCTACACGAATACTACATGGGACTATGAATGGATGCGCAAGGAGTCAAATATAACCACACCCACCAGCAAACACTGCACAGCAGGTGGGGCTGCGTCTCGCTTCCACTTGAACAAAATAAGGGGAGATATTGTAACACATTGTAGTAAAGCCGCTAGAGCATCTTTATTTCGAGGAGTGACGGTGCTAATGCTGTCCTGGACTTGCTGCCATACGTCGGTCATTCCATTGTTAACAGCGAACCTGGCAAGCGAAAATGGTCAGTGAAGGAGGCGTATGGTATAGTCACATCCTTTACATCTGTAGTTGCCTGCCATAGGCTTCAGGGTCACCTCGAGTGCGGCGCATCCACCTTAGCTGCCAGGCCACTCCTTCAATAAGATGTAGCAACTTCTCCCAATAGCTCTGGTGGCCACGGCGATGCCATGAGCACGCGGCCTGTAAGTCCTGCCAAAGGGCTTTCTGTTCGGTAGAAAGTTGGGTGCCTGCTGGAAGGCTTGGAAGTGCTGTTTCAACGCGACGGCGGTCTTGAGAACGGATGGCGCTTAACAAGACCGAAGGCCACTCTGCGAGGCGAGCGACCCACTATACGCGCATGAATTTCGAAGGCAGGGAAAGAGTCAGAAAATCTCTTACCTGTGTAAGTTTGGCTGAGGGCTTGAACTTGGCCTGGTAGTCAACGGCAAACTCCCCATCATCGATGCCCTCGCAGCGTAATAGTTCATCAACCAAATGCCAGGATACTAGCGCTTCGACGAGGTCCACCCGTTTTTGGGAGTCCTGGTTTGTGAGCTGATGGAGTGGCTTCACGACTGCTTGAGGCAGTCGAACCAGACCACGACGGTATGCGGCAGGAAGTGATTGAGCCAGATCCTGGTAAATATCGACACACTCAGTTGTACGTCCCTCAGAGCTTGACAAGGTGATCTGACCTGAATAGAGGTCGAGAATCCTGCCCAAACTCCCGGTGACGCTACAATGTCGTCAGGCGCATCGGAATGTTGAATGGCTGGCTCCTCTCCGAGGGGTAAAAGGCATGCGCTCAAGGGAAACGTCAGGAGTCGGGTGCGGTTGTGCAACGGAAGTGACTGAAGCAATTTCGTTTCTGTGGCTTGCTGCACTGATGTCGGCAGATCAGTGTCCATTTCCCCGGCCAAAGACGCGAAGACAAGAATAGACAAAGGCGACACGGCGACATACGTCTAACCGTGCATGGAGGCGACGCGGTGACAATACATGTCCAACCGCCCAAACTATATCCATGCCGATCGCGAGGGCCACTTCCCCAGGCTTAGGAGACGCCAATGCCAATGGTGAGACAGGATCAGATGACACTCACTCATCTTCGAATGGGCAGCGTTGGCAGCCATGACGATCCAGCTCGACGTGGCGGGAAGTTAGCAAAGTCAGTTCTGCTTGCTTCTTTGTCACGACTCTGGTTGTGTTGGTCACGTCACTCTGTTGATTACCTTGTGACCGTACTATGCATTGTGACGGACCTATTGGTTCATCACGTCACAAATTCGATGTCATGTGAGCAATGCGTTTTCATTGAGTTTAAAGAAAGGTATTTACACTAATCTAATTGGTAAGATATGTCGCTTCAGGCACCCTTCCACCTTCTCACACCTTCCGCAGGTGTCGGCCGCTCAGAGCGCGAATCCATATCCAGAATGTGCGGTCTAAGCCTCCCCATGGGAGCCGCTCCCCGAAGTCTTAGCCATCTCAATTGTGAGTACGCGCCACAGCCGGAGTCTCGCAGAACTGACGGCCACGCTCTTTTTTGCCTGCGTCTATTGAGATTTCCGATATATGTACCTGGGCGGTGTCAGTTGGAGCCCTTGTCGCTCTCACTAAACCCCCAGGTATGGTTCTTCGAAATCTTCATCAAACAATACACTAATTTCGCTCTCACTGAACTACCAGAGCCACACTTATTGGTAAACTCATCTGATAGGTCAGACAGTTGTCGACCAATTAGTTTTCAAACACAACTGTTACGGGCCTACTGGCAGGTCACATCGCGGTGACCATGTCATGTAAGCACTCTCCGCCGTTTTCTATTCTCGATCCTCCAGCTCGACGTCTCAGTCGCTGGTGCGCGCTTCAGACGTTAGTCAGCGTTAATTTTCATCCCGTTGTAAATAAACCATGCCACCTACAACACCTCTATCTCCTTCCGACCGCGGTCTTACATCGCGACTGATGCTTATGACTTTTGCCGGTTATTCGATATGCTGAACATGCCTACCCAGCTTCAAACCGTCCTGTCACCCGCCCAGCGGATGTTGAAAGGCTGGAAGGAAGAACTGGGGCACGTACTCGACCAGTATCTACATTGATTTTGGGGTCGTAACAAATTCATTGATCCTCTCAGGCTGCCGGGGGGGATATGCAGACACCAGAGGAAGCCCTGTTTTGACTCCTTGCGGGTTCTGGAGATAGAAGCCTTAGCTCGAAGTTTAACTAACCGAATGTCGCAGAGCGATGGTATCGGTGGTGAGGCCGCTAGGTATGGTTACATCAATCAGACATTGTCGGCATATATATTTTCGTACATGAGAGTGAATGGATGTATCCATATGAATGCTAATGCTTGATTTGAAGGCATATTTTCGTGCGTGAGAGTGAATGGATGTATCTATCTATATTAATGCTAATGTTTGTTTTGAAGATGCTTGATCATTGTGTACCACATCACTATTTATCAATGGGGTGAATAGTTTCTTTGGCAGTTGTTCATGGTGGTCGGAATTCAATTACAGGCAATCTCTCCCACTGTCGCGTCGCCCTGCACGACTCGTGTTAAGACCGCTAAGGTTATTCCATGCCTTGATGATTGCGTGCTGCATGAGGTTGGGTGATATAAGTTCAGCTATGAAGATGCAAGGACGGCATCAGCGTCATGGATTCATTCGTACGTCATGAGCCGTCTCCCACTCTACTCATATCTGTCTAATACTTTTGTGTCCTTCAGAACACCGGTACTATCGTACTTAACGAGGTCAACACGGCCCGTTTGTCTCACACGGTGTCACAGGTAGAACTCTGCGCGAAGCCGTTCACGTCGACAGTGCACGACAACGCGTCTATCACGCACTTTTACCTGATCCTCATCTCCAGCCAACTCTGGGGACTCTGGCAACGGCTTCAACTGGACATAATGTGTTCTTGGCAAAATGATGTGGTGACACCGGAGGTCACGTGAGTCGCAATTCCGCATTCCTGGTCGAAGTGTCTAATCGTCCTTAGGGTGACGGGCCGTGACTGTATCCCCACAGGAACACACATAGACCGGGTACTGTCATTCCCCCTCCTTCGCACCGACATCTCTGCAGGCGATCTTCTCGAACTCATCACCGGTGCTGGCTTGGACAATGTCACGGTCAACGCAAACAATGCTGCATGCGGCCGTTTTTGTTTTCAAGCCTTGCAGACATTTGCGGACGCTGGTCTGATTGAAGGTGATTGGGCCGAAGAAGCCTACGAATGGCACACCGACATCGGCGTGGCAAGCGAAGGACTCGGCGCCACCATGATTGACGAGGATATTATAAATTTATGATTGTTAGTATGCAAAAGGGCTCAGTCGGTCGCGTAGTCGTTGTGTATAGCTATATTGTAAACGCTATCTGTTAGTATACGAACGGTTGTACAAAGGTAGCGGAGGACATATATATATAATAGTATGCAAAGTAAGATAAACATATCAGTCAGTCACGTAGTCGATGTGAACAGCTGAGGTGTGATAAAGGGGAAGCGGCAAATAAAGTGAAACGTCGGTACGTCGGAATAGGCAGGATATTCGGGATAGGCGGAATCTCTAACAGTAGAGACGGTACGTACTTTTGTATAGCCATTTGGGGACGATCATAGGATTCAACCACGGCTACAAGCCTTGCGAACCCGCTATCAGAAGGTTGTGATGATCGACGTGAGATGATGTTCTTTATTACAGACAATAGTAACAGATGAAACAGTTAATCCTTGCTACAAACATTCCGGCGATACTCTTGATACCCAGTCATATATGCGGAAGTACGGATCGGCGACAAAGGGGATAATCGCCCACCACATTGAATCATATTCCGGTCCCCCTTCGCACCTCGCATCGATGACCATGTTCACGTATTCAAACCATCTAGGATAAAAGCCCGCCGTGGCGAAATCAATGAGCCAAAGTTGGCCGTCCTCCCCGAGGATCAAATTTCGCAGGGCCAAGTCGATATGAGAGTATACGAGAGTCCCATCATCTGGCAATGGCCCCTGGTGCACGGACAATCGGGCTAGGGCGGCTACATCCATAGCATTGTTGAAAAGCTTGATGAATTCAGCCGAGGTCGCGAATGGGCCCTTGACGGATTTTATAGGGCCGAAGATGCGGGATGCGTAACATCTTCCTGGCTGGTCACCATCGAGAACAGGCCCAGGAATTCGGGATCGGGTATGTGTGATGGACCTGAGCTGGCGTACGTAGCTTCGTAGGGTGAATGCTATACGGATTTTCTGCCAGAACCCCATGGTGGGCCAAGCCGCCGCCAATGTGATTCCGGGAATGAAGTCCATGACAATGATACTCTGACTTGAGTCCACCTTCACGACGCGCCGGATCGGAGGTACAGGGATGTTCGTGCGGTTTTTAACGAGATCTTGGGCTAACGCCTCCGAAGGCCACCCCGCCGTGAACCCGCGTACCACCTTGACCAGAACATCTGGTGTGAGCCTGTGTGGGCAGGACGATGCGTCCCATTCATCCCTAGGCACAGAGATACACTGATCCAGTAGTTCCTCATCTGTTTTTTCGTCAACATCTGCACTCTGTCGGCATTGATAAGGATATGGGCAATCAGGCGCGAGGTCACACGCACATTTCGATATGGCAGTCGGCCTTTAGGTCCAAAGCAGGCAAGCAAAAGGTCGGCAACAGCAATGACGGCCGTGTAGAAGACAGTGAGTATGCATTTAGGTATCATTTCGACTGGTGGTTGGGAAGACCCCAGGGTACATGCACGTCGACTTATTCACAGCCTATAAAGAGCTGCAGGGTCTTCCAGGCGTATTAGGTAACTGGTGACGTAGGTTGCCTGGTTTTGCTGCTATTTACGACTATTTGTCGCCTAAGCTCGTCCGTGTCCCCGCCCTGCATACCCCGCACCTGTGAGTCTGGCTCCTGTTACCCCGCACTGGCTGTGATCGATCGGAGCGGCGCGTTTTGCGTCCGCGGAGGCAATTCCTTGGCGACTGGACCGTTAGGTCGTCGTGCTTTATTGGCCCATCTCGACGTATGTCGATGTGCTGTTTTGCTAAGCCTGCAGGACCCTGCGTGCCCGTCCTGGCCGTAACTCATCGACCTTTGATGTTCCAGGATGCGTCACTCTCAGAACCGACTATCTGCCGAGTCCCTACGACGAGACCCAAAGTTTTTGACGAAGCTCTCTCGACCGGACAAACGTAAGTGTACCGAAGCCCGTCCTTTTGCGACCATGGCTGATATAATTTCAGCCATTCATGCTTGGGATGGACTATGCGGTGCCGTGGTGAATGAGCATATGTTCATAACGAGCCCCAACTGCCCGTTGCTTTTTGACCCACCCCTAGGTGTCAACCGCGAGATGTGGATGAGAAACGATTACCGATACGGCGAGGATGACCCTCTCTCGTGGCCCCAACCTTACTGCGCCTCACGTCCGTACCTGTCATGTTTGCGACTGTGTGAGAGGACGCAGTCGGATCCCGACCTTCCCTTATTTAAGCTGCCTATACGGGCTGACTTTCTCGAGCTGGACACGTCCTCCTTGATTCGCGGGCCTGGTTTATGGGCAGAAGACAGGCGATCAGCTTTTGAACATCGCTGTAGGGTAATCCTGGGAAGATCCATGAATTTAGCAGTTGGCGACGATGCCTCTATAGTGGGAGCTAATCGGGTGGAGCAGCTCAAGGTCTATGCGGTCATGTTTTTGGAGCGGTTGAAAAGCCTACCTATGACATTTCCCAGGCTGTGTCTTTGCGTCGCTGAGACGCAGAGACTGGTCTTAGAGGTGGAGGCTATCTCGACATTCTTCTCGACCATTCGTCCAAGGTTCGCTGCCGGTGCCACCAGTCCGCCACCAAAGGCAGACATGGACCTCGTTGGATGCTTCACCACTGACATCGGCGTGGCGCAGCAGTTACACCGAGCCGGCGTTCCCATCTGGGTCCTGCGGCCTCTCAATGATGTCGTGCACACGAGGATTGATAAAGTTGTGGAGATGAGCACCGTGTCTGGGCGCGTTCATTTGGGTACATGCCCTCTCCGTCTTCCTTCCGTCTATGTCGGGTCTGGCGCTGATGAGGGCAAGTATGACGCATTTGACCAGTTCACAAGGTCCCACCTTGGTGCGCCAAGGGTATTTGCATGGACGTCGGGGCGACTTCGGAGTGGACCGTCAAGAACGCGGGGCAAGCAAAGTATCCCCGCACACGGAGTTTTCTCACCATGTAAGCACCATCTATGTCTTGGTTCCTCTGCAACAAATAACCTGTGGGCAATAGACAACCAAGGTAATCGCTCTCGGAAGGGTCATCTGAAACCTGGGTCTCCGAACCAATTCGAAGTTATCACGCATGCCCTGTTGCCTGGGATTCGCACAACATGGAAAGATGGGCTTCTAGGTGTCAATGTCGACAAGGCTTGTGTCGATGTCCCTGCTGCACCTTTTGCATTTCCTCGGCCTGATCTTTTCGTGACGATCTCTGACTCTGGGAAACGGATGAGCGTGCTGAGTACCTGGCTGCGTCTTCGGCCAGGCCACCTGGCCATGCAGACATCCTCATACTGCCCTGGGAAAGTCAGCCACCAAATGTGGCGGGCCATCCTGAGCTATGACTGGGTTGGGAAGTCAGATGCGAATGACCGGGTGAGAGGAAAGGAGACCCAACGTCGTGACTTAGCGGCAACCTTCTTGGTTGGATGTCTGGATGAAATGTCCATTCAGGAAGGGGTATCAGTGGATGCGACCTGGCGGGGCAAGTCTATGCCTCACATCGATGTAGAGGACGTGCACGAAATCCTTTGGGAGCTGTCTGAATTGGGGTTCAGGTTGGAAATCTTGTCCGTGGATAGTCATTTGAGGGTCATCGAAAACGACTCTGCTCTAAGGAAGCATGAAAAACACTTGGGACACTGTTTTCCCAGAGGACGTTATGATCGGTGCTGGATTGTTGAGCTTGCAGAAGCCCACCGTGGTCTTGCAGAGTGTAGCTGGATGCGTCGGGCTCCATATGTCTGCTCACTACGCCGTGTGATGAGTAAATGGAGAAATTGTCCGCAGAGTATACAGGATGAAAGGGAAAGATATACGGAGGATATGTTGATATCTTTGCAACAGGACATGGCCCTGTTTTATTGTAAAAGTTTCTACGCAGCCTTCGGTCGGGCCCCCACTTTACCACGCGAGTTGGGTCATGTCCCAGATGTGGATGCAGAGTATCCTGAACGTGCCGTGTCCCTAACCAAATCCACCGGTTATTACCATGATGTTACAGACTGGGAGGCATCATATTGAAAATGTCACGTGTATATTTGTCCAATGTAACGCTATTAGTTTGTGACTGACCTACAGGTGTTGTGATTGTGTGTCACAAAACCGATAGGTCGGTCACGTGACATTCCGGACAACCCATTATAAAATGGTAACTGTCTTGGTGGTATCGGATAACCAAAAATTCAAGCATTCAGTCCAATTGGGGAATACGTCAGTCGCACCACCAGCTAAGAGTCCGCAGAGCGCAACATCGAGCTTGATCTTGACCAGTCTGAAGCACGTGCTTGTGCGGAATGTCTGGGATGGGGGGTCGTGATAGTCAGGCGGCAGGAACTGTATCTGTACGTTCCGTGTTAACCACTGCGTGGAACTGATGAATGTGGCTGAGACTGTACCTTAATCTGTGAACCACCACAGGGCATATACGGTAAGCTGGTGGTGATTTCCAAGAAGCGTGTCCCACGCTCCTTCAAGTCGCGTTTGAAGTAGGTGCGCAAGGCATCCTCCAATGCTTTCTTCGCGCTGATGTACATTGGCAGGTCGTGTCCGTTCGGGTCTTTACCAAAACCCCAGTCACATCTTCTACTACAGAATGTATCCGTGGCGACCAGGCCCGTGTCGACCTGTATGACTTCCATGAGGGCCTCAACGGAATGAATCTTCCGATCGTAACTGCTTTCAAGGTATTCCAGGAGGCTTTCAGGATTGTCCTCGATGGTGGGATAACCACTCTGTATGAGTGATGGCTGGTGAATGAGTCATTAACATCTTTCAATCAATATAGAATGCCTGCACACGTACTAGTCCACCAGTATACGAAGCGTGTCCAAAATGGAATGCGAAGCCTTGCCGTAGGGCATTGAAACTGTCACTCTGCTCGGCGAGTGGATGTGATAATAGGATCAGTCTCAGAACCAACCTATTCTGAAATATGGCCTTTTCGCTGTCTGTTGTCTGAAATCCCACCTCCAATGCCTGCAAATAAAATTTTGATGAGCAAGCGTGAGACATTCCACAGGCGCTTATGCTCTCACGGTCAAATGAGGCTCGCAGAAATTACTGATCCAGAGGTATCTCGGATCTCTCCCCCAATTGGCCAGTGGCTCCGAGGTCAATGGATCAGTCAGCCTGCGTCCGAGCCAGGGTTCCATGAAGACCTCACACGCGGGATCCAGGGCTTTGATGACAGGACCGGTGAGTGCATCCAACACGCCGGGCAGACTACGCTTCTCAATGATTAGGGCGAGGAATAGGAACGGTGAGATGGGCAATGGCGGCATGCAAAAGGTGACTGTGCACACGGCAAGGAGAAGGCCCTGGGCTCTCCACTGGATAGTTTGTCGGGTCGTACAACCAGTCATGGGTAATTTGGCTGTAAAGTAGGCAGAGCTGTTCGGCAAAGTGACATAAAGGTCAGTATCTCTCAATGCCCTGATCAACGCTTCTCTGAAGACGATTTTGTTGATACCTCCCCCATAGCTTCTGCTGGGATCAACGACAATCCTCATCTGGCCAAATCTGGCTGGCTCACTCCAATTATCACAAGTGATGTCTGCCGACTTGAATTGGGGTCCTGGCCAGTCGTCAATGTGTCGCTTGAATACCTGCTTCTCCTCATCCCACCCGGTCTTTGCATAGAACAAGCACAGGGTCATGACTGCGTCCGCGAGGGCACCGATATCGGGGCCCTTAAGAATCATCGTGTTGTCCCCCATCGTGTCCATATGATCGACCATTTGCAGTATAGAAAGAGGGGAAGTGCTTGTTGCGAGCGAGCTCAGCACGATCAGGCGCTGGCCAGACCCGACCCATGTAGTAGGGGGGTGGAAGAGGGAAGGGCTGCGGTTCCGCTGGCCATATAGGTGATAGGCCTCGTACAGGAGGGGCACGTGGCGAGGGCGACCTCGATGAAGCCGGACGCTTTGTGGAGCGGCGGTTCAATGAGCTGTTCTATGGCCTGGTTAGTACTGTTCAACCCCCCCGAACTTTGTTACTCACCTTGTCTAGCTCCCGGGCTCTGTTGGGAATGCCAAATGACACTGGACAACGCGGAATACCTAGCTCGATGGGCATCTCTTCACCAAGAATATCAGCAGAAAGACCTCGGCATGCACGTAGGCAAGGTAGGCCATTCTCATCACCAGTGCCACCCCGGCGTCTCATAACGAAGCTGAGATTGTGCATAGCCCGCTCAGCAAAACAGGCATGAACAGCATTTCGTGCTGCATCTGGGATTCCATTTGGGCCATAGTCAGCCACGTACAAATTCTGGTTCAAGAGGTTGTGACAGATAGGTGCAGTGGTTGGTGCTGGACAACGTATAGGCATTGGCTTGCTCCTTGGGCACTGAGATACATGAAAACGTACCAATGACAAGGGTGAACTGGCCAGGTGTGGCTAAGTACTTTCTCCTGCGGTGGCCATCAAACTTGGATTCTAGACTAGCGTACTGAATCATGTACAACAGGTTGAATTGAGTCTCTTTGATGGTCCTGTTAAATGAAAGCAAGGCGTTGTCCGGTTTGCGGGTCATCAGCTGGAGGAAACACCATCCCATGTTGTCAAACGTGAGATAGTGGAGATTATCAGTCTTCAGGCCAGGAATCTGGGGATTCAAAGGGTCGGCATTGTGTGCAAGAAGTTGACTGTGAATGTCCTTGTATGTGTCGTTGCTGGTAGGGCGATATGTGATACATAGACCAAGTTTTTGCATGTGTCCACGGAATGGCTCGATATCCGTCAGTTCGAGGTTGTAGGTGTCGGACTGGGGCAGCGTGTATCCTCTCTGTACGTGGGGGTAATTGTGTTTTTTGGCCTGAACATGATGGTGGGGACTGACAAAGGGGTATATGAGAATGTGGCATACGGGTGCTTCCCTGTCGCCCAATGCCATGCGCATGATTGAGGCTTTCTTACGCCCCGTAGTGTTGGATCCAACAAAAGCCGTCGCGCTGGACTGTGGAAGCTCTCCCAGGAACGCATTGGGGTTAAAGCCATGCGATAGCAAGCCGGCTACAGCGGGTGCTGGTCGCATATACGGCTGAGGGAGTGTGCTCGAGGTGTTGGCAGTCGTGTGGCTGGGTTGTGGGTAGATACCAGAGGCAGTAAGCCTGTAGAGTGGTGATGTGGTCGGAAGGCTTGGAACCGGATTGGTGCTGTGAATGCTGAGTTCTGCATTGGTGGTAGGATTCGGATGTGGTTCTGGTGCAGTAGGTTGCTCATTCTCAACAGCTGGTGCTGGGTTCACTTCTTGCCGACGTTGTGCTGTTTGGGAATGGCTGAGAAGTCGTGTCAATGGCACAGGGCGGGATTCGGACATGGTGAGGGAACAAAATGAATTTTCATTATTTGTCTTGTTCGTTTTTTTCAAGTGTGCAGGTGGCGGAATTTATTGACAAATTTTGACAGACATTAAATAAAAATACATTATTGGCTACCCGAAAAGCATGTCCCAGGCCCGGGAGCGATCCATGTGACTGTTGTGACAGAATGTGCATTGATGTGCTTCATTGGGAACGGAATTGTCGGAATCACTGTTCCAACGATCGGTGCCCTCGCACGGCCATGCTGCGATCTCATGTGATCTCATGTGATCGTGTGCGATCTCACATTTTAGTCCAGTAAAACCATACATAATAATAGCTCCTCTACTGTAGAGTACAACACAAGGCCCTGTTCCCACCGCATGTCCTTACCTGCCTGAATTTGTTGATATGCTTCATAGTCCTGCTCATAAAGTTCTTTCTCCATGTGAAACCCATAGTCTACCCAATGAAGAAGACCCCCGGTACAAAACTGGGTAAAAGAAACCCTCTCATCTCCAGGGGCAGGCACGGTGTTGGAGTGTGTGATGGTAACGGATGGGATGAAAACAGTAGTGGCATGCAGGAATTCAATGACCATCTTCAGCTCCCATAAGATGAGATGAGCGCCCAAGGATGGATTGAAGCAACCGAGGGCGACGATGGTGCACCAGCCAAACAGGCAATTCATGGTGTCTTTGTGCTTGTATGTCCACACATTGCCACCGAAGTTGAAGGTAGCGCAGGGAAAGGTTGAGTTGTTCCAAGGTGTGCATGGAGGGGGTTGAGCCAGTCCTTGTAGTATCGGAAAAGGCATGGGCTCCAGAGCAAAAATGCATCTGAAGACGAGGAGATCAGCAATTAAATCACCAAGAAATCTTTAATTGCACTCACTGCTCGCATATGTTGCAATCCTCCGCACTGAAGGAAGGTCAACTAGCCGCTGAATAAACCTAACACAAACATCACCAACATTAAGCATCAACGGCATTGGTTGCCCCTTTCCATAAGAAAGGCCATAGCTACATGCGGCGAATAGCCCACATCGATAATCTTTCTTGGCCTTGTGTTTGATACCAGCAGCAGTCAACTCCTTCTTCATCGACTCATACATGCTGTTGCATGCTTCAACATAGGTAGGATCATCCGGTCGACCAGCCAGGGCCGCAAAAATCACACCGTTACTGTCAACAATGGGGCGAGGGGTTCTGGATCACGGCATCAGCAGAAAATAAGCATACATGGCCAGGCACACTCACTTGCCATCCCACGCAATATAGCAAAAGCCGTGTTTGTTGAGGAGCTCATCGATGGTGTATTTCTTCTTGGCACCATAGTGCTTTTGCGGTTTTGCAGCATAGGCCCCATGCCAAACCGACAATAAGGGCAGCTCCAGGTCGCTCTCCAGTGCACAACTGGCGGTTGCATGGGCTAAAGAGCCCACGATAACTTTTGCGACAGAAATCGTAGACACCGAAGACATTGCAGGCTTGGACATTTTGCACCGCTGCGATCGCTTGAAATTGCGATGACTCATTCGATGCGGTGTAGCCGATGGATTGGTTGGCAGGGGAGTGGTGTTCAAAATGCCACATGTTGGAAGGCCATCGAGGTCATTATGAGGTTCCATTTCTGCTATAGCTGTGCGTTTTTGATGCTTGGGCAGTTTGGGCAGGGAGTCCAGCATTTCAGACTCGTCATCAAGGTCGTCGGGGTGGTCGAGGGGCAGCTGGCCCTCCACACATGTCGAATCCTTAAGGAGATCCCGAAGGCTCAAGGTGGGCGGAGCGAGGAGGGTCTCGATACAATTGGAGTAGGATTTACGGCGAGTCTGCAGGCTGTGAGTGATCTAAATGGTACAAAAGAGAGGTAAACACACCCTAAGGGTCCAAAGCATGATAGTCTGCAGCCTGTTGCATATATACATCAGCATTTAGCTCATATGCAAGAGTGCAAGGACAACTGGAAGGCCTCATACATATCCAGCCGCACCAGTTAATGAAGAGAGCGATCTGCACCAAGCCCTCTGCTTAGGTATTCTATGCAGACATTTGTTCCTGTACGGATGCCAGATCCTGGGTAGATTCAAACGGCGTACAGGAAGATGAGCTGCACAAACATGCACGGGCCCATCAACTGAAAATTGGCATGTCCATACACGCTAGATCCTGGGTAGAATCCAACCGCGTACGGGCTCATCCTTTTCAGAAATACGAGTGGCACCACACGTGCGGGTCTGTTCCCTACTAGCTTACAAGCAAAAAATGGCATGTCTGTACACGCTGGATCCTGGGTAGAATCCAACCGTGTAGAGGCACGTCTTTTTGGCTGGATACTAGATGGTGTCTGCACTAGCCAAGCCTGTGGAAAACTTACCGAAATGGTAGGATTGAAGAGCGGAGGGGGAGAGGAGAACGGCAGGATTTAGAAGTGTTGAGAGGAGAGAAAGCCACGTCATCAAACGTAACAATCACGATTTTCACGCGTTGTTTTGGTATATTTGTCCTCTTCCTCATGTCATCACCGCAGTTCCCACGGGATTGCGACCCTGTGTTCAGTGGCTTACGGGGTTTATGGTGTTCTATGAGGTTCTGTTCGCTTCTCCTCCGTTGGTTCAGGAGAGCTGAGGCATCCGATCGACTCAGTGAAGAAGCCCAGGTGTCATATTCATGTCAAAAAGTTTGAGGGGAGAACTTATAAGACGGGTATGAGATATGCTGCAATGCACCGCTGCGTCGAATCAATCATTAAATCTGAGCTGCCAATTCGTTCAAAAGGGGCGTCCCAGCGCTATCCGCATTTGAAAATGGCACTGTATTTCCCCACCATTTCTGCACTGTATTTATCCCGATGTTCCCATTCATCGGATACTGCAGGCAGAAAAAGATAATCACAGCCGACACCGCGACACCCGAATCCATGGCCGCCGAAAGGACGTAGTTGTACTTTGTCCACCACGAGAAATGGCGCCGCCAGAAGACGTATTGGAAGATGAACCCGACGATAGCCCAGGGTACGTAGTTGACGGCACTGGCTGGAGGGATGGCGCCCGTCCCGCTGAAGATGACCGGGAAACTGGAGGAAAGTTATCAGACGTCGTCTAGAAGGGTTGGAAGAGGAACGAGAACGTACTTGACATAGCGAATGATACTATTCGGCCACTTCCAGCTGATAAGGTAACTTATAACCGGGCAGGCGAACCCAATGAGGAAGAAGAATACCAGGGCTATCAAGAGATTAAGGAAAGCCAGTGTAGCGCAAGATCAGGATCACGCACCGTAGTATACCTGTCCCTGAGAGAACTGCCTCGCTGGTCCAATAACACCCCAGATAATACTGGCGGTGTCAAATACCTCCGTCGACGGACAGATGAAGCCATCCTTCTGCGCGGGATCACAAAGGTTCTCGATATTGGTAAACATCCACGCTTGTACACCGAGCTGTGTGGTACCAGCTATAACCGTCGCCACCACCTGAGCCCAGAACATCGACCATGGGGGAATCTTCATGTAGTGGCCCAGCTTGAAGTCTGACATGAAAGTCAAAGCTGCCGACGGCTGTCAGTAGACGGCTAGTGATCTACATGTAGCGCGTACCTTGAGCCATGGTGATGTAACCCCATGTCTTGAACATCAACATTGCAACACGGCGTCCGGGCAGCGCGTATCCAATGATCAACTCCGTGACGACGTTCAGCCCGACTTGTTGATTAGCGATGGCTTGGATCATTCCAATAGGAATGACGTAGACAAAAGAGATAACCAAAGCGAGAATGAAGTATTGCCTAGGAGACTGTCAGCATGTGGACGAAGATGAAAGAAGAGAACCACATACATGGGGAACTTGGTATCCCAGACCTCAATTGAGATGACGCCACATCCGACCATGGCCACTAGAACACGTCAGCATGGCGACAACAACCACGCGGGAGACTCACAGAATATGATCGCGTACAACCACTCCGGAACCTGAGGGTATTGCGACATAAGACGCACGTGAATATCAGGATGCTCGTTCATGCCCATGGCCCAGCGTGCTTGGTTCCAGATCTGCTTTCGGAAGTAGAGCCTGATTCAAGCTAGTCAGACATGGAGATAATGAAGAGCCAACAAAGATTCACGTACAAGGAATGCCTAATGGTGGCAGTGATACTGCGAACGACAGGCCATAGGAGATGGCGAATGTCGTTGAGATGAACAAAGGGCTGTACTCCTTGTATACCGCCTCGTTGAAGGTGACGTCGGGGTTCACGATTTTGGTCATGACGTAGGTAGCACCAAAGTGATCATACAAACGTTTGTACTCGAACTGGAGTCAGAGGAGGCGACTGATGTGGGCATATTCGTCATGTACATAGTGAGCTGACCGGAGACAGAAGTGACGATGGTGGTGTGCTCGATTCGTCGGAGGTGGTTGTGATAGACGGTGAGGTTGTCGTGGTGTCAGTTTGGGAGGTTACAGACGCGACATCGGACAGAGATTGTCTTGGTTGAAGGCGGGATAGAAGATGTCGAGGTAACCATAAGCGTCAAGGACATTGTCAATCGCGGCGTGGATGTCGTGGAGAATGTCGACGTCGACGTCGATGATGTTGAGATGACGGTGGAGCTGCTTGTGCTGCTCGTCGTCCTGGAAAAATGTGAGCGAAACTCGGGCAAAAGATGCATCGTTGACATACATGATGCGCGTCGACGACGTCGAAGAGCAAGTGGAGCCTGAATACGTATCAATGGTACTCGAGGACGTGCTCCCGGCCGCGTCACTCGTTGGCAATCTCAATGACCCAGCACCTCCCGAACCCGCCGGACTCATATCAGAAGAAGTCGTCCGGTTCCCATCCGTAGGCTACACTTGCGCAGAATCACCCTACGTTTCATCAGCAGAAAGCCTCGTGTATCTTTCATTCTGACGTACAAAGGTGGGCTGGCGTGCGCCAGAGTCGCTAGCAGGGTCCTGTCGAGGGTGGAGTTGGCGTTTAAGAGCCATTAAAGTCGTCTTGAAGGATCGAGAAGGGGCATGCACTAAAGTAGCAAGGAGTAAACGAGCGAAGGAAAGTGAAACAAGAAAAGCAAGACGTACAGGGACCCAGGAAACTGTTGACCCTGCGATGATGAGCGAAATGAGCTACATCTCAACCTGTGCATCTCCTGATGGTAACGACATTGTCAAAGCAATGGTAGACGTTGCTCAAGACGTTGTAGGCCGTCGTGGCGTGAAAAATGCTCGTTTCGACGAAACAAAGAGCACGGGGACCATAAAAATGATCTTCGTCGTGTCTGTGAGTGGTTTTGCGGCAGTATATACTGCAGCTGAGGTTCCGGGATATTTGAACCAATGTCGCCTAAGTCTTTCAGCGGGGGGTGGGTGGTATTAAAAGAGTTGCTAAGTCAATCGCGGGTGAATTGCTAGCCTACTTAGTACGCGAGAGGGCTATACACCTCCATATAGTACTCTTCGGTGTCTGGTTATGAGCCTGTAACTATGCGATACAAATAAATGAGCTACAGCAAAAAAAAGAAATAACAGAAAACACACACTATGGTACCCAATGCGAGTAAACGACGAATATGAAGACCTCAGAACTAGTCCTCGGCAGATGTCCTGGTTCGCTTGCTGCAATATATATTTTGCAGGAAAGGTGGCTGGAGTGAAGGAAACTCATCGTTGAGTTTGAACTAGGAAGGGGGAGTGCTGCGAGGGATTTCCACTTTTCGGGAGTTAAGGGCAGGCCACATAGTTCTTGGGGAGCATTGAGGGTACCAATGTAACCTTCCCTGGCCGCTGAGAGTGAGACTGTAGCGATCTAATGCGAACTGGTTAGCTATAGCAATAGCAGACAGAGAAATGACGGACCATAGCACCAAGATCGACACTCACTTTGATTACATGGTCGCGCAGCCTCACAGATATTGCTTGGTGCTGGCTAGGGATCGCCTTTCATTCCCTCGAGGTCCTGCTAGCTTGCCGCGCCGTCTGAGAGCGAGACAGCGCCAGCAAGGGTGACGGTCAGTGCCAAGTAGCCAAATCCAGTAAGGACGACGATGGCAACTATATCAAGGGTGCCCGTGGTTATTCCAGCAGCCGGCGTCATGGGAGGAGACACCTTGAAGCTATTGAAGCCTTCGAAGGCGTAGAAGGATGGGTGGGTGTGGCGAGGACGGTGGCAGTACTCCGGTAGCGACAAGACATCTGCCGACAGCACGCAGAGATTCATTTCGTTACGAGGCTGCTATTTTCATCAGTCATCAAGCTAAATGAGGCGGAAAAAATCTTTACTCACTGTTCGACGTAACACATTGTGTTTTCACCGAAGCCTTGCTGACGTGTGTTCACGAGGGTGGCGAGAGCCAGTTCATTGCCTCACAAGCTCACTCTATCTATGAATCATGGAGAAACCATGAGCGAGGTGTAGAGACTGTAAGGAAAGTGGATATCCATTTGAGGCGCAGATGGGTGGGCGGAGCGGGTTGAGACGACGACGGCGGCTATGCGAATGGTAAAAGAGACGCAACAGTGGTCCCTGTAGTTGCAGTTGATGGTCCTACAGTGTTTCAAATTGTCGCCACAGTGCTCAATGACGGCAGAAGGGTCGAGTCGTCATCGAAGGCGAGGGAAGGGTTATCTCGTGCAAAGTCGACGACATGGAGACGGCAGCGGCGACGAAGAATCGGATGATCCATTTCGTGTAGAGTTGTATAGTATTTGTGTTGGAAACTTAATTCCTGAGGCACTTGAGGCGCTAGAAAAGTCCGCGTCGCCGTTAGAAGCAAGGAGGATGCGTATTGTAATAGATAGTGCCGGCAGGACGGGGACGACGGGCTTAGTAACGGTCTATACCGCAGGAAGGGCACATCTGGATGGTATTTCGAACGTCACCGCTATGCCCGACGCGCTACTGAAGTCGGTAGTCGTTGTGCTTCGTCCAACGTGGTAAGTTGACGGAAACGATGTCGACGGAGAGCAAACAGGCACCACAGCAGCTGCCTTCACCATGTCTCCTGGTGGGCCTGATGAAGTAGTAGTTGTAGTCAAGGTCCTGAAAGGCGGGTAAGGGAAATCGCGTTTGATGTTATCCTTGGGTCGGTGCCGCGATAGCCCTGCTGCATTCAGAAGGAAGGGGGAGGCCTTGCTTGCGTGAGAGTCGACGGCGTCCTAAGTATGCTCCTTGTTCACCAGAAATGCGACCTAACCATCGAATGAAAACTCGTTAACTACAGCAGTAAAAAACGTAGAAATGACACACCTAGGTACCAAAATCGACTCCCACGTCGATTGGGCGGTCCTGCCGCCTCACACACACTGCCAGACACTAGAAGAAAACCAACTTGCATTCCCTTGAGGTCCTCCAAGCTTGCTACGCCGTCTGAGAGTGAGACGACGCGCGCGAGGGGCATGGTCAGTGCCAAGTACCAAATATCCCCGACCTGCCATTTTGGACCCAGCCACGTGGTTTCCGGCTATCAATCTCGAAGTTCATCCGAGAAGGGTCTTGTCCGCGCCGTACGTTTCGCTTTGAGTCGGCGGCCACGAGCTAGGGGGACCCCGCGAATACTCGAGACAGTTCTTGGATATATTGTGCAGCAGATTTTAAGCGGCTGGATGCCATAATCGGCGTGGGAGTCGAACCTAGCATAAAGGTGCATAATTTCTCTGATTATCATTGTTACAGCTAACGAATCATCGAAACATTTTTACCAGGTGATTTCTAACACTGAAGGAACTTCCTCTGGTTATCCCTGACACCTCTCCGTTACCACAAGGCTCGCCGTTCCCTGCGATTACAGGACGACTCTTGCGATACTGCTTGCCACTCTGAAAGCAACGACAACTTTTCTCCTTAACCTTTGACTCCTTTTCCACGGTTGCGGTACATACTGCAGCAGGACGACATTCTTCGTAAGGTCTTTGCCTGCACCAATTCCCCATTTCTCTTTCTATCACCCACAAAGGTCGCTAATTTCTACACGGCATCTGCGCAGCAGCCGGAAACTATTTAGTCACAATCTCGAGTAATTACTACTACTTCATTGACTATTGCCATGCTCCCCGATATTGCAGTAGTTCCATCGCCGCCACCGTCTCCCTCGACACTCCTTTACTGAAATTGACGATGAACTTCATATGGCATGACATACATCATAAACACAAAGAACGATCATTTTTATCTCTATAATGAATTTGCAGGGCCAACAATATTGAGCTCATTTTGGTAATCCCGCGTCATAGTCGTCCTCCTCAGCGTGCAAAAGCTGTTGGGTGAGAGGGGCGGCAATCAGAGGCCGTTTGAGTTGAAAATAAGGAAACGTCACATACTTTCGACATGTACGGCACAGCTGGAGTGTCAAAAGACGCTTCGAACTTGGTGTAATTTGCAGAGGAGCCGGTGTTGAATACTTCGAGACCAAAACTGCCGAATCTTCCCTGTCACGACATGTTGCGGAGATAATTGTATCCTTCTATCGTCCGACGTTCAATGCAGTGGTTTTAAGGCGTCCTTGACTACAAGGTACGTCAAATTTTGAGCAAGTTGAAATATCGATGTTACTCACTTTTCCTGTCTGCCGTTACACCGCTGCGACCGATACGGAGATGAAGCAAAGTGACATGAGATCATGTCACTTTCAGGTTAAATTCCGGGGATGCGAATAACTTGAACACCCTACCAGAGGAGTGCCGGGCATTTGTTCTCAGACAAAGTACGAGTGTTATCAAGTACGCACATGAATAAACTCGATATCAAAGCCTAAAATCAAGTCCGAAAGTGTAGTCGAACGTCAAGAAACACTACCGGGCTGTCGTAGGTGTATTCATAATTGAAGAATAGGCGCAGTACCTTAAAACGAAGGTAAATCAGGGTCTGTGTGGTGACATCATACGAGGACTCCATTCCGAAGACATGGGAGTCAAGCGCGACAGTTGTCCTGGAGAAGAAAGATGGGACTTGCTCATTGCAGAACACGTCAGGCACGTGTCACGCGAGCAATCGTCTTTCGATCTCACACTCGTTCAACTCCCTCTTGCTAATTCCACGCTCCCTCGACGCATCCCAATATATAAAGGGACGACTCCAACTCAACTATCAACTTCCAAGATTCGGCTTCCTTCAATTTTTGGCCGGTAACCATGGGTGACTGCGCATGTCATAATTAAAGCGTATGTTGGACATGTCGTATGTTCCTTTGGTATTCTGATTTAGTGTCTTTCTCAGTATTTCATTTAGGCGCTGAAACAAGTTTGTCGCACACCTGAGCATCGGCGTAGAAGTTCAACGGGGCATGAGGCTTCAGGGTGATGCCGCATCCAAGCTAGTCGTTTAATCCGCAATCAAGCAAAAGATCCTTTTCGGATCCGGAACTAAGGTTCGTGTCCCTCTCAATGCGGTCAAGCAAATTCCCGCTAATGTTTTTGATTTTATTTGTGCAGAAATGGGATTATACTTGTTATCTTTCTCTATACTACGTTGTCTTCTATTTTAAAAATCAAATTCAATGCTCAATGCGACAAATTTCTACGCAAACCTGCCTCATTCGTCGATGCAGATTGATGTCTCATTGAACCAAGCCCGTCGTGCTCTGCCTCCAGTTCCCCCGCATCCCACTCCAAAAGGAGGAATCCATTCGCGCGTAATCCTAGTAATATCCAGAATAAAAAAATCAGTCTATATCAGAGATAATTACTGACCGGACTATGATGGAAGCCCCTTGTAGCTGCGGTCTAATTCGTTTATTTTTCTATCGGGATGTCAAGTGAGTCTAGGGTACAGAAATCGACGTCGAAATGTCCTTCTATTTAGGACAAAGACAAAGTGTCGAATCGGTGCCTGTACATCTTGGCTTGAGAAAGGAAAGAGAATAAGCGACCTACCGGCATGGCCAACACCTCACCTTCAGGATATGCATGGACGCGTCTGCTGATTCACAGTTTCTGCAGGAACCGGTGAGATTATTCATGTTAACTGTGGTAGTTTCGAAGACTCACGTTCTATCAGAAGTCAATTCCCCCTTCTATCCATCTTTACATCAGGAGAATCAGCAAGCACTGGGCAGCACCATGACCAACAGGTGAGTCGTCAATATCCTCTAATCCTTTTTGGAGCTACAGTATCTGCACGAAAACCAAAGGAGGAACTTACCCTTGCGCGTGCCCCCATCTTTGGTAGCCTTCGACTTTACAGGTCTGGTGTTCTTGCTGACTGGAAATACCCGCTAATGAATCTTTTTAACGGGCAGGGCAACTTGCTTCTCGAAATCCTCACGATATCTGAAGAACCACTGGGCTATCCTTGAATTGGGGTGACCGTATCACCTGCACCTTATCGAATCTGAATCAGTCTTCGATACCGACAATGGTAACGTGTTTGGATTCATCTTCTGGGCTGGGAGACGGTTCGACATTGAATTCGGGAGGGTGGCAGTTGGGCGGCAGAGCGGTCGGGACTTGTAAAAAACTTCAGCTTGTTTGGATGTTTTCCGTACCTTGCAACGCTGACAGCTGCCAGTAGTTATATTTACATTAAAAAACTCAGAAATCCGGAAATGGGTCCCTTGCATTTAAGAAGTATGAATAATATCTGAACGAGAATTTGAGGCTTAGTTTGTCTAATGAAAATTCTGGAACTTTGAGCGTTGACATCTCGTCTTCTTTTCTCTTGAAAGAAGGAAGGCAAATGAGGGTTGGGTGAATCATACGTGACCAGCGGAATTCTGACTTGATGGAGATCGGTTACATTTTCGGAGCGGTGTCAATATCTCCTTTTTTATTAAAAAAACCAGAACATGGACACAGACCAAGCACCTTTCCAAGGATATAGCAAAGCTGGGAATCAGTCTTGCTGTATCCTTGGAAAGTGTTCAGTCTGTGAAATAATAAATCTAGCAACACCGGCAGAAAATAGCACTAAATAAAATCAAAGTCAGCGGGCAAATGACGGGGGTGACATAAATTTGAAACAGACAGATTCCCAATGCGCGATACATGCACGTACGTGGCCTTGTTGATTCGGACCGTATTCCTGTTGGTGGTTTATTCTAGATATGGGGATTTGCCTCTTAATCTCGTACCTTCAACATGATCATCCTTCCCCTCTATTTTACGCCCTTTCTTCCCTCTGTCCCTTCCCCGTCGACCACGATAGCATCGCTCCATCTCTCCTTCCTTGCACGCGTCGACAGCCGTGGTGGAGGGTGTTGGGTGTTGATACCCAAATCGGGATCACTGCATTGATCGGGATTTCTCGACCTCTGCCACTTACCATCGCGAGCCGTCTGCGGACCCATCTCTTCTCTCCACAATCAGACCCTCTTTTTATAGCCCTCTTTCATACCTGCATGCACTTAGGGCTTCAAAATAAAGGTACGTGTTCAATTGTCGGGGTATTTTCACGTATGATCGGTGGACTGACTGTTATAGGTATTTTTCTGTTTGCCTACTTCAAGGTCATTTCCCAGGGTATCTATCCTGGAGGATTGTGCCAGCCTTGATTCAGAACATGTAGCCATGCTTCGATCCATCAGGACACTTGAACGATAGTGAGAGCTTGCACGTACCAGTTTTTAGACAGGATATAGTCAGGTCTCCGACAGTCCGATCCAATTGCAAAGCACCTGAAAGGAGATAAACAAGCGAGACGCCATGAAATTTTTGAGCACACCTTCGAAACGCTACAGATGCTGGGGATGATCTGGAGGGGGCCGTCAGCGTAGGGGACGTCGAGATCGTGCTCTTCGCTGCGGGCAAGGAGGGCAGCAAGAGTCGGCGCGGGGGGAGAGGCGCAGGAGTGTCACGGGGGTTGGGGAGGGTGGGGGAGACTTTGTTCATGTTCCAAAAGGATCGCCTGATTCCAGCTCCCAAGAAGGACATGCCTGCTCTTCTCGATCGCGCGCTGGAACGTAGCCAGAACCATCGCCTCAATTTTTTCTTCAGATGTCCAGCATTCCATGAGCACCCCTCCAACCGGGATGATGAACCTAAAGAGATGAGCCAGTGCTTCGACGTTCTTTTAAGGCACTCGAAGCGTTGGGGATCCGTTGAACTCGCTATCGTACCATCACCTTAATGAAACTCGTATTTGCCCGATACCATCCGATTAAGAATCTAACTTGTCTCTCGCACCGTCGCCTTCCGTCCCGCATATCGACCTTCACAGCGGTACTGACCTCTTGACATCTATTCTCATCAATTTTAGACGTTCAACGTTCGGTGTTTCAACATTTCGCTTGCACGAATATCCTGCTCTTGATTTAAATCTTCCTTATACGCTGACCTCTTGTAGTATGAGACCCTGCTTGCGGAATCACAGTCGACGGAGCGACGGAAGATTACACTGCAGCTACGTATCCTCACTGAAGATCCATTGGCTTATCGTCGTTGAGGACTTCTCCATCCAATAAACTGTCGATCAACTGTAATCAAAATGGCGGACATCGTACACCTGATCGTCAGGCTCAGTGCTACGCACTCTCCTTTAAGATATGTAAAGATGGTGCTCTAACCTATAAACCGAGATCATCTGCTCACAGGTACATTCTCATTCCAAGTGCGAGAATCGCTACTAACCTGATGTTTACTTTGCCCGGAGTCTCAGATGTTATCAGTTAATATGCTATTACCAGCCGTTAAGTCCTCTGAACATAAGGACAATCCAGCCTTGAACAGTCTTCAAATGTCGCTGAAGCTCCATGCAACATGGTGCATCTTTAATATGGAAAATGCCGGCCGGTGGGGTCTCGTTGCCATATCTCAATCTGTTTTCCTTCCGCAATGTTTCTTGTTTAGTTCAAGTCCCGGTGTTGGTCTCATAAAGCTTTCGACATGAATTTCTCGTACCGTCAATACAGCGTTATCCCTCAATCGACCGGTCCACATCATCCTCAGATCGTGCATCAATTGCTTTGGACGCTTTCAACATCGCTTGGAGGGTTGCTTCGTAGCGTAGTTCTTCCAGCCTTGACGCAGATCACTTTGGCATCCGTCAAGAGTAACGAAAATTTCATAGCGTGCCCCAGAGACGCACTCTTCCACCTCCACTATTTGGTCATTCGCTACCAATTTTCCCCGATCATACTGAGCTTCATCGATGCAACAATAGACGAGAACTTGCTTCCCATACTCAGATTATCTCCTCAGTTGGACTCACTATCCTTTGAGGATAAGCAATGGACAGGAGATCAGGTTACGACCATGGAGTCGCTCATCATCAACACGACAGAGACTATTCATGTCAGAGATGCTCTCCATCATACACTGATTCCCCGTTTACAGCACCTAGAGATCGTGTTTCAAAATGTCGAATTTGACACAGTCAGCTATCTCGACATTGGTTTCGTGGAGATGGTGTTTCGCGGAGGGATCCACCCGGTTCGCAAATGCTTGAGAGCCTCCGAATTGTAGTCGAAGCAAGAGATTTTAGAGTGCCGTTCAACGATAACGGTGGTCTGAAAGAGCTGAATCGTTTAGGAGAAGGTGGACTCCATCTTTATTTGGCCTGTATGACTGGGATCAGCGCGCATTACAAGAAAGGCGGCTTCCCTTTAATCCTGATCTTTATTGAAGGTACTTTAGTAATCATGTACGTATTATCCAGAACACACTCGTACTGTCTTGTCAATCTGAGTCGCTCTTCGATGCTACGTAGGGGACGGTACATTAGACATTGTTTACCACCATCTGGTAACATCTTTGTTGATGCTGGATATAATGCAATGGGCCTCTCCCGTGCGGGGTCGAACTCGAATCGTTCTCGACCATACAGGCTTTCTAAGTTGTTCTATGAGCCGTGGTGATCTCCCGCTCGTCTTCGACAGCTAGTAATTTGATACTGGTACCTATATACACAGCGCTCCCGATCTTAACGACTGGTATCACGTAACAAGGTGTACCTCATAATGAGGCTCGTTATTTCTCTAGCTGCAGCGACTGCTGGTCTTCACACCGAAGTAAAAGCCAACGCCGTGTTCCTAGGTAAAAAGGCTGATGAGCGATCGATGAGGCGCTATGAGAATCGTCAAGTTGATGATCCGCAGGTGTAGGTGTGGTGTTTGTAGAATACGACCTTTGATCCACGATTTAGCCAGAGTTTTCACAACTTGATGGCTTAGTTACGTTACTGAACCAAGCCGCGTGCACAAATTCCGGAGATTACAACAGCGGTACCGAAGGAATATCACCAAGAGGGATTAATTGAAGTCTGTATACCGTTGTAGACTTCCCCTGAAATCTTGAGTTGGACAAGTCAAAACATTCCGCGAAGTATCCAAGTAATATCCGCTCACGTACTCTAGGAAACTTCTGCAGGGCTCCTCAATCGCAAATGCTATAATATAACAGTAATAACGGAACCTACTAATCAGACGGGAGATTCATCTTCATCCAATCCTTCAAATCATCCATCTCCTGCGCCTTGACAGAATGCCCTAGCGCCTCATAGACACGATACAAAATGCCACGGACCTCATTCGTGTTCTCCTGAACCACGAATCCCGCCTCCTTCAGCGCATCGAGACACTTCCCATTTGTCTCGATAGTGATAATCTCATCATCCCTCCCATGGCCGATGAACATAGGCACATCCTTTGCGTTTCCCGTCTGCATACTCTGCACTCAATCAGACGGGTCAGAATAGAACTCTTACAGAAAACGCACCTCCGCCAGCTTCTCTGGAAGTAACATCCTTCCACTTAGCATTACAGCACCCGAAATCTTCAGGTCTGGACGGGTAGCGGTGACGAAAAGAGACATATTAGCACCCTGGCTGAATCCAGCCAGTACAACCCTCTTAGTCCCGCCTTCCTATTCTTGACGGACGATGTGCGATAGTGTTTCAACGGATTGTAAAATCCCTTCCTCGTCGTCTGGTCCCAACCGGCTGTCGTACCTTCATAAGCTCGTCAATCGGAGAAGTTCATCGCATAGGCCAACACTTACCAAGCCGGTACGGCCTGTCCACCGAGCCGCATGCATGGTTGGAGCGAACTACGCCTTACTTAGATGCTATTCGAAGGCAACGAACGCGAGGGAATATACGCCTGAGGCATCAGCCACTTGATATGATTCAAAGCCGGATCATTTGCAAGCTCTTGCGCGATAAGTTTCATCTCTTTTGCGTTGCCACCTAGTCCCTACGAGTCGTGTTCAACGGGATTCGGTTCGAAACAGAGAGCAGCTGCTAATACATGGATAAGAATCACTGTGACACTCGAGCCCGACTTTGCTGGGATCGTAAGGTATTCGGATTGCTGAGATAGATCTATACTAGGTATTGGTTAGAACCGGGTCGAAATAGGGCGGATAAAGGACCTGCTCATGACAATAGACAAAGCGGAGGTGGTGGCTGGTAGACAAAACCGACTACATCACATGATGACCCAGCTATTATTTTTACTGCTCCTCGCAAACTTCAAAGCCGTAAAATTACAATGTCATTGGCAGAAACAGCGCAGAACAAAACATGATCTACAACAACGCCACGATGTAAATTTATCACAACTCCGAAGCTCGACCTTAGACCCACGTACTCGGTCTATGAATATAATTTAGCGTCAAACACGACTCTTGAAAATCAGGGGAAAAACTTACCCAAAGAATGAGCCATCGGCCACAGTCAAAAGGGGCGTTCCAGCGCTATCCGCATTTGAAAACGGCACCGTATTTCCCCACCATTTCTGCACTGTATTTATCCCGATGTTCCCATTCATCGGATACTGCAGGCAGAAAAAGATAATCACAGCCGACACCGCGACACCCGAATCCATGGCCGCCGAAAGGACGTAGTTGTACTTTGTCCACCACGAGAAATGGGGCCGGCGGATAACGTATTGGAAGATGAACCCGACGATAGCCCAAGGGACGTAGTTGACGGCACTGGCTGGAGGGATGGCGCCTGTCCCGCTGAAGATGACCAGGAAACTGGGAGGAAAGTTATCAGACGTCGTCTAAAAGGGTTGGAAGAGGAACGAGAACGTACTTGACATAGCGAATGATACTATTCAGCCACTTCCAGCGAGCTGGAGTGGTCACTATTTTCCAACGACATCGCTGGCGACTCGACAATATCTTCAGTTTTGAAACGCTCCCGCACAGCACCATCCAGACGACTTCGAGCTCCTCTGAGTTTCTCTTCTTCAGTCTTGGCTCGGGCACATCTACCTCGACGGCGACCTTCAGCTTTCTCGGTGGTGTTCCCGACCTCACGGGCTCCGTTACATCGTCCAACGACCTCTTCCTAACGGGTAGGTCAGGCACCTCAGGCGACTTGTGGTCAGCCGAGGGACTTCAAGCCTCGTCATCCTCCTCAGAGTCAAACTCTTCATCATAGTGTGAGTCGTAGTCGAGATCGTCATCCTCAGCGTTGGCTTCGTTGACCTCGGGAGACGGTATACGAATCTCCACTGCAGCCGTAACAGGCTAAGCGGGATCCTCGGGTGCTATCTGAACGACGCCCTATGCAGCTTTGGCTAGCTCGCATATCTTGCACCGGCAGTGGTAGATCGGACAGCAGGCATCTCTCCATATCTGGAATATCCATCGTCAGAATTGAACGTGAATTGAAGCGAAAAAAACTCACTCCGTGGAAAACCTCCAAACTCTGCTCCGGCAGATTGATCAGCGATTCCGGAATATACGGTATCGGTCTCAAGAGTCGTGGCGGGTCGAGGATGGGCGATACCGGGAACAAAATGGCCCCCTTCGGGGGCGGAGAAGGCGTCATCTGTAATGTCGATGTTGATAGCACTGGGCTCGTAGTTGATCCATCTGATTAACTGGATAGCGAAGGGTCGTCGCCACTGCTGCTTTCCTTGATGATTCTTGTTCTCTGTTCGGTCTTGCGTGCCTCTAGTCGGTCGTTCCTCCTCCTCTCCAGCCAGTCGAATCCATCAAACCAAACCGCTTCGTCCTTCAGCTCATGGACAACATCGTCCAGGGACATCTTACACGCCTTTCTGACCGTGTCACACCCATCAACCGCACACTCGATAACTAATCTCCGGACGATATTCTTCATCGGCGGGAGGAGTAGCGTTCGAAGCTCCTTCATGTACGCGTAGTTCGCGTGCGGACTTGGCTTTTTGGGCTGGGCAGCTCCCGACGGAAGAGGCGAGGTCATGATAGCCCTGAAGGGATCGTCCTCGATGCTCGGCTCACGAGAATGTCCCCTCGCGTCACGAGGTGGCGGCCAGACCTCTTCGCGGAACATGCTCCCAGAGTCGCCACGAACAAGCGAGGCGGTGGAGTGATTTGGAAGTTCGGAAGGTGGAGGAGAGAGAGCGGGCATTGAGCGAGGGATAGACACAGGAGTATTCTGCAGGTCCCTAAGTACATAAACCACGACGTCCGACTTTCGGTGGCATTCCCGACCCGAGTGGTCTGCCAAGTCATTGGGGGGCATCGACGAGACAGATTTAACCCTCTTGGCTGCTATGCATGAGCCTGTAGCGATCCAATGCCAACTCATTAGCCCCAGCATCCAAAACAGATAGATGACGTACCTTGGGACCCAAACTGACACTCACGTCAATTGCGCGGTCGGGTCGCCTCACAGATATTGCTCGGAGCTGGCGAGTGACCACCTTGATTTCCCTCAAGGTCGTGGTAGGTGGCGACGCCGTCTGAGAGCGACACGGCACCAACGAGGGTGACCGTCAGTGCTCAGTAGCCAAATGCAATAACGACGACGATAGCAGCAGTATCAATGGTACTCGCAGCTCTATACGCAGCCTAGCATCATGGGAAAGGATGGTTTGGAGCCATTGAAGCCCTTCAAGTTGTAGGCGTTGTCAACAAAGGAGGATGGGTGGTTGTGGTGGGTGGCGACGGCGGCGGCAGTACTTCGATAGCAACCAGACTTTTGCCGACAGTACGCAGAGGTTCATTTCGCTGCGACGCTGCTATGCGCATCAGGCACCAAGTTAAGTGAGGCTGAGAAGAGTTTGACTCACTGTTGGACGCAAAACGGCGTGTTTTCACCGAAACTTAGTTGGCGTGTGATAACGAGAGTGGCGTGGGCCATTTGAATGGCTCGCACGAAGTGCTAAATTCATGAGGGAGCGGCGAGCCTTGTGGTCACTGAGACGAGTCGAGACCTCCAGAGGATGTTACGTGAGTGCTTGAAATCGACTGGTAAAAACCCTGCGAAGATTCGGTAGCTGTAGCAATAATAATGACATCAATCACGCACCTTGGCACCGGAATCGAGTGCCACATCGATTATGTAGTCCTGTCATATCACTGGTGCTGCCCTTGCCAAAATATCCCCAAGGTACACCAATTCGGTGGTGTTCCCGACCTCACGGGCTCCGTTACATCGTCCAACGACCTCTTCCTAACAGGTACGTCGGGCACCTCAGGCGACTTGCGGTCAGCCGAGGGACTCCAAGCCTCGTCATCCTCCTCAGAGTAAAACTCTTCGTCATAGTACGAGTCGTAGTCGAGATCCTCATCCCCAGCGTCGGCTTCGTTGACCTCGGGAGACGGTATACGAATCTCTGCTGCAGTGGTAACAGGCTGAGCGGTATCCTCGGGGGCTATCTGAAGGACGCCCTCCGCGGCTTTGGCACGCTCTCATATCTTGCACCGGCAGTGATGGAGCGGACGGCAGGCATCTCTCCATATCTAGAATATCCATCACGTCAGAATTGAATGCGAATTAAAACGAAAAAACTTACTCCTTGGAAAACCTGCAAACTCTCCTCCGGCAGATTGATCAGCGATTCCGGAATATACGGTATCCGTCTCAAGAGTCGTGACGGGTTAAGGATGGGCGATACCGGGATTAAAATGGCCTCCTTCGGGGGCGGAGAAGGCTTCATCTGTAATGTCGGTGCTAACCAGCGCAATCGAATGCTGCTGACCCGACGACAGCTGCGTGATCTTCTCAGGCCCCAAAACCTTCACCAACACGGGTTCGTAGATGGTACCGAACGCCGTCTTGTTGCCCGTCGTAATGCGTTCGACAGTCGTTCCATTGCCGAGCTGGCCCTTCTCCCTGGAACCGAAGGCATACACTGTTCACCGGGTTGAGTCTGGATAGTAAGGGAGGCTCATACCGACAACGTACCCTTCCCACACGCAGCATGCACCCACATGCCGTCGCCGCCCGCGTCATATACCGCGATAATCAGAGGCTCCTCCTCAGTCACAGCATCGACGGCGCCTCCCAGGCCAAGAAGACACGAGCTCCCGTTTCGACCGAAAAGCCATGTCATGCCATCCACGTCTTTAGCGACAAACTTAATCGCCAAGTAATAACCATAGATGGAGACGACGCGAGTGGTCGAGAGCGAACAAAGAATGTAAGGTTCGAGCAGATCGTCGCCGTCGTCCGGTGATACGGGGCCTTTCCATCCGAGCTAGTATCGTTGAAAGAGGTGAAGATGTGTGCAACACCGAAAACGAGGTCGCCCTCAGTAACCTGCGGTCTCGATTGTTTAAAGTCAAAGCAGGTGTATACGTAGATGATGTTGCATAATTTGGTCAGGAGAACAAGAGTGAATGATGATGTGGCCAGAGGATGATTGAAACGGTCATCCAGATCCCGCTGCTGTATTCTGTGCTAAAAAAAAAACACTGCCGTGGCACTTCAACGCCGAGGGAAAGCCATGGTTGGCATAGTAGAAGGGTGTGAACAGGATTCGCACGACGAAGACGGCCATACTATAGAGGGGAACATCGTAATGATGGTCCACGCTGTTGACTGAGGTGGTGAACCGACGGATTCACTTGTTCCCACTGGGCTGGATAGAAGAGTATGGGCATAGTCATCATCGGACGCGAAGAGGGAGTTATCTCATGCGAAGTCGTCGACGACATCAAGACGATGACGAATCTGACGATGTATTTGATGATGTTAGAGTCGACGATATTGAGATGGCGATGCAGCTGCTGGTGGTTCTGAAAAATGTGAGCTAAATTTGGGGCCAAAGATGGGTTGGCGACGTACATGATGGGCGTAGATGATTTCGAAGAGGAAGTCGAGCTGGAAGACATCGAGCTAATGGACGTATCACTGGTAGCGAAAGATATGCTGCCGCCTGCGTCACTCGTTGGGGAAGCCGGTGACCTAGCACCTCCCGAACACGCTGTACTCATATCAGAAGGAGTCGCTCCGTTCCCTGGTCATTCTCGGGGGACTGGAAGCACCAGAGAAGTTGTCTTCGCCGTTGGAGGCAAGGAGATCGGTATTGAAAGAGACGGTGGCGGCACAGCGACGACGAGGGGCTTACAAACAGCGTACACCGCAGCCATTGTGCCTCTCCATACCATTGCAATCGCCACCGCCGTGCCGGACGCGCGACTGAGGCCGGTAGTCGCTGTGGTGCGTGCAACCTTGGTTATTGACGGAAACGGCGGCGACGGCAAGCAGGGGGCTAAGCACGGCGACCACAGCTACGGTCCTCGGCGTGTCTCATGATGATCCTGCCGCAGTAGTAACCGCAGCCAAGGTTGTCAAAGTTTGGCAAGAAAATTTGTCGTTGATTTTGACCTTGGGTGCGTGCCGCGGGAGTTGTGCTAGATTGAGAAGGGAAAGGGTCGTCATGCGAGCTTGAAAGGGCATCGACGAGGTATATAACATGTTCCTTGGTCATCAGAAATGAGCATGTAATGATCCTATGAAAATTGATTAGCTACAGCAAAAAACAAACAGAGTAATGACGCACCTTGGCACCTAAATCGACTCCCACGTCGATTGTGCCGTCCTGCCGCCTCACAGGCGCTGCCATACGCTAGCATATGACCAAAATTCATCCCTTTGAAACCCTCCCAGCTCGCCACGCCGTCTGAGAGCGAGAGGACGCCAGCGAGGGACATGGTCAGAGCCAAGTAGCCAATATACCGGACGTGCCATTTTGGGCACAGAGTCTTGGTCACGTGGTTACCGGCTATCAATGTCGAACTTGGCACCGCAATGTCTCTTGCTCGCGTCGTTTCGCTCTGACACGCCGGTCACGGGCTAGGAAGATGTCGGGGAGTTGCCAGATAGCTGT
Organism: Armillaria novae-zelandiae; assembly: GCA_030435655.1. NCBI lineage: Eukaryota > Fungi > Basidiomycota > Agaricomycetes > Agaricales > Physalacriaceae > Armillaria > Armillaria novae-zelandiae. Next base: position 154,795 of record JAUEPR010000041.1, read on the forward strand.
TATAGATGCTAGGCAGTGCCTGTGAGGCAACGGGACTGCATAATCGATGTGGGATTCGATTCAGCTGTAAAGCTGTGTGATTTTTGGCATCATTATTGCCACAGCTAACGAATCTTTGCAGGATTTTTACGGGCTCGTTTCTAGCGCTGAAGGAGCACAATATTGTTGTCTTTAACCCCCTTCACCATAAATCTCGCCATTTCCCTGCGATTACAGGACGACTCTGGGGACCCAACGACTCCAAAATATACGGCACTGTTCTCTTTGACTCCAGTACCCCGGCTGGGGTACATACTGCAGCAGAACCACCGGAAGACATGGCCAATACTGCTTGTAGAGCACCCATCTTTTATGTAGGCTCGTCGCCTGCATCGATTTCCCATTCCAAGCAGGCGGTAACAACTTCAGTTTTTTGCAACGTCAGCCATTCCAATGCTCCCCGCTATTGCAATGCTGCTGCTTTCACCACCGTCTGCCTTACCAGCATCTTGTTGCGACGACGAACTTCGTATGGGTGCATGTACCCCAGGGAAGCCATGACCCACTAGCTTCGGTGGAGTGATTTGATGCCCTCGATATCGCTTACAATAGATTGTCGGTACGTCGCATCCACCAATCATCGGTCGTGTCCCCTGACTATCATCAACGCACAGATAGATAACTGCCATCTGTGTGATTTTGACCCCGAATGAAATCTACATTTGTCCAATACCGTCCCATTAGGTGCCAAACTCGTCTCTCACACGAGCGTGTTCCTTCCCGCCTTATTACTTTCACAGCTCCAGCGGGACGTGCCTCATTTGATAGACAGCCAATGCGTTTGTAGACTTCCTCGAACCCACCTACCAACACGTAGACACCTATCTCACGACATCTGCTCCTAACAAACTTCTAAGTTTCGACTTTCAGCTTGCCCGACTGCAGCAACAAAGGACAGAAATCACGCACCTGTTGCTTCTTTCCTCCATGGTTGTCCTTCTTTGTTCGGTTTCGTGCGCCTCTAGTCGGTGGTTCCTCTTCCTCTCGAACCAGTCAAATCGATCAAACCACACCGCTTCGTCCTTGAGCTCATGGACAACGCTGTCCAAGGTCAGCTTATACGCCTTCCTGATCACGTCACACCCTTCAGCCGCCGACTCGATGACCAGCCTCCAAACGATGTTCTTCATCGGCGGGAGTAGTGTCCGGAGATCCTTCCTGCACGTCCAGTTCGGGGGCTCGATTATACCATACAATGGTGGCCCGTCATCCATAATAGTTACTGCATGGGACACTCCTCACTGCTCTCGACCTCATCGCCGCAAGTTCCAAGTACGGGAATGTTCGGCGCGAGACAGACCGTTGTCTGCCATGGTTGCGGCATGGGCCTGCCTTCGAGCCATCCCAACGCCTCTGCTTCTAAGCTTCTCCGATGCTATTACATACGATGAAGGCTTTCGCTCCCTGTTATGGATAGACGCGCGCGCTAGGGATGTCGAAATGGAGCGAATTGAACGCACTCTCCAGCAGTTGCACATCGGTCTCGATGGGGCCAAGACTTATGCGCTCACATATGTCGCTCTCCTGTCACCCGTGCAATGTTTACCTCATGACATCCTGTTGCTTATGTTCGAGGATGTTTGTACCCCGGAAGTTCATCGCAGATACCATCCTCCTGGAATCTGTCTACGTCTTGGAGTCATCTGGAAGAGATGGCGTGCGATTGCCCTGGATTCACCCAGTCTATGGTCGACCCTCTGCATTCCTTACGGACATGAACTAGGGACGGCGATGTGTAGGGATGACCTGGAAAACTAATCCAACTTCAATACACTCAGTCCCGAGTGACGCCTTTGACTCTGAAGTACGAGTCCTTGTTCCAGGATTTGAGGAGGGGCGGATACATGCCGGTAGAGCAGGATCTGTCAGCCTGATGTGCGGGCATTTGGACGCTTCGTAGATTACAGCCCATGTTATTGCAGAATAGAAAAACTCTGCGCGTCGAGCAATGGTTGCCTGCCAAATTGCATTTTGTTACCTAGACCATGCATAATAGCTCCTCTACTGTAGAGTACAACGCAAGGCCCTGTTCCCACCGCGTGTCCTTACCTGCCTGAATTCGTTGATATGCTTCATAGTCCTGCTCATAAAGTTCTTTCTCCGTGCGAAACCCATAGTCTACCCAACGAAGAAGACCCCTGGCACAAAACTGGGTAAAAGAAACCCTCTCATCTCCAGGGGCAGACACGGTGTTGGAGTGCGTGATGGTAGCAGATGGGATGAAAACGGTAGCGGCATGCGGGAATTTGATGACCATCTTCAGCTCCCATAAGATGAGATGAGTGCCCAAGGATGGATTGAAGCGACCGAGGGCGACGATGGCGCACCAGCCAAATGGGCAATTCATGATGTCTTTGTGCTTGTACGTCCACACATTGCCACCAAAGTTGAAGGTAGCGCAGGGAAATATTGAATGAGGGAAAGGTCGAGTTGTTCCAAGGTGTGCATGGAGGGGGTTGAGCCGGTCCTCATAGTATCGGAAAAGGCGTGGGCTCCAGAGTGAAAATGCATCTGAAGACAAGGAGATCAGCAATTAAATCACCAAGAAATCTTTAATTGCACTCACTGCTCGCATATGTTGCAATCCTCCGCACTGAAGGAAGGTCAACTAGCCACTGAATAAACTTAACACAAACATCACCAACATTAAGCATCAATGGCATTGGTTGCCCCTTTCCATAAGAAAGGCCATAGCTACATGCGGCAAATAGCCCACATCGATGATCTTTCTTGGCCTTGTGTTTGATACCAGCAGCAGTCGACTCCTTCTTCATTGACTCATACATGCTGTTGCATGCTTCAACATAGGTAGGATCATCTGGTCGACCAGCCAGGACCGCAAAAATCACACCGTTGCTGTCAACAATGGGGCAAGGGGTTCTGGATTGCGGCATCAGCAGAAAATAAGTGTACATGGCCAGGCACACTCACTTGCCATCCCACACAATATAGGGAAAGCCATGTTTGTTGAGGAGCTCATCGACGGTGTATTTCTTCTTGGCATCATAGTGCTTTTGCGGTTTCGCAGCATAGGCCCCATGCCGAACCGACAATAAGGGCAGCTCCAGGTCGCTCTCCAGTGCACGACTGGCGGTTGCATGGGCTAAAGAGCCCGCAATAACTTTTGCGACAGCAATCGTAGACGCCGAAGACGTCGCAGGCTTGGACATTTTGTGCCGCTGCGATCGCTTGAAATTGCGATGACTCATTCGATGCGGTGTAGCCGATGGATTGGTTGGCAGGGGAGTGGTGTTCAAAATGCCACATGTCGGAAGGCCATCGAGGTCGTTATGAGGTTCCATTTCCGCTATAGCCGTGCATTTTTGACGCTTGGGCGGTTTGGGCGGGGAGTCCAGCGTTTCAGAATCGTCGTCAAGGTCATCGGGGTGGTCGAGGGGCAGCTGGCCCTCCACGCATGTCGAATCCTTAAGGAGATCCCGAAGGCTCAAGGTGGGCGGAGCGAGGAGGGTCTCGATACGATTGGAGTAGGATTTACGGCGAGTCTGCAGGCTGTGAGTGATCTAAATGGTACAAAAGAGAGGTAAACACACCCTAAGGGTCCAAAGCATGATAGTCTGCAGCCTGTTGCATATATACATCAGCATTTAGCTCATATGCAAGAGTGCAAGGACGACTGGAAGGCCTCATACATATCCAGCCGCACCAGTTAATGAAGAGAGCGATCTGCACCAAGCCCTCTGCTTAGGTATTCTATGCAGACATTTGTTCCTGTACGGATGCCAGATCCTGGGTAGATTCAAACGGCATACAGGAAGACGAGCTGCACAAACATGCACGGGCCCATCAGCTGAAAATTGGCACGTCCGTATGCACTAGATCCTGGGTAGAATCCAACCGCGTACAGGCACATCCTTTTCAGAAAGACGAGCGGCATAACATGCCTAGGTCCGTTCCCTGCTAGCTTTCAAGCAAAAAATGGCGCGCCCTTACATGCTAGATCCTGGGTAGAATCCAACCACGTACAGGCGCATCCTTTTAGGAAAGACATGCGGGGGACTGTCAACTGAAAACTGGCACGTCCATACGTGCTAGATCCTGGGTAGAATCCAACCGCGTACGGGCTCATCCTTTTCAGAAATACGAGTGGCACCACACGTGTGGGTCTGTTCCCTACTAGCTTACAAGCAAAAAATGGCATGTCTGTACACGCTGGATCCTGGGTAGAATCCAACCGTGTAGAGGCACGTCTTTTTGGCTGGATACTAGATGGTGTCTGCACTAGCCAAGCCTGTGGAAAACTTACCGAAATGGTAGGATTGAAGAGCGGAGGGGGAGAGGAGAACGGCAGGATTTAGAAGTGTTGAGAGGAGAGAAAGCCACGTCATCAAACGTAACAATCACGATTTTCACGCGTTGTTTTGGTATATTTGTCCTCTTCCTCATGTCATCACCGCAGTTCCCACGGGATTGCGACCCTGTGTTCAGTGGCTTACGGGGTTTATGGTGTTCTATGAGGTTCTGTTCGCTTCTCCTCCGTTGGTTCGGGAGAGCTGAGGCATCCAATCGACTCAGTGAAGAAGCCCAGGTGTCATATTCATGTCAAAAAGTTTGAGGGGAGAACTTATAAGACGGGTATGAGATATGCTGCAATGCACCGCTGCGTCGAATCAATCATTAAATCTGAGCTGCCAATTCGTTCAAAAGGGGCGTCCCAGCGCTATCCGCATTTGACAACGGCACCGTATTTCCCCACCATTTCTGCACTGTATTTATCCCGATGTTCCCATTCATCGGATACTGCAGGCAGAAAAAGATAAACACGGCCGACACCGCGACACCCGAATCCATGGCCGCCGAAAGGACGTAGTTGTACTTTGTCCACCACGAGAAATGGCGCCGCCGGATGACGTATTGGAAGATGAACCCGACGATAGCCCAGGGGACGTAGTTGACGGCACTGGCTGGAGGGATGGCGCCTGTCCCGCTGAAGATGACCAGGAAACTGGGAGGAAAGTTATCAGACGTCGTCTAGAAGGGTTGGAAGAGGAACGAGAACATACTTGACATAGCGAATGATACTATTCAGCCACTTCCAGCTGATAAGGTAACTTATAACCGGGCAGGCGAACCCAATGAGGAAGAAGAATACCAGGGCTATCAAGAGATTAAGGAAAGCCAGTGTAGCGCAAGATCAGGATCTCGCACCGTAGTATACCTGTCCCTGAGAGAACTGCCTCGCTGATCCAATAACACCCCAGATAATACTGGCGGTGCCAAATACCTCCGTCGACGGACAGATGACGCCATCCTTCTGCGCGGGATCACAAAGGTTCTCGATATTGGTAAACATCCACGCTTGTACACCGAGCTGTGTGGTACCAGCTATAACCGTCGCCACGACCTGAGCCCCGAACATCGACCGTGGGGGAATCTTCATGTAGTGGCCCAGCTTGAAGTCGGATGTGAAAGTCAAAGCTGCCGACGGCTGTCAGTGGACGGCTAGTGATCTACATGTAGCACATACCTTGAGCCATGGTGATGTAACCCCATGTCTTGAACATCAACATTGCAACACGGCGTCCGGGCAGCGTGTATCCAATGATCAACTCCGTGACGACGTTCAGCCCGACTTGTTGATTAGTGATGGCTTGGATCATTCCAATAGGAATGACGTAGACAAAAGAGATAACCAAAGCGAGAATGAAGTATTGCCTAGGAGACTGTCAGCATGTGGACGAAGATGAAAGAAGAGAACCACATACACGGGGGAACTTGGTATCCCAGACCTCAATTGAGATGACGCCAAATCCGACCATGGCCACTAGAACACACGTCAGCATGGCGACAACAACCACGCGGGAGACTCACAGAATATGATCGCGTACAACCACTCCGGAACCTGAGGGTATTGCGACATAAGACGCGCGTGAATATCAGGATGCTCGTTCATGCACATGGCCCAGCGTGCTTGGTTCCAGATCTGCTTTCGGAAGTAGAGTCTGATTCAAGCTAGTCAGACATGGAGATAATGAAGAGCCAACAAAGATTCACGTACAAGGAATGCCTAATGGTGGCAGTGATACTGCGAACGACAGGCCGTAGGAGATGGCGAATGTCGTTGAGATGAACAAAGGGCTGTACTCCTTGTATACCGCCTCGTTGAAGGTGACGTCGGGGTTCACGATTTTGGTCATGTCGTAGGTAGCACCAAAGTGATCATACAAACGTTTGCACTCGAACTGGAGTCAGAGGAGGCGACTGATGTGGGCATATTCGTCATGTACATGGTGAGCTGACCGGAGATAGAAGTGACGATGGTGGTGTGCTCGATTCGTCGGAGGTGGTTGTGATAGACGGTGAGGTTGTCGTGGTGTCAGTTTGGGAGGTTGCAGACGCGACATCGGACAGAGATTGTCTTGGTTGAAGGCAGGATAGAAGATGTCGAGGTAACCATGAGCGTCAAGGACATTGTCGATTGCGGCGCGGATGTCGTGGAGAATGTCGACGTCGACGTCGATGATGTTGAGATGACGGTGGAGCTGCTTGTGCTGCTCGCGTCCTGGAAAAATGTGAGCGAAACTCGGGCAAAAGATGCACCGGTGACATACATGATGAGCGCCGAGGACGTCAAAGAGGAAGCGGAGCTTGAAGACGTAACAATGGTACTCGAGGACGTGCTCCTGGTCGTGTCACTCGTTGGCGATGTCGATGACCCAGCACCTCCCGAACCCGCCGGACTCATATCAGAAGAAGTCGTCCGGTTCCCATCCGTAGGCTACACTTGCGCAGAATGATCCTACATTTCATTAGCACAAAGCCTCGTGTATCTTTTATTCTGACGTACAGAGGTGGGCTGGCGTGTGCCAGAGTCGCTAGCAGGTCCCTGTCGAGGGCGGAGTTGGCGTTTAAGAGCCATTGAAGTCGTCTTGAAGGATCGAGAAGGGGCATGCACTAAAGTAGCAAGGAATAAATGAGCGAAGGAAAGTGAAACGAGGAAAGCAAGACGTACAGGGACCCAGGAAACTGTTGACCCTGCGATGATGAGCGAAATTGAGCTACATCTCAACCTGTGCATCTCCGAAGGGTGTCGACATCGTCAAAGCAATGGTAGATGTTGCTCAAGACATTGCAGGCCGTCGTGGTGGGAAAAATGCTCGTTTCGACGGCGGCGGCAAGTAAATGAAGAACACGGGGACCATAAAAATGATCGTCGTCGTGTCTGTGAGTGGTTGTGTGGCAGTATATACTGCAGCTGAGGTTCCGGGATATTTGAACCAATGTCGCCTAAGTCTTTCAGCGGGGGGTGGTATCAAAAGACTTGCGCAGTCAACCGCGGGTGAATTGCTAGCCTAGTGAGTGCGTGAGATGGTTATACACCTCCACATAGTACACCTCGGTCTCTGATGATGAGCCTGTAACTATCCGACACAAATAAATGAGCTACAGCAAAAAAAAGAAATAACGGAAAACACGCACTATGGTACCCAAAGTGAGTAAACGATGAATATGAAGACCTCAGAACTAGTCCTCGGCAGATGTCCTGGTTCGCTTGCTGCAATATATATTGCAGGAAAGGTTGCTGGAGTGGAGGAAACTCGTCATTGAGTTTGAACTATGAAGGGGGAGTGCTACGAGGGATTTCCGATTTTTGGGAGTTAAGGGTGGGCCGCGTGGTTCTTGGGGAGCATTGAGGGTACCAGTATAACCTTCGCTGGTCGCTGAGAGTGATACTGTAGCGATCCAATACTAACTCGTTGGCTATAGCAATAGAAGTCAGAGAAATGACGGACTATAGGATCAAAATCGACACTCACTTCGATTACGCGGTCGCGCAGCCTCACAGATATTGCTTTGCGCTGGCTATGGGTCGCCTTGCATTCCCTCGAGGTCCTGTTAGCTTGCCACGCCATCTGAAAACGAGACAGCGCCAGCGAGGGTGACGGTCAGTCCCAAGTCGCCAAATCCAGTAAGGACGATGATGGCAAACGTAACAAGGGTGCCCGTGGCTCTGTCAGCAGCCGGCGTCATGGGAGGAGACACCTTGAAGCTATTGAAGCCTTCGAAGGCGTAGAAGGATGGGTTGGTGTCGCGAGGACGGCGGCAGTACTCCGGTAGCGACAAGACATCTGCCGATAGCACGCAGAGATTCATTTCGTTACGAGGCTGCTATTTTCATCAGTCGTCAAGCTAAATGGGGCGCGGAAAATCTTTACTCACTGTTGGACGCAAGACAGCATGTTTTCACCCAAGCTTCGGCTGACGTCTGTTGACGAGGGTGGGGAGGGCTATTTAATTGGCTCACAAGCTCACTCAAGGTAGATATCATGGAGAAACCATAGACGAGGTCTGGAGGCTTTAAGGAAAGTGGATATCCATGTGAGAGGCGGTTGAGACTCAACCTGTGCATCTCCTGATGGTATCGACATCGTCAAAGCAATGGTAGACGTGCTCAAGACGTTGCAGGCTGTCGTGGCGGGAAACATGCTTGTTTCGACGGTGGCGGCAAGTAAACGAAGAACACGGGGACCATAAAAATGATCGTCGTCGTGTCTGTGAGTGGTTGTGCGGCAGTATATACTGCAGCTGAGGTTCCGGGATATTTGAACCAATGTCGCCCAAGTCTTTCAGCGGGGGGTGGTATCAAAAGACTTGCGCAGTCAACCGCGGGTGAATTGCTAGCCTAGTGAGTGCGTGAGAGGGTTATACACCTCCATATAGTACACCTCGGTCTCTGGTGATGAGCCTGTAACTATCCGACACAAATAAATGAGCTACAGCAAAAAAAAGAAATAACGGAAAACACGCACTATGGTACCCAAAGTGAGTAAACGATGAATATGAAGACCTCAGAACTAGTCCTCGGCAGATGTCCTGGTTCGCTTGCTGCAATATATATTGCAGGAAAGGTTGCTGGAGTGGAGGAAACTCATCGTTGAGTTTGAACTATGAAGGGGAAGTGCTACGAGGGATTTCCGATTTTCGGGAGTTAAGGGGGGGCCGCGTGGTTCTTGGGGAGCATTGAGGGTACCAGTATAACCTTCGCTGGTCGCTGAGAGTGATACTGTAGCGATCCAATACTAACTCGTTGGCTATAGCAATAGAAGTCAGAGAAATGACGGACTATAGGATCAAAATCGACACTCACTTCGATTACACGGTCGTGCAGCCTCACAGATATTGCTTTGCGCTGGCTAGGGATCGCCTTTCGTTCCCTCGAGGTCCTGCTAGCTTGCCACACCGTCTGAGAGCGAGACAGCGTCAGCAAGGGTGACGGTCAGTGCCAAGTACCAAATATCCCCGACCTGCCATTTTGGACCCAGCCACGTGGTTGCCGGCTATCAATCTCGAACTTCATCCGAGAAGGGTCTTGTTCGCGCCGTTTCGCTTTGAGTCTGCGGCCACGAGCTAGGGGGACCCCGCGAATACTCGAGACAGTTCTTAGATATATTGTGCAGCAGCTTTTAGGTGACTGGATGCCATAATCGGCGTGGGAGTCGAACCCAGCATAAAGGTGCATAATTTCTCTGATTATCATTGTTACAGCTAACGAATCTTTGTGGAATTTTTTACGGGCTCATTTATAGCACTGAATGAAGATCCTCTATACATATTTAACTCTTCTCCCTTACCTCAAGGCTCGCCGTTCACCTGGAGTTAGAGGATGACTCTCGCGAAACTATAACCCGCTCTGACAATAGTGGCCACTTGTCTCCTGGACTCCAGTTCCACGGATGTGGTGCATCCTTCAGCAGTACCATTTCAATACATGGTGATGACTGTTTTTACCGTCCCCATTTTCTTTGTACGCTTGTCGCCCGCATCGATTCACTATTTCCCATTTTACTACCCACCTAGACGGTCATCGATTTCTGCGTGGCGTCAGTGCAGCGAGCAGCCACGACTTCAGTACCATCTTAAGTAATAGCTACTGCGTCGTCGACCGTTGCCATGCTCCCCTCTATTGAAGTAGTGCCGTCGCCGTCACGGTCTCCCTCGACACTCCCTGGCCAACATCTTGCTGCGACAACAAACTTCATGTGGCTGCACGACGTACGTCATATTTTTGTCTATAATCACCATCTCATTGTCCTTCTCAGCAATGTGCGACCCCCAAGCTTTATTACGGTGATTCGACGCTGTCAATAACCCGGGAATTGGATCGGTGGTACGTCCCACAGTTTTGTCGTACGAATTCCTCTACGGTTCGAAACGAGCCGGCCAGCGGATCGGGCCAGGATGGATACGCGATGGCGCCGTTACGTTAGGGTCTAACATGACCTACTAGGTTTGAGGCACCCCACGAAATAACCCAATTAGTGGAGGATGTAGAAGTCACCTCTACAAAGATTTGAGGTGACGGTGACGGGGTGACGACAGCGACGATGGGCGAGAGCTGCTCATGAGAACTGAGCACCGCACCGATGTTTCACAAACTTTCCGCTCCTATTTCTGTTGCGGTCGCCTTTGTTACAGAGGCATTCGCAGCTAGAGGTTGTCGTGGCCGTAAGAGTCATGGAAGGGGTGGTGAGGGTGATAGGGTGACAACTATGACAATGGTCACCGTAAAGGTAGTCTAGACAGTATGGAATGATCCCATTGTGGGACAGGAAGACATCGCCAGTGCCCCCCATAACGGAAGAAAGCCGAGGTCGCCATTGTAGGGTAGCGGTGATTGGATAGCAGCTGCAGTGAGATGATGGGCGCGGGGAGCGCTATAACCGAGCCATGAAGAGACGACCGGTTCTCCTATGGAAGCTAGTGTAATCGGTGTGAAGCTTGATCGCCTGGTGAAAATTACGGCGTTCACGCCATCTCGGTATACATTGATTTTACTGTGCATCGCGAGAGATTTGGGAGGTGCAGAAACAGGTTCGTGATAATTAGAGGCAAAGCTCCAGTACCTCGAAATAATTGTCACTGGTAGAAAGAAACAAGATGAGAATTTCACACACCAAAACTTTGAAACGACATTCACGTCCGTTTTGCAGTCCTGCGGTTAAGAGATACTGGCCACCTGATTTGAGGTTTCACTTAACAGATTTCCTGTTATGTTTGAACTCGCGCGACCGCCAGAGAGAAAGATACCACCAACGAGGAACATGGTGAGTGGGAAGGCCCAAGCGGCGTATAAAAAGCATCTGCCGAAATGAGAACAATTTACATCACATGGTACATGCTGAATCGGCGGCGGGCCGTGGCAATTTCTCTCTTCACCTCCACCATCATGCACCAACCCTTCAACGATTCACAATGTGTCCTTGAATTGCGCTTAACATGTATACGCTAGAGATTGACCTGCCTGGCCTTGTGCGCTAGTGGAAATTGAGAACAATACTGAGATATCTCATCCGAGCTGAAGGACGAAAAAGGAGGCATTAAAAAGTGCATTTTGCTTTCACCAGCTTTTCCGTTACACGAATCATCCTGCGCTTACAGAACTCTCCATTTCAGTCAATTTTGACATAGACGCGATCGGTGTGCTACAATTATGCACGACTGGTCCCTGCTATATTTTCCCTTCGCACAGCAACTGCGTTCAGAGATTAATTGAAAGGTACAGGCGCTCCGGCGTCCAGCCAGAGCACCCACCATCCCCAGACGTATCATTCATGAGGCTTTTCTGCCGCAGAAGGGAGAGTGGAAGGACATTAACAAGCTGGCGCCACTGCACACATTCGCAGAGTAGGTTAGTGCCGAAAACATATTCGCCTTTCCAGCAGTGATTGACTCGTTGCTGCTAGAAAAGATCAAAACGATTCCTAATCCTGTCCTTGACTCGCCCTGTATCTAACAAACAATCGGGGGTGGATCGCATGTAATTCTCTTGGAAGTAATCTCGTACGTGCTCCTGTTTCGTCTCTTTGCTTTGATGTTCACAGAAAGCTGAAGGCTGTCTGATACCAAGTATCGACGCAGATCCCTCCGCCTTTCCATTACCACCATCTTGCGAATATTCAAGATATCAGACAACAGTGTCGCCTGTCATGAGCGTACGCAGGACGACCCGGTCCCTCGAATCACCATGGATCTTCGCACTCTGGCACCTTCTGTTCAGCAGTCCTTGCTTAGCGCTATAAGACGTTTACGAGTTCCAGTTTTGCCGGAGGAGATGTGCTTTTTCAACCTCCTAGCTCCTTTAACTTCTCTCACTGACGCTTGTGTGCTGAAAGCACACATGCACACCGACCTGCGATGTGGTTTGTACCGCCGCAGGTGAGGATGTTCACACTTCCGTTCAGTGTTGCGGTTTCATCTAAGAGCACCGAATATCTGTTGCATGGTTAAGAGTCCATTTATATGAGACAGCCCAAGTTCTCCCGACGTATTACACCAGTGTAGAGGGGATACAGGAGAAGCCAAGTCGGGGTTTTCCTGATCCCGTCCGCCTCAATGTCCTCGCACGACTCTCGCATACTAGGCCGTCTTAACAATATATCCTTATCTCTCTTCCAGCTCGTCTATGGCCATAATCGCTCTGGGCGCTGGCGTAGTCGATACAGCGACCTTGTAGGGAACCTAGCATGTACGTACATTTCCTCTACCCCGTCTCGCTCCTCAAACTAATACCTGCGAAGGTATTTAATAGTATTCGTATTCTATTATGTGCGGATTAAACAATGAACAGGATCTTCAGGAATATCGTGTGATGTCGACAACAAATTATATTCCAAACGCCAATGCCTCACTCAAAGCTCCGTTCCAATGAATCACAGAAGTATATTCGGACCACAGCATTCTGTCCGACTGCTTCCCTTGACGCCACTACAATCGCCCCAATTTTCCTCTAGGCACAAGCTTGCATTAGAGATCGTCTCCCGTTTGATGAAATGAATGATCCTTCTAATGATAAACGCACACCGACAACAAGTATTTAGCTGCCCTTAAATCCGGTTGATAGTGCGTCAGGTATACCTTTCCGTCCTTCTCTTTATGCTTAGGCTGAATCGCTTCTTCAGGCCTTCGCGGAGCTGCCACTGTACTGGTATCAGTAGCTCCTTATCTACGTTTCCAGGAGACCCAACTTGCTAGTTGAAGATTGTTGCGGTCCTAGAACATACCGTTCCATGTGTGTGGGTGCACCCCTTGATCCCGTCGTCGCTGTATGAAAATGCAGAAAGTCACCCACCAACACTGTAACACCAGTTGTCGGTTTGCCATTCGGTATTACTCTGCTACGATAGGAACCCACGATACATGCGTTCGGCGGCCCCGCTTCCCAGCTGATGTCGGGTCTCCATTTGTTGAACCTGATAGTGTTCTGGCAAAACAAGGAGTGGCCACGAAGGGGAGCAATGCTTTCAAGAGTCACGTCACTAACGAGCTACGGCCTTCTTTTTTCCTGGAGACGTCTGAATTCAAAGTAGGTACTTAGAACTTGTTGGCTTTCATCATACTTAGATTTTTATCCCAGATCACAACGCTCATGACCTGTATTGATTTACCACCAGCACAAATAACGTGACACTTCACTCTCCATATTTCAACAGCATGCTGTGCGCTTCCTTGTAAGCCTTCGTTCTTCTCATAGGCGCTGAGAATGTCCGAATCGACTCGCATCGCCTACAGGAGCTTCTTCATGGGCACTAGCATGCGGTCACTCATCAAATCAACGGTCAAATAGCTGTTTCCCTCCGAATCTTACACCCGACGTTATCAAATTTTCTCGAAGCTGATGCTTATGCCGTGTTGTTCGTGGCTTCGAAAGGTGCCTCTGAATAGCATTCAGGAACAGGTGTAATGAAAGCCCTCCTTATCAGTGTTCTCACAAATGTCTCGTTTGAACTGGTAGCATCCCTGGTCATGTTCACGATAGCTCACCATCCTTGCCCTTATGAATCGTTCTTGCGTCCTCGCATCCGATGAAACGAAATTCAGAGCGGTGTTTCAGTGCGTATCTCATCGCATTTTGGTCAATCTCTAGTAAACTAACAAAGCTGTAGGAAAATTCAAGAGCGAACGATCGTTTTCTCAGCATATTCTCTATTCAAGTGTGTCCTGGGGATTTCATGACCTGCTCTGCGGCCTGATGCTTGTAAGTCCTCGAATTAACAATATGTATCAGTATTTCTTGGCATTCTTATTGCCTGTCTATCGCTTGCACTTCTGGGGAACAGCTGTCTCCCAGTATGATGATGACGTACCCGTGCGTATCGAAGATCGCCGAACCTTTTTTGAATATCGTCTACTGTCTCGCCTCGGAATTCGCATGTACTTGGCTTGCTATACATCCTGATGTTTCCGGTCGTAACATCAACATAAAGGGAACAACGGGATGTGTCATTGAATGCGAAGGTTATCGCTGTCGGTATTTTGGTCCTAGAAATCATTGTTACATGGATTGTGGAACAGTCCATTGTCACCTGGACGGTGTATCGCAATGAGTATTTCCGATCTCTTGCAGAGTTATCACACTTACATTACATGCTACAGGAACAACCATATCCATCCTATCAGGAATCAACGCTTCGGGAGACAGAACGTAGAACATCCCCCAAATCTGACGATGGCGCTCGATTTTGTTCTTAATATGGACGGATTCTGTTACACCCTAACTGATCATATTCCGATTTCACCATCGTCATCGTTACCCTCCACAATCCTGTCAAAGCACGTCGCGGACAACATTATCAATCCCCTGACTCGACATTCTCCACTCCCACCGGCAATTGATGAAAAAAGTAGAGGAGATCAGTGAGGACACCACAGAGAATAAATGTAAAGGCGACAGGCTGCCAAACGACATCCTGCCTCTAAATATCCTGGTTCATCGCTCATGCGCGGCTTAACCATTCAGCGTCATCCCATTAGTGTACTCGAACTCACGACCCTCACATTCGCCGGCATCATAATCATCACGTACTGCTCATTTTGCTATAAGCTCAAGTACTACGTGTCGATTAATGGCCTTCCAGCGACATCAAACTGGTGTTTGAAGTATACCCTCTCTGGAAATCTGCTTATCTCGCAGAGAGAACACGTCTTCATGGAGCGGTCTTTCAATACAGCCTATCATCAGCAGGCGACTTGATGTTCCATGGGGAAGCACCCTTCCCTGGTTATTCGATGCGAACGCGACATCTCCTCACCTAATTTACCGTTTCTATTGCTGCAGTACCAGAAGTCGAAGGGTGAAAACAGCTTTCAAGGAAGAGATGGAAGGCGGGACGCACAAGCTCGATGCCCCAGCCAAGCATGACAGCCTTGAGGTACTTGTTGTCTGTCAACGGGGTCCCTTGACGATCTCGGCAGTGTCGACGACGGACATGCTGCGGTTCAGCTTGCCTCCAGAAATGTTGTAGTCAATATTCTGTCAGAAAGACGAGTCTGATCTCAATTCCGTTTTCCGGTAAAGGTGACTCACCCTCTCGTACAACTCAATCGCGTCCTTGGGCATACCCTCACCAGTAATGTAGTCGAGCAACACCTGCTTGATAACCTTCCATGCACCTTCAAAACGCGCACGGCAGCTTACCTTGTTGGTCAACATTTCTAATGAACGTGGATTGACATGAGATGAGGCGCTATAAGAAAGCGATGCTATATTCATGGTGATTCGTCTCTGAATTTATCCGTTTGCTTATCCCCGAATAAAAATATTGGCTGCCTGATTGGGACGCCGACATCAGAGAATGCATTGGTCCAGACTGGACATCTGTTCTTCTGATCGGAGTCTGCAAGAGGTTAGTAACAGACAACGGGAGGACCTCCGAAATCACGTACCATTCATTGATGCGTGGGGCAAGAATATGCACGAATGGATCCTGACAAGCTTCCTGGCTGTTAAGGGATTGTTATCAGCTAACCTGCAAGGATGTCCCGTTCCATACAACGAGACACACCAGTTAAAGATCTTTTTCCTGCAAAAATCAAACCATACAGCACGGCATCCGCCAAGATGATCGTCGGCAGCAATTTTCGTCGATGTCAAATCCTGGGGTCCCGTTCTTTTTCGGATATCAGGCTTCAGGAAAGCTTAATAAGAGTGGATCCTACATACCTAGGTTGAGCCTGTACCGACCACATACGCCTTGCTGCGCACTGGAAATGCGAGTTATGCGGTTGCCCTATCCAGAAAGAGGATGGCGATGATCCGTAGAGATATCACCTAACCTACGCGATTTGATGCAGCGTACTAGATACGAGCCTCCTAGCACCCTTTCCCTGCATAATTGATTCATCGCTTACCCTGGACATGAGGATCTGGTTATGGGTTAACGGACATTATGAGGAAATGTAGCCAATAGCTCACCTGAGAAGAGGAATGGCCCGCAAGAACACGCAGTACCAACTAGAGGGTGCTACCGAAAGTGGTGCTGGGCCCATATCCTGCTGCAGTCGCTTCATCATAGGACTACATATGTCGCATACAGAAGATGAGAATATTAAGATGGGAAACAGAGGAGAAGGCGTGTTGGATGGCTGTCCATGCTAGAACATGGCGGTCGGAAGGAAAGGATGGCCGTGGGACTTAAGCTCCACTTTTGGCGAACGGCTCCTACGGCTCTTGTAGGTGGGAAGATTGGATAGACTATCAAATCTTGATATCGGCACATCCAAGGATACGATTAGGAAAATGAAACCTAGCACATCCTGATGGCAGACTCTCGACTACAACGTCCCTGGATGCAACCTAAATCACAGTACCTCCGTTGTTGACGTCGCTGAGATCGTCAAGGGGTCCTTCCTGGTGGATATCGAGTACCTAAAGGTGGCCATGCTCGGCTGAGGAATCGAGTTCGTCAGTCCGGCCTTCCATATCTTCTCCTTTGGCTGTGCTCATCGGTCTGCTTGTAGCTCCAAGCCTTCTTCCTCGTCCCGAAGGACAGGACAGATTTATGGATTACACGCCAAGGCCGGCACTGCTGGTACCGCGTTCCCAAAGCCAATCGCCATCAGCAACTGATTCATGCTCGATATTGCGATATATCTCCTTCACAAGAAGCATTTCCTCAGGGAGAGCTACTACGCTGATATTCTGGAGCTTTTCTGGAGATGACATTCCAGACAGTGATGGGACAGTTTATCGATTTGATTGCTGCTTCGGAGGATGAGGTCGATTTGAGTCTTGTCTTCATTGTCAGTGTCTACTGATGGTAATTCATGGTACTATTTGCTCCCATTTCTACTAACTGATGTTACCTTGTAACTATTTTTCGGTTGTTCTGCAGCCCATAGGTTTTACTCAGTGACGACCGCATTCAGAGTTGCAACACATACCCCAATGCGAACCAATAAAGGCAAGCGCCTCGGATGTACGTGCAGAGAGACGCAGTGCTCTGGAGGCAGGGATGTTGAACGCGTGTGAGTGGAACCAACTCTTTAGTAAGTTTTCCTTGCAGTAGTTTATTTGATTGCTTTTTAAGATGCATTTTCAACCTTATCGATACGTGCGTCAGGTCTAACTGTAGATTTAGTAGGTGTTGAGGTAAGGGATCTCTTGTACGGTTGGCTCCAGCCAATGCCAATCCTTTCGCTAGGACATTGCTGTTCTTTGAAGCTCCCAGTCCCGATCCCGCGCGCCGTTGGTGATCGTAGGGTGCACTAGCGAATGTCGATGAGACGAAAGTCAGCGAGCAGCGGTACAAGAAAGACATGCTGGCATGGTCGGATCACAGCAGGATTTGGCTGAGAGGCGAATCACGTCTCGAGGTTGTGCTGGCATCGAACTTTTATATGGTACGCCTGCCTGGTTCTGACACCTCTTTTCCTACTAAGCTACTATTGTCAGAAGATGGGCTGCAAGGGACATGATGGGGATTCTTATGTGATTTAAGGCATGCAAGCCAGCTATTTTCCCTCCGATGACGGGTCTTTAACCCGTTTAAATGTAAGACTCCGTCGTCACTCGGTGGGGATGGAGTCGACAATGTTGCAAAGAGGCTGCCATTCTGTTGTGCTTGGACTTCAGAGCGAGGTGTCGGTACACACGTTTCTCAATATGACATTTCGTTCAAAGGGAGATGGGCAGCACGGCGGAGGTACCGGCCGAAGGATAGGCTTAAGGTGTGCTGGGTATGTCAACGTGTTTGGGTTCGGAGACAGTCAATCTGATGCAGGGTAGACGAGGTCCGAGATTTGGAGCGAGATGGTGGGGTACGAGGGGAGTGTTGATGCCAGGAAAGGTTCGGAGTAGCGGCCCGATTTACCGTGAAGCGTACGCTGGTTGGCCGTCGGACATCACGTCTTGTTCAATGTTTGCCGTTCTGCACGTATCTTATACAGCTCTACGATTGATACGAGAGATGGTCATCATGCTAATTCCTCCTTCAAACCACAATTATCTGGTCGCAACGTCTGAAAACATTATATTGTAGCAGGGATAGTTAATGTAAGAGTCACAAACGTGTAATGAATGTACAGTACAAATCAACATAACACAAAGCAATATCAACAACTGAAAGGAAGATGTATATATTGATGGACGACTACAAAGTCAGTGACAGTGCGAAATGAAGAGAGAAGAAGATAAGTAGAAAAACACGACTTAGACTGCGCTCGCAGACCCGGCATGACGCTCTGATGCTTCCAACTTTGCCTGAAGCTCACGTAACTGAGATTCTGCTTCCTCTGCTCGACGACGATCTGATTGAGATGCCTGTGTGAGAGGTTAAAAGAACAACAGCACATCAAAGGGATAATTATACTCACCAGTGCTAGTGCAGCCCATTCCTCATCCCTTCTCATTCTTTCTGCATCCCACTGCATCTTTACTGTCTCCGGCGTCCTCGCTGTATCGACTGATGCACCTCTACCCAGAACAGCTGCTTTTGGGTAAGCCGAACATACACAGTGGCGGGGACGGCGAGTGTGTACGTCTATATGAGGGTGCATCTCCATCTCGAGGATTTTCCAGATTGTGTATGCGAACCAGTAGCATTGCGCAAATATGTAATGGTAGTGTGGGGTGTTTCGAGAAGTGGTCTGGAGGATGTGAGTAAGATGTTCCAGGGCAACAGGTGAAGAATTATCGGAACGGGTGAGGTCCATCGTCATCAGAATCTCAAATTTCGTCTTCCCCAGCTCTCCTTTGATGCCTTTTCTATCTGGAAAGATCATGAGCCTGTCAAGAGCGTAAGGGGCATTACCCTTGGTAATTCGCTTGACCTTGGCGCCAGAGCGTTGCAAACGGCTGGGAGAGCGCCACGCTGTCAACGTGGAAGGTGAGGAGGTCGTCGCGGGTTCGACGGTGGGGTCGGGCTCGACATCGGACTCGTCGGTAGATGACGGATCTGCCGCCTCTGCATCTGACTCATCCCGATGCCGAGCTAAGTCGGCGAGAAGCCCGTCCTGCCCATCAGGATATACCTTTGTATCGTCAACCAAGCGGTCAACCATGAGGTACGCCGTTCGCCCACGACTCGTGGATTCCTTCACCGTCACAATGAGGAACTCGTGCTCCCAGGGACTGCTTTTGGTTTTTCGACACTTGCAGTATTCGACGCGTCGGACGATGATGTGGCCAAGGCCATACTGAAGGAAAGAGTTGATTTCTCTGAGAATATTATCGACTGACGAGGCAGTTCCCCGGTAAACATCCTTGGAAAAAACGAGCATATGCGACTCGTTAAGGTGTCGGGGATCCATGATGAAGTGCACAAGTGAATGGAAGAGCTGGGTGAGCCACGACAGTCCCATCGTGTCTTGTCCCTCTTAAAACAGAAGCAGATGGCAGGAGCACACGATGTCGATGTCCTTGAGGCAAATAGCCGCCGGAGATTCGGCCCAATCTGGAAACGCTGGTACTGCTACAGACTTTCAGGTCGCGAAGCGTGAGCACGCCGTCCTTGAAACATACGGGTGTCTACCTCGAGGTGTGACCAAAGATGAAACAGTCATTTCGCGCATAAATGTCAACGGAGCCCTACAACAAGCTGCGTAGTGAGAAAATGTTTTGCATTAGACGCGGGCGCCAGAATATGTCCCGTTGTTTTCAAAACAGTACAGCATTCGCTGTCTTGGCTTAAGGATGGTTGAACAGAGAAGAACGAGAAAATCCTAAACAACAGTCCTCTTCAGTAAAACGTTTTATTGAATGGAAGGACCATGTAGCCTCGGTTAGCTTGTACCAGTAGCATGGGCTCTTGAACGTTACCCTTCGAGAGGTTTCAGTACCGTTCGCTGTGAATATACGACAGGACAAACACCTTCCTGAGGACACAGCTTCCCATCTGCTTGTATCAGACATAAGCCGGCAGACCGGCGCAGTCAGGGTTATGTACGTGAACATTGTTCATCCACAAAATATGGTGTACATCATTTGTCAGCCCAGAGATCTAAACTATATGGCATGCCCTCCGTCAAGCGGCAGCATTTTCATGATCCAAGCGATGTACAGGTCCCTTCCCCATCACGCATCAACACCACGGATTTGTTTGGGCAGCCTCTGTATAACGCCGCCTTTGGGTCCGATGTTGGAACGAATGTCTGTGGATTCAACTGTATTTTCTTCTTGCAGGCAGTATAGCAGAGAAAAATGTCACGGAGTATTCCAGGCAGATACATTGCAGCCATCGAGACATGATAGCGGTGATGAATTGAAGAAGGAGCGGGTGTTAAATGACTGGAGAATCCAGATTACATCACGTCTTATTGTGATGCAACTCTCGTTGGCGCCATTACATTACGTCGGTTGAGCTTCGGAAATTATGAACGAAAAAAGTATCAGGTTGGCGTAAGCACGTATGAGCATGGCGGTTGTGGGTGAGTTCTGTCCCGCAACGAGGTGCATCGTGCCCGACGCCCTATCACCCATCACCCATCAATCTCGGGATATCCCCCTTCCGTTGAGGTGAGGTGAGGCGCATCAACGCAGCTGGCATGGCGAATTGACTCGTTGACGTCATCCCTTCCTCCTGGGCCGTTTTTTTGTAATCTTATCGTCCTGCCGCCTCCCTCGTATTGCAAGACCCATGGATCTTCATGCGGGTTCGAGTTCCAGCGCTAGACAGGGATATGATCTGATATGTATACGCTATTCATTTGAGGCTTACCCTTCTGTATTATTAAATTCCGTAATAATCGTCTTATGTATCCAAGAATTCCTATCACCTCAGCGACGTATGTTCCCCCCCTCCCCACATAGCCTGGTGTTCATCCTATGATGAACTCTTCGTATCAAAGCACCATGAAACTATGATGTGTGATGTGTGACACTGACCTCTGAACGTGTACTGTAGATCCTGCAGGTAGTCTTCCCCAAGCTCCGTGCGACGGGCCCACCTCGAGGACGATGGCTGTGCCCGCCTCCCTGGCTATTCCACGAGTAATCATCAAACATGCATCACCGCCTCAATCACGTGTGAGAGGTTTTTCGAGGTGCTCTCCCTGCCCGTAGTGTCCTCTCGGTGTTCTCGAATGTTACCACCCTGGGAAATTGAAATGGCGCTAGTGACCGTTTTCCAATCTCTCTCTGTCTTTTGTATTAAGTTGTCTTCCATGCGCTGGTGAAGGAAACCCTCCTTTCAATACATACAATTTTGTTCGTGTGATGATTGTGAGCTTTTTTGCTGCCACCAAACATACGTGTACCTCATCCTTTGGTGACCCCCTTCCTGAGGGATGATGGCCCTTCATCATTCTTGTGGACCCCCACTATCCCTGACCATGAGACACAGGATCTATACAAACACACAAATGGATCTTGACTGATCCCCCCTCCATCCTCGCCTGCCTGTGTATGTTATTCCATTGTGCCTGCCTGGAAATGCAATGTCTGGCTACCGGACCTTGGGGGCATCAGCGATCACACACTGTGAAGGGAAGGTCTGATCCAGGTATGGCATGCTGAGTCAAACCTAATCAGACCAAAGAGGAAGGTTGACCATGACACCATGGAGACTTTTCTTCTTCCCCCTTCGCTCTCTTGACAGTGCAACCATGAGTCATTCCTCCATGACGTATACCACACATGAATACATAACTCTAATTCTCGACTCATCACCGCCACAGGCAGGATTCCCTCTCTGCTTTGCGGCGATTTGTGCGATTGGTATTAGTATTGTCGAGGGTGTCCTGACTGGCCTCAGTAAACTTTGATACTGGTGTCTAAGCTGGTGGACCTGTCATCAGTCGGAGCGAGAGCAATATCTGCCACTGGTTTTGATGAGTTTGGTTGATGTACAATGCTTGTACACAAGAGGACTGAATATTCATCCTGGTGTGGCACTTGTGTTTGTAAGTCATATGATTGTCCAGTCAATGAGAGACTGATGGTCATGTAGACTTGCCAATGCTAGGTGGTGAGATAAAGAAGGTATTAACTGGCTGGGAAGTAGTCATAAGGAAAAGCTTGATTTGTACCCAAGTACGTTGTTTGGCTGACTTTGCCGTCACTTAGGTATGGTGTCTATGATGTATTAGGCATGTACCTTTCTTCTAAATTTGACGGGATACTAACTAGTTGTGCTAGCTATGCAAATATAATGTACTTGATAGATCTTCGGCTACACTGTTGAAGCAAACAGTGGTAGTAAAGACCTATGCAGCTCGAAAACGGTGGGGTATGAATGAGCGTTGAGGTATGTAATTTTTTTCCTTTCTCAAATGCATGTCTGGCTGTTGCGCACTGATGGATGCATACACTTTAGATGTGCCCAGCTCTATCAATTCGAGAAGATCATATTGTTGATCAGATGGAAGGTCAAAAAATATGCCCAGCGAGAATGAGGGAATGTAAACTGTGAGATGTTTCCATCGGGTTCTTGATTTCTTGAATACCCATTGGATCTGAGAGTGCACCATTTGCAGTTCATCCTCTTGTGTTTCTTCGGAGTGGAGGGAGAGATTTAGGGGGAGAGCTCCCAGATGCTCTAGCCAATACTCAACGCCCATGCACATCTGTTTGTACAGCTCAGGTTGCGATTTGGGGTATGGGATTGACCGGGGAATCACAAGATGTAAGGACAACCACAGCTGGGGGGCTTGTAATGATATAGTCTGCCAGGAACTGCAGACCCTCCCTAGTAGCAGCGGTGACTCTCCAGCATCCATGATAGGGTGCTTCTGCAAGCAACGATAGAAAAGCTTTTGTAGCAGCTCCATTGGAAGGCTTTGGATAGTGGTAGTGTTAGTGTCAGCCAGGTCGGTAGGGAGTTCAGCAATTTTCAGCAATGTATTAGCCTCAGACCATCGAAGTTCATCACGTTCAGACATCAGCGTGGTAAGCTTCTGGGTCAAGGAAGTAATTTCAGGGCTCAACATGTGCCAGTCGAGTTTTCATCTCAGGCCGATGGTGATGGTGATGGAACAGGCATGCCTTCAGAAGAGCACTGTCAATAAAGCCTACATGAACTGTATCTTCGTACTCACCACGAGATGATAGCATACCACAGACTCAGAAAGCGTAGCTCTAACGTGAGTCAGGATGGTTGAGCTGTAAAATTTGCCGCCTTTAGAACACTGCTACCAGCTCATCAAAGATGGATATCAGAATCACAACTACCCAATTGGGATATTTTTTGTTCAACAAATCCTAGCACTCCTGTGACTGATCAGTAATTTCAGGGATGTAAACACTTTCAAGTAATTTCATTGGTGTTTAATTCCTGCTACCTTGGTAGTAGGTTTATAGTGCACTATTGACAGCAACTTTGGCAGTAGATTCGCTTTCATCTAATTCAATCACATCCCTCCTATTTTTGATATTGTGAGGCATGGGATTAGGTCTTTATCCATTCAAAAGGTGATACATTTCCCCGCCTAGTTTGGTTTTCCGTGACTCTGCTCCATCATGTTCTCCATTTGCTGCTTTCTTCCGTGACATCTCATATGTCTGCCTAGTCATGCGGATTATCTGCCTCGTCCATATTTGCATATGTTATGGTTTTAGTTTGACATTTCGTCATTGTATGTCACATCATTGTCATCGATTTTGAGGATTTCCATGCCATCATATCTGACATCTTTGGTCAATGTCATGACATCATTGTTTGCTGTATTTACCATCATACATTACATGACTTGAATCTTATCATCTGTGATGATCAATTTTGCCGGTATTGCCGTGTTAGGGACATTTGTTGGGCTAAAGTCGGAAGATCATTACCTAGAGACCCTGTTTACCATATTGACCATGGTTGGGAGTATGTTTGTAAATTTGATGAGTCAACATTAATATGGGTGTCACAGAATCTTGTCACTCTACCAATTAGCACTGTAGGTAACTGCTTCCTGCTCTTACTCGCATCATATGCCAGCATGAAGCCAATAGCCAGGTTTTTGTATGCAAGCCGATACCAGTTCAGAGCACCTGTTAATATGCTATGTGATAGATTGCTTCCTGAAAAGACCAGCTTCACAGAGCAAGACACCTTGACAAGCTCAAAGTTCAGCAATGATGAGAAAAGCAACCTCAAGCATCCAAGCAATATTTCTCTTAGCACCTATAATCCCTCTCGAGTGACACTGTCGCATGCAACAATTGCTGCAGGCAAAGACGGAAAGGCTTTGTTATCTGACTGCAATGTATTATTTGATATCAACAGCATGAGCATGGTCATAGGACCCGTTGGTGCCATACATTGTTTATGCCTTGTTTCGCCAATGGTTACAAGCCAATTATTTCAATCAGGGAAAATCCATTCTCCTTAAAACTCTTCTCAGGGAGACCTACTTCATAGATGGCGAACACTAGCATTCTACCCCAAGGCAGAATAGCTTATGCACCTCAAGAGGCATTTGTATGGCCCACGACCATATGTGCCAAGGCATGCCAGAGGGAATCAAACCCTATGCATACAAATAGCTGTTTGGCTACTTGAACATGCATTAGGGTTTCAGGGTGGTTTAACCCCAGGCATGTGATAAGCCCTTAGACCATTTCACTTTAGATGTTAAGGATGAAAATTTGTACTGGTTACCAGAATCTCAAAAGAAAGGTATGCTGGGAGTATAACACAAATTTTGACGATTTAGATACCAGTGAGAGACAATATATCGGGACCCTACTTAGTAGCAAGAAGAGAATGGAATGCCACCATACTCTTCTGGGCTCGTACATAAATACAAGTGATGACATCAAACATGACTAGAACTGAGTGAGGATGACAACGCGATGTAAGGCTAGGTAACTCCCTGTGAAGGAAGAAATCCCTGTCTATGCAAGATCTTTTCTTATCTGGTAAGGGATAAGGGAAGGTAGGTCCACTCCGCTTCAGCGGCTTGCAACATCTGCTAAGACGGTTGCTGACAAGAGGAATGTAGGATCCGACTGGGATCGGACGGTTAGACTGGCAGCTGATGACGACGTCGGATGCATCTTATGAGCTTTTGAGAAAGAGGAAATGTATTCCTTTGGTGAGAGGAATCCTGGAATAAGGATCTCTATGGGAGTAGAATTCACTAACTAACTATCTTCATCTACACAATCTTTTATACCATCGCCCGTGGTCTGATTTGATTGATCATTAGCCCTTTTTAGGGCACTTCCACGTACACATGTGGCAGACCCTCTGCGCACCTGCTACACTTTCCTTGAATGGCTCTGATATGAATAGCTTTAAAAGGTAACCAGGGTTGCATCTGCTCCTACCCGCTGACAGGGACAAATACAACCCCTGTTTGTGCCCAGACCCGCCTCTATCCACGTGGCAGTGACAGATCCGCTCATGGCAAGCCTGTCACGGATGTCCGTCGGTATGCTACATCGGTCCGGCGTCCACGGGACAGGCGGCCGCCGGGCGGTTGGTCTGTGCTCCAGTCGCTGAGTGGCTGTCCCTTCCTCCCACCATGATGACTGCGAGTGGGCGATGCCTAGGCAAGGTGCGTTGCACCCATAGTAATAGTGGAATGTTGTGAAATCCAAAAATGTGTGCTCACATGGATGTGTGGCTGCACAGTGATAGAGCAGATGATGATACTCACTGGTACTCTTATTACAAACTCATATGGGGGTAGCCCACTGAGATGCTGGGCTTAGGCTGAAATTATTCGCCAGCCAATTTGCAAACTCCCCTGCAATCTTCTGATGACCCACAACATTTGGATGTGAATTACTGTTCGCACCAGTCAGTCAATGGGATACTACTGAAAGGAAGTAGTGAATGCATACTCTGGGAATATATTGGCATATTCAACCCAGTCTGACGTATCTACGAGGTGGACATTCAGATCCTGGCTATCATGAATGAGTATCGGAGGGGTCAAGTCTGGAGGAGCATCGGTACCTCATGCTGACTATCTGCTGGTAACTTCTGATGTAGCAGTAGCTGACAGAGCCATTGGGTTGGGGCCAACCCCACTGTAGGTTATCAATAGATGAATGATATGGCCAGGAAGGAAATATCGCAGCCACATATGGGTGTAAACACAAAAATTGGTTA
The DNA here is from genome assembly GCA_030435655.1 of Armillaria novae-zelandiae. NCBI lineage: Eukaryota > Fungi > Basidiomycota > Agaricomycetes > Agaricales > Physalacriaceae > Armillaria > Armillaria novae-zelandiae. Next base: position 181,113 of record JAUEPR010000041.1, read on the forward strand.
GTCAGGGTAGTACTGATGGAGGCGCTGGATGAAGGCGAGGTATATCTGGAGTGTGTCGTTGCATGAGAATCATTCATATTACATGCCATCCATACACTCACTTGGACAAATTGAGATGCTGAAATGTGAGAGACATCGTTTGCTCTAGATAAACTGCATCAGGACTTGATCCTACAAGCAAAGCAGAATCCACCCTATATGAATGACAATATGCATAGGAGTTGGCTTGTCATAGGAAAAATTCCATGGGGTCATATAATTGTGGTTAGGAGTAGTAGCGTAGTTGGAATCCTCGGTCTAGGAGCAATTTCAGCAATAATTCCAGTCACACTCTTCACCGTACATCGAAGAATTGGACAGACATTCCATGGGTATTGTACCATGATTGTACATCCTCAGGGGGGGTGAGCATTTTTTAATGAGTAGCTGACTAGAAAACTAACTGCCAAAGTGATTCCTGGCTGGGCGATGACTGTATGTTCAGCCTTGAACCGTTCTCTGACAATAAAAGGCCATGCTTGGTCTATGTCCATAGGAAGATATTGTCCCTATCCAATTTCAGAGTCTGAGTGAGTAAAAGCCAAAGGATCCTTACTGCAGATAAGGAATCACCTATGAATAAGAAATTAACATTTGTGGGCTTGTACGGGAGTAAGATCACATCCTATGGAATATTCATTATCAATTGTTGTTCTCAATGCACAAATGCTTACTGAGTTCAATACCAGGTTTTGAAGAAGGATCTGATTGTTCTGCCAGCCCCAGGCATTGATGTGGATGACACTACCATCTGGGGACAGATGACCCAAAGGGATGTCATTCGATCCTGGATAGACATCTATGGATGAAAAGTTCTGATAATCGATAGATACCCCAATGCTGGCCAGGGAAGACGTGAAAGCTTCCAGATTCAGAGAGAGTGTGGTTAGATTTTGAGCAAGCAGCTTGAATCCTGTGCCTGGCCTGTAAGTAACATTGTTGTAACTTGAAAACTATTGAGCCTCTGATGCAGGAAACCCACCACCAGCTTCCTGGAGACGAATCCCAATGTCCATGAAAGTAGATTCGAGGGTCGTTATTCGCAATTGTCAAACCAGCTGTGTAGAAGGTTGTTGTAGACAGAATGAAGCATACAGGCTTTGTCAAGAACATACTGAAGGTATAGTGAGGCTTGCAATGGGCCTGCATCATCTATCAAAGTGTGTAGCCATGGTCAGGCTCCTGTTGATTTACCGGCAGGTGAATCTTCAGGCCCAAAGTCATGTGTATCATGAGGATCATCTGAGTCTATAGCTCCATGCAACCTGACTTTCTGTATCCGGAACCAGAACTGGGTGTAATGGTTAACCTACCGAGCCATCAGGTTTGAATTGTTTGAAATCACTGCAAAGATCACCACACAAGATCACTCTGAATGTATTCATCAGCATTATCTTTGGACAGTGATGTATCACATTACTCCGGTGACAGGTCTTATTGGAATGGTTTGATACGAGAAGATCCCAGAGTGATGCTATCTGATAGCTTGATGGCACAAGGGTGCAACATGCTCATGTCGCCCCACAGCTCCTTACCTAGCATGCATTAGAAAGTTATTTATTGAGCCTGGGTACCAGTGTTACTGTGATTGCCCGTAATTCTAACGGAATTCCTTCTCTGACGTGACAGAAGTGCTGCAGACTCGGACGCATCCTTGCTCAGTGTTTTGCTGAAGGTGAACCTTCCTATAAAAAAGAAGGCTTAGTGCTTGATTCCTCTTAAGTCTCTTCCTCCCCCACCCTTACCCAGTCTGCTTTGCTCTTTCCAAGCTTTGTTCATCCCAAGGCCGCATCATGGGAGCAAGATGATCATAGCATTGACGTGTCATGAAAATCGAGATGGATGACAAATCTATGATTGGATGTTTGGCTCACCGCTGTCTAGTTGATCTTCTTTCCCACTGCCATGCCTGTTTTCTATACCTCCCGATTTCTCTCTCTCAATGTCTCACAAGGCCGTTTAGGATGATTCGTGTAGTGCTCAGATAGCACCAACCCGAAGTCTGCTCTTGGCTACAGAGGCGTGAAGGAGACTGAACTTCATCCCGCCATATCCTTGGTCCTATCGCATTTTGCCAATGAAGTACGCTTTGTGATGATGCATCTTCCTCACATCTCATAAACTGGTCTCGATCACCTCGATGCCTCCGCGTGTTCATTGCACATCCACCCTGCACTTGTCTGGTGCTGAGATGAGGTAATGCTGTCTGGCGAGCAAGGTCTGGGCGATACATCCACTCTGTCCGAACAAGATTACCACTGTTACTTGGGGCCGGTTTTACTTTCAGATGATGTATCGTAAATGGTAAATGACGGAGGAATTGCTGGTGATGGTATGTAAGTCCCTCTCATTTACTAACAATAATGCAGATGCTGACCCTGCCATAGTTCAATTTTCATGTTTTGTCCCTGTATCATCATGGAACTTCAAGCAACCTCAGGAACTTTTGGACACGAAGGCGGCATTTGCCATGGATGGGATGAAAATGATTCGGCACATCTCATGGTGAGTTCTTTTTTTACTTGATTTCCTGCCTTGTGCTGAACAAACCCTTCCACAGCTTAATTTCTGACTGTTTTGTCAAACAACCTCACATCCACGAAGATGGTGCTGTAATACATGATGTATCGCTCACCAAAGGAGGCTTGAATGGACTCGAGACATATTGAGGGTGCTTGTGAGTCCTTTCTCTTGCTTGATTTTACCGTACTACATGGTCTTGCGCCAGGAATCTTTACTTGGCAGAATGTAGAAATTGAAATATGAGCTGTGCATACTATTAATACATGCACAGTACACGTATACCAGTCAATTTAGACTTTCATCCAAAATGGAAGCTTTTCACATCCACCTCGTCCAAAGTTCTGAAAGGTTGAAAAAACCTAAAGATGAGAAATGAATATCATTTGGAGTTGTTCTTTAAACCTGGCACTGCATGGAGAATTCAATATTCTTGGCTGAAATATTAAAATTTATAACTGTATATTAATTTCATATATTACACAAAAATATTGAAATAATATTTTTAATATTCTTTCAATATTTGGGAATTTTTCAATATTTCTTCAATATACAAGATTATTGAAATATTATTAAGAATAATATTTTGATATTTTAGCCAAGATTCTTGAAAAAATATACAGTTATAGAATTCAATATTTTGGTCAAGAATATTGAATTCTGCATGCAGTGTGGGGCTACACTATTTTCCCACTCAATAACAGTTAACATTATGAAATGAAGGGAGGTGTGACAGTGCCTCAATCAGGCATTGACAGGATCATGATGATGATGTAGCGCACACCAGCAGTGGCCAACTTACAATTCAAAAGTTTCTCATTGTGATGCCTCTTTATCCAATTCAAGGTCGTCATCTTCTCTGGAAAATGCCTTGTCTGGTACAGTGCACCGTAGAATTATGGTACTGGAGAGCTCCCAGGGGAAAGCCAATTGTTGGGCACTAGAGAAACTTTCAAGGTTCCACAGCAACTGTGTCCAAAACCTGTGCTTCAATTTTACTGGAAGTTTCACTTACATTGATCAGTTTTCAATGACATGAGTTGAGGCCTTGAGCTCACAGCTTGAGAGGAAGAGGAAGGAAAATTCTTGACATAGGAGTCCATTGGAAAACGTCTTGATACTTTCGCCTCAATGGTGTTGGGCAATGGATCTCACGTGCAAGATCGCAGACAGGCTGAGATGTGGTGTCTTCATAGGAATTCAAACCATGCGAAGAAATTCCAAGAACTATTCTGGGCATGGTGGGTGAACCTTCAGCCAGGTCGCCACGTTGAAAGACTGGGAGATGGCTTCACCAATCTTGAAAGAAGATGACTTCATGGTGGCCTTTCTCTTCTGAGGCGAAGGCCAAGAGCGCGCTGTATTTGGAGCCATACAGAAAGATTTGAACTTCTTTGGATGTGGATTATGCATTAGAATCTCCCCCTCCTTGTTTGTCAAGTATTTTTATGGCAGTAATATCATATGAAAATAAGCACACATAACGCAGCAGTCACCTTCAATCTAGTAAAAAAGTGACATGTAGAAATTCAAGAAAAAAGGCCAATTCAATCAAGAAAAAAAGTCCGATGTTTGCCCTTGTTCTCATTGCTCTTGTTGCCAATATTATGATAGCTGTAAAACAATGCTGAATCAATGCCATTACTGAAACATAACGGTGATGCAGAACACAACTTCAAATTTCAAGTTCAGAAATATAACACTGTAGCAAGAGTTTCAATAGTACTTTCAAAGACAACATTACACTGAAAAAATCAAAACCAACACCCTGATTGAGGTCTTCTGAAGCCTGGCATAAGCAATTGCAAAAACACTCTGAAAATAAAAGGACAACTTACCTCAATTTATAATGAGGACATGAGGATGGAAGCAGTGCCAGGAGTATAACAGAACCCTCCATCAAGGTGCATTCCACACCGTTGTCTCACTGAAGTTTGAATGTGTTAAAAACCACCATCAAGGAGTAGCTGCTATCTAACTGGATTGAAACAGAAAGCTCTTGCCTCCATGGCCGATGGATCTGATTCATTGATGTGTGTTTTTGACTGTTTTTTTGAAGTCCACCATCGAGTACCATAGAATTCACCTGAGGCTGGCATCAGACGCCACATTGTTATCTTCTGGAACATCATAATTAAACGAGAGACGTTTAATGTGCAGGGAATAGCGGTGTAGTACTGTCACTGGGTCGAGTGACTGTCCCACAATTATTGCTCAAGTCAGCATCGCATTGGCATTGGTGAGGGCACAGAGAGCATACCAATACCGAATCAATTGGTCCCGCTTTGTATGCATCTCAAGCCAGACTGTCTGAATATGTGGAGATATAGTGTTATCTCGCGACTGCAAGAGTTTGACAAACTCTCGTACATGGTCGTGGGAATGAACATGTGTACACAAGAGGCTCCAACTGGTTGGAACCCATGCTTTGCACACAAGGCTGCAACTGAGGAGGGTCCCTCACTCAGAAGAACTGAAGTGGATGATCACTTTGCACAGTTCTTGGGGAAGGATGCAATCTCAGGGGACTTTAGAACTTCAATCATCATGATTACTATAATGTGAATGATGAAATCAATCCGAACCTTTGATGCGGCAGATTGAAAGACAACTAAGAATTGTCACAGCTGTGATGTGGCGAGTGCAGGACCAAAGATGTTACATTGTTGCTGGTGTATTTCACTTGAGGTGTGTCTCATCAGAATGAGCAAAACTTGAGGAGAATAAATAGTATCTGCAACTGTGCACACAGTGGTCCTAACATGATACCCATGAAATGATCTTCTTCTGGACATTTGGGATAGCAATATCCAGAAGTATGGAAGATATACTGCAAAGTCTTGGGATTGCAAATCACCAGAATGTCATGCTGTGAAGACATTCAGCTTCCAATTCTTGAAGAAAGAGAAAACAACTTGCACCGAAGCATCTGCCAAGCTGATAAGTGCCACTGTACTGCTCATACCAGGCCATTTCTAAATCACCCATGTCTTCTCGATTGTGAATGATCCATTCATGACCTTAAAAAATCGAAATTGAAATTGAAATCAGCCGGTAATGTAGCAATGTTGGCAATGACCTAATAGAAAGGAAGGACAAGGTGGTCCTCGAACCCTCCATAATGACCCCTGGTGTACAAAAAACCTTGCACAGGCATACACTATCACACATACACCAAAGAGATATAAGAAAGCGTACATATTGTAGTTGAGTGTACTGTTATGCTGCCGAGAAGGAAGTATCCTGAGTTGAACTTTTATATGGCCAATTGTCCCTTCATTGGTCAATTCGCACAACAGAGACAAGGCCCGTATACTGTAAAAATAAACAGCATTTCATCTAGCATGCAAAAGAGAAGCTAGCAAAGTAGTGCTTACAGGACATGGTGTATTTAAATATGGCATCCATGATAGGTATTCAAGGATACCGAGCTGGAAAGTCGAGCTCTGCCCTGAAGAAAACACTTCAGAAGGCTCACCAAGAGACATATATCAAGATGAAGTTTCAGTGGAGTAACCATTTCTGCATAAAATTAATCATCAGCACAATCTCCATGACCACAACATCTAGGATGCCAGATAGCCGGTATCATGATGATGGGTTGCTTGGCACATTCAAGCCACCTGTGTAAATTCTCAATATGAGAGTAAAAGCAAGTGAAATTGGGCCCAAAGCTATTTGAGATGGCATTGTAGCATGCAATTTTGAGGTTGGAAAAGTTTAAATCCTGCATGATGACTTGAGTTGGGCACTAAGCACTGCAGTACAGCCACCACTGGTAAAAAAACTCAAGCCAGAAATGTGTGGGTCCACAATTCGATTGTCAACAAGCGCCTTCTGATGTTTCTCCTTGTCCCATTCTTCTAATTTGTGTAGCTCATCTTGAATACTGTTCCAGGATGGTGGTATGACTTGGATGTATGCATATGCAGTCCCAAAGTCATAATTTTTCACAATACAGTCTTCTAAGAAGAAGGTGAAGGAGGTGTCCAGCGGGTGTGCCATTTGAAGGGTGGTATTAAGTATATTTAAGATTCCCTGAACACCCAGAGCAGCGTAGGGCTTGTTGGCGAGGGAAGATGGTATAATGTTCTTGCCACTGTAGGCTCATTCCAATGGAACTTTGATCGAGGATTCTGTTTGGCAGGTCTCCTCATAGGTGGACATCATGAATGAGCGAAGATTTTGATGTTTCTGATCTTTGTTCCTCAATGACTGATGGACCAGGATATGGTCATTAGAGTCAGCGGATGAAGTTGAGGAAGGACTGTATTCAGAGCCACTGGAGTGTGTTTCCCCCATCATGAGATGGACCCTAGAACAAGCTGCTACATGATGATGCCAATCAAAGCAGGACAAGTGCACATACTTTGGACTATGCCCTGTTTGTTCACTGTTCAGAGCTTAGCTGAAGCCTGTCACAAGTACAAAGGATACAAAGTATCTCTTATCCTCAGCTTTCACATTGACTTTGAGGGTGGCCAGAGACACAATTTTGACTGTAATGTGTGAATAATTCAGTCTGGCCTACATCACATACATTGAGCTAATGGGAGGTGATATCGAGGTAAAATTCACCAAGAGGATATGGCCATGACTTGCATGCTAGAGCCTGGAGGTAGCAATGGTGGAGTCTGGGATGACGGCAGGTGTGCAGGGATTTTGTGTTCTATGGCTGCATTGTTTCATGAATCTGATAGTGTGCTAGAAAATGAATCATCTGCACCCTGCTGCAAATATGATTCAGAGGTGTTTGATGGATGGTCTTTGAGGTTGAATTCATCTCAATGTCTGTCATTATCATCCGTTGGCAAGCATGTTTCTAGATTTAGATGAGATGAGTACCTCCATGTCCGAGAATGAACCACACTGACCAGGAATGTTGCCAGTGTCATATCGAAAGCGATAGGAACCAGAAGGACACAGGACTTCTTCCTCATCATCTTCATCTTGAACTCTGTCTTGACTAGGCATAACAGACAAACTAGCTGGAAATGGATCTCGCTTCGATGACACCAGGTAAACAGGTACATCGACAGTCCCTGTATGAGTGGGTTCTGCTGATATATTCAAGGGGACATCAAAACTATATGAATCTTGTGAAGAGGACTTGTTGATTGGTGTCTGCCAGGATATGTTTGGGGGAAGACTGGTGATGAACCTTGGCTTCCATGGCAACAGCAAACCAAAACTCAAAGAGTAATGATTAATGATGGTGTAGACCAGAGATAAAGGTACTGTGTTGTGTGAGTTGTTTGGGGCACCTCCATGTGACCTAATCACTTCCTCTAGATGCAAGTTTATACTGTGACTTTTCAGTCAAGCAAGTAGCACTCAAGTGATCGAGTACTAAAAGGTGTTGGCTGTAGGCCAGTGAAGAGGCAACTGAGTGCACAGAGCTAGAAATGCAACAGCGTCGAAGACACTGATCACACCCACACCCAACACTACACACACAAACACGCTCAAGTTTGTGGGGGGATTCTAATGCAATGAAAGTAGCGAACCAACACAACTGAGTTCTCAATATCTCTAAGATACATGTGAAGCAATAGCACTTGTATAATATCTAGACTTCTCTAAGTCCAAAGGCTTTTCTCAAGAACAAGAGGGTGCGACTTCCATCACTGGGCCTCAAGGCAAGGGTGTATAACACAATACAACTTTGTCAAATGTCTTCACAACTTTCTAGCAGTCGCTCGGGACTCTAATGACCACTGCACACAATCAATAAAACCCTAAACACCGCTTAAACAACTGCGCTCGAAGCAGAAACCAATTCCTATTAAACTCAACACACTAAATAAAACCTCATGCATCATGCGCTAAACCAAAACCTTCACAAATATGTGGAGAAGTGTCTACACTGACACAAAACTCCGAAACATCCACAAGAGCCATGGGGTTTGAACCTATGCACTCGAGCTTCCAACTGATCATAGATTCACAGGGTTCAAACCTATGCAATCCAGAGAAACCCTGTCCGACAAGCCAAAGGGTTTGAACCTTTGCCAACCAGTGGAAATAACACAGAAGAGCGAGCACTAATCAAGCCAAAGGGTTTGAACCTTCTGCCACCTGTAATGCCTTGTGTCACACAAATGCCCTCAAGAACTTGAAAGGGTGACCTTCAAGACACCGTACTCTTATTCTCTCACAGAGTGCAAGTCAAACTGAAACCAGACTCTGCATGGAGTGCCACACTATTTTCTTATCTAAGCGTGTGACTTAATTCACACAATAGATATCTGATATGGGTTGTATTCTCTCTCAAAGTTCCTAGCTACTCTAAGTGCTAGAGTGCGTGGCTGAAAAGCTTTGCACTATTACACCATGGGCTCAAACCTTCTTGTACTCTATCTACACTACCATATTTATACAATTCTGTGTCCTACAACTTGGTACAACTTAATACACTACTGTTACAACCTCAGAACATTATCCCTCACAATGCACGCACATTGTTATAGTGTAACGATCATGCCATGGACTCCATGGACCTCATTAAGTCATTCACTCCACCGGCTCCAAGTCAATCATCGGAATCCATCGGATTCCGAATCCTGGTTTCTATCTCATATTTCATATCTCTATTTCATTTACTTATTTCACATATTCATTTATCACACCTAGAACCTGACTGGTCGGACTCCATCTTAGTATATAAACTGTACATTTAGTAGTACATACCTCAGTTCAAATATCAACTTGGTTTAGCCCAATAACTCTCGTCCTCACTCTCTTCGGCCTTCAAGCCATAATCTCTCTCTCTACGTCCGCGGCCTCCAACAGCTGTTGGACTTAACCTTTGTGTTACAATTTATTCACATTTTCTCAGATAAGCGCCCCAACACTTATCTTCGCTATCTAAATGCCACTATCTAATCCTTATCATTACCTCACCGCACCCACTCCATAACTATAACCGTCGACTACGGTTCCCTTACTACAGCTTGCTTCCATCATGATGTTACCACTCAACTTACTTGTCATACCCTCATTGTCTACTCGTTGTTGCTTACCGATGGACCTATTATTAGCACACAGACTTTAGTATATAAGTAGCACAACTCTCGCTGTAATACCTCAGCTTTGAGCTATAGTTTATCAATACCAATCTTACTCTCTCAATGACTAGCACCTAGTGCCACGTCTTAACGAGTCCATCGCTACAGCTTCACTCTGGTCGTTGGTGTCTACCAGTATATGACTCTGAGTTTACACTTGTTTGGATCACATGAGATTCGGGTCTAACAGTTAGCTCAAAGCTTCCCTACGGTTCCTCAGTGCTAGCCACAACGAACCTATCCATGACACCCGACTTGAACAAACAAACAACCATCGAACTGAGCGCAGCCATCCCAGCCGCATTCCTTCTAGTCCTCTTCACTGCGCTCACGGTCCACACAAACCGGGACCGCATCAATGAGTTCCTCCACAAACACAGAATCCTCGTCGGGCCTCAACCAGAACCCACCAGGAGGGTTCCCTTCCACTACCAGCCAACAACCTCCCCTGCCACCACAAGGGCCCTGCCAGGGGCCTACCCCGATGCCGAGCCCCGTCGCTCACAGACCCAGCATGCAAGGAGGCGAAGCACCCTGCAGACCCATGGTGATGCTTCCTCCGATGAATTCCCCCTTCATGAGGGGACAGTATGCATACCCACTCCAGGCCCCTCCCACCCCCATGTGAAAGACAAGGCCCCAAGGCGATCCAGCGCAGCCGAAGAATACGGCAGGGAATTACAGACTAGGTTCCGAAGCCCAATCCCGCCCCCAGCCTACACCCCAGCCTGCCCAACAAGGGTGGAACGACCCACCACCCCCCGTGGAAGGATACGAATGGCCCCAAGGCAGATTGAGGGACTTGCACCGTATCCCACCGAGGACTCCGACTCCGATTCCTCTGACCTGGATGTCTTCGCAGGAAGACACCCAGAGACCATCAGGGTCTGAACACCTGAGCCCGCTCGAGTGGTCCCCATCCAGGACTGGCATGAGCCAGAGTGGCTCCAACTCATCGACCACGAGCTCTTTAACCGCTGGAGCCCAGACTGCCTCTGGCCCAAACTCGCCCCAGTTGATAGAGACCTACTCAGACGAATCTGAGTCGAGGCCTGGACCCTCCGAAGAGAGTCCAGAGCCCGCATCTTCCTCGATCATAGACCGATGGCCTTCACCATTGCTCATGCCCACTTACACCCAGGAACAAGCGGCGAGGACTTCGCCCTTTTCATTCGAGGCAATGCGGCCCGAAACCTCCACCCGCCCAAATTGGGCCCCACAATCAGTTGAAGGAGCACTAGGGAGAGGAACAAGAGGCGAGATGATGAACTCAGCCATAGGCTCTACGAGTTGGAGCATCGCCCCGGGTGCAGGGGCCCCGATTAATTTCCAACATTTTAGCACATATATACCTGATACGCAATACAACACATTCACCACATACCGCCCCCCAGAGCCACAATGGCCAACCCAGATGCTGGACTCTCCACCAGCCCAAACCAGAACCCAGGGGTACTACCCCTACCCCACCACAAGCCGACTATTTGGTGCGGCAGGAGATGACACAATGGATGAACCCATGCCACCGCCACAGAACCCACCCCCAGGCCCAGGCCAACCAATCAATGAAGCTGAACGAATAGCTCGGTGTTTTGCACAAACCAAAGAAATGATGAGGCGAAGGGAGGTAATCGAACAAGCAAGACAAGCCCTCGCAACTGCGGTCCGACAGGCCAATAACTATGCCGATATCCACAACTTTGTACGGGACCTACCCCCAGATGAAAGGGGAAGACCAGGAGCACCCGACAATGCACCAGCCCCACCACCAGCCACACCACCGCCGATACCAAATGAGTACCGACACATCCATGAGCGGGACGACCGCTATTCAATCCCCAGACACCCAGACTGGCCATATGCACCACAAGACCCACCAGTAGGACTCAGACTACCAAACACCCCCTACTTCGGGGTCAAACCAAAGCTAATCACCAAGCCCAGACCCTTCCATGGGCACCATCACAACATTCTTCGCAAAATCGGTGACAATGTCACGTACTTCGAAACATTCCTCCCATTCTTCCAGGAAGAATCCCAAAGGATTACCTTCGCCACATCCTACTTTGAAGGAATGGCCAAAGACTGGTGGACCGACAAGAGGCCTGAACTCTGGGACCCGATCTCCCAACACTTCTGATACCCCAACTGGATGGAATTTGTCGTGATGATAGAAGCATGGTTTAAAGACCATGCCATCGAACAAGTCCATGAGAAAAGGATGTTCGAATTGAAGATGGCCGACGGGATGGCCGAAGACTACTTCCAGCAGCTGGAACAGGAGGCCAAGCTCACCGGACGGCTCGCTGACAAAAATGAGCGAGGAATCCTCTGTAAAGCTGTTCAACTCAGCATTCCCCAGTCCTACTCCCATGCCATCGCCGATGGAGAAAACTCACCAGACGGCTATCAACAGTGGAAGGCCCAAGTCACCAAGATGTATGAGAACCGTACCAGGAAAAGGATCTTCGACCAGACCATTGGGCTCCAATATGGAGGCAACAACCAGTGACGAGACGATCATCGACAACAACACCCCACGGGTGGACACAACAAACCCACCAGCGCAACAAGTTTGTCGACACCTCCGCAGGCCGCCTCCAATGGAGACAAAAAGACAAGCACTGGGACAACGTATGGAGGGCAGGGACAAGCAATGGAGATAGACTGCCTCAAGAAGGAGGGTCGGTGTTTCAACTGCGGAGAAAAGGGACACCTATCCAGGGACTGCCCAAAGCCAAAGAAGCCACGACAACAGGATGCCCACAGAAGATTTACGAAAGCAGAGCTCAGAACGATGTTGGCAGAGATAGAGACGGAACCCAAGGAGAAGACAACCTTGGGTGTTGAGGAGGTAAAAGACGAGGCCAGCGAGTCATCGATTCCACTCGGCTGGCTAAAGGACATTCTTCTTGTATGCACTCGCTCCCTGGTGGTCGGACTCATAGTACTTCTGTAGTTACCAATAAATATGCGCATTCAAATATACCCCACTTAGCACCTTCCACCACGAAACCAGTAAGAAAAGAATCGAACCGATATGCTCTCCTCACTGATGACGAGGAGATGCCCTCTCAAGTGCCCACAAGGATCCAGAGGGCCAAACAAGGGACAGAGAGTCCCTCAAGTCCGCTTGCTAAGGTGGCCACTGGACCAGTCCGAAAGGCGCCTAGCTCAAGCCACAAATGCGCGAGTTCAAAGACACGAGTAAGTGCCCAGGACCGATGAACTGACAACCGAGGCACCGCCACTACCACCACTGTGAGGGGAACTAGGAGTCGCCCTGCATTGCCCTTGGGACCAGTAGAGGGTCCGGATCATGCAACAGGAACGCGACGTTCACGACCCTCTCCCCCATTGACGCCTGCGAGCGCCGCACCCTTGACTTGCAATGTAAACAGGACTCCAACGCTCCCTACTTGTATAGTCAGTGAAGCACGGCAGAAGGACGAGGGTAACGACCCTATGCACTCAAACACTCACAAGGATCAAGAGAGCCGAAGAGGGCGAGAGACGCCCCAACCACCGCCTACCACCGTCATTGAAGTACCTGATGAAGAAGATGACACCTCGTACCAACAATGGCTCATCAAGGAGGCCGAGAAGCACGCACCCCCGCCCATTCCAACGGAGCAGGGAAAACTGTTTCAAGGCCCACCTTCCCCCGACAACATGTGGTACTGACCGTTTTCCACCGCCTGGACACTGAGGGTGATCCAAGAAGCGCATACGCTTGGTCAGGTGAACACCATCCTCGCCCTCTGGATCCATAAAGGGAGAGAGGCCGAACACACAGAGGAACTACTTGAGGAACTCAGGAAAGGAGGGGAACAGGCAAAAGAACACCTGTACGAACTCCAGAAGCCGATCCGATATATCCAGGCAGCCATGACAAAACGCAGCAAGGACTTGACAGTCACTGCCAAACTAGAACCCTTCTCAGGTGCACCTGCCCTATCAGTCAAAGCGCTAATCGACAGCGGATGTATGGGTAGCTCAATTGAAAGGAAACTAGTTCAGTCCCAAGGCCTAGACACCCAAAAAGCCACAGTACCCATCCCCATCTACAATGCCGACAGAACACGAAACAAAGCTGGACATATCACGGAGTTCGTAGAGCTCCGCATGAGCATCGGAGGACATGTAGAACAAATTGACCTCGCGGTCATGGACCTCGGAGCCAAAGAGGCCTACTTAGGACACGACTGGCTGAAGCGGTGTAAGGCTAGGTAACTCCCTGTGAAGGAAGAAATCCCTGTCTATGCAAGATCTTTTCTTATCCAGTAAGGGATAAGGGAAGGTAGGTCCACTCCGCTTCAGCAGCTTGCAACGTCCGCTAAGACGGTTGCTGACAAGAGGAATGTAGGGTCTGACTGGGATCGGACAGTTAGACTGGCAGCTGATGATGACGTTGGATGCATCTTATGAGCTTTGAGAAAGAGGAAATGTATTCCTTTGGTGAGAGGAATCCTGGAATAAGGATCTCTATGGGAGTAGAATTAACTAACTAACTATCTTCATCTACACAATCTTTTATACCATCGCCCGTGGTCCGATTTGATTGATCATTAGCCCTTTTTAGGGCACTTCCACGTACACGTGCGGTAGACCCTCTGCACACCTGCTACACTTTCCTTGAATGGCTCTGATACGAATAGCTTTAAAAGGTAACCAGGGTTGCATCTGCTCCTACCCGCTGACAGGGACAAATACGACCCCTGTTTGTGCCCAGACCTGCCTCTATCCGCGCGGCGGTGACACATCCGCTCATGGCAAGCCTGTCACGGATGTCCATCGGTACGCCGCATCGGTCCGGCATCCGTGGGACAGGTGGCTGCCAGGCAGTTGGTCCATGCTCCAGTCACTGAGTGGCTGTCCCTTCCTCCCACCACGATGACTGCGAGTGGGTGATGCCTAGGCAAGGTGCATTGCACCCATAGTAATAGCGGAATGTTGCGAAATCCAAAAATGTGCGCTCACACGGATGTGTGGCTGCACAGCGGTGATGAGCCTCCAGGCTCTGTATGCCCAGAAATTTCACAATTTCTATCATAATAACTGGTAGCGCTCCCGGGTGGGCTTTCAGTAAACCCCATGCTGCCTACAGAGGCATACTACTTTCATATAAGATCGCTGCTACCCTCACGACACCGATGTGCAGCCACACATCCGTGTGAGCGCACATTTTTGGATTTTGCAACATTCCGCTATTACTATGGGTGCAACGCACCTTGCCTAGGCATCGCCCACTCGCAGTCATCGTGGTGGGAGGAAGGGACAGCCGGTCAGCGACTGGAGCACGGACCAACCGCCTGGCAGCCGCCTGTCCCGCAGATGCTGGACCGATGCGGCATACTGACAGACGTCAATGACAGGCTTGCCATGAGTGGATGTGTCACCGCCGCGCGGATAGAGGCAGGTCTGGGCACAAACAGGGGTCGTATTTGTCCCTGTCATCTGGTAGGAGCGGATGCAACCCTGGTTACCCTTTAAGGCTATTCGTATCAGAGCCATTCAAGGAAAGTGTAGCAGGTGCGCAGAGGGTCTACCATGCGTGTACGCGGAAGTGCCCTAAAAAGGGCTAATGATCAATCAAATCGGACCATGGGTGATGGTATAAAAGATTGTGTAGATGAAGATAGTTAGTTAGTTAATTCTACTCCCAGAGAGATCCTTATTCCAGGATTCCCCTCACCAAAGGAAAACATTTCCTCTTTCTCAAAGCTCATAAGACGCATCCGAAGTCGTCATCAGCTGCCAGTCTTAACCGTCCGATCCCAGTCGGACCCTACGTTCCTCTTGTCAGCAACCATCTTAGTGGACGTTGTAAGCCGCTGACACGCTCGCATCGTGTCTAGCCGTGTAATTTTGCGATATGTATGAATACATACATGGTATAAGGGCTAGTTACTGAGGTAACACAAAATACAGAAAGAGCGCAATACTCTATGCATAGAGCGCAGTGTCAAACACACAGAGTGCAGTAATATATGTATGGAGTACGATACCGAGTCGCATGCAGTACAACCTCGAGTGACAATTAGTAGAGTGCATACTCTAACTTAGTATGATACTTCATTGAGGTCACACTAAGTACAAGAGCTCAGCACTTGATAGTGAATACACTAGAGGCAGATCAGAGATGCGCTCCAATGAATTGATGAGAGACAGACATGATATGAGAAGGATTGATCTGCCACGCGCGCTGCGCGCATGTATGAAAGTAGACATAGAGCGCAGTGATATCAACACCACGCGCGGTATAACAATGCGCGCATGCGCACGCAAGTCTGAAGTGACTATTGGTAGAGTGCATGCTCTAACTTAGTATGATACTTCATTGAGGTCACACTAAGTACAAGAGCTCAGCACTCGATACTGAATGCACTACCAACAGATTGCATACATGCTCTGCAGCCGTAATAAAAGACATGCCTGATCTCAAGAAGAACTACGTGACACAGTGATCGATGATGCACAGGGCCCCGATCGCGCGGCACGCGCGCGCGTGTCCCAAATAATGCCTGAGTATAGATAACTCCGAGAGAACCCAGTTTGGCCAGAGAGCGCAGTGCCTAGGCTTACCACGGGTATCCCCCACCAACCAGAGAAAACTAGAAACTCAACATTTGAATGAGATACAGTATATAGGATTGGTTGCCACTCCAAGTATCCTCCGAAGAAATGACGAGTGACATGCCAACGTATAGAATGCAGTGCGAGTGGAGTATAAACCATGAGGAGACAGAATCTGGGCTCGAGATAGGCCTCCAACCAAGTGTCCAGCCCCGGGCATGCTATAACAACGCGCGTGCGTTGCAAGGAATAATGTTCCGAGGTTCTAACAGTACTGTATCAAGTTGTATCAATGTGTATGATGTAGAATTGTATAAATACTGTAGTGTAGATGTAGAGTACAAGTTTCGAGCCCCCGGTGTAATAGTGCAAAGCTTTTCAGCCACGCGCTCTAGCACTTAGAGTAGCTAGGAACTTCGAGAGAGAATACAACCCATATCAGAAATCTATTGTGTGATTTAAGTCGCGTGCTTAAACAAGAAAATAGCGCGGCACTCCGTGCAGAGAGTCTGGTTTCGGTTTGACTTGCGCTCTGTGAGAGAATAAGAGTACGCTGTCTTGAAGGTCACCCTTTCGAGTTCTTGAGGGCATTTGTGTGACGCGAGGCATTACAGGTGCAGAGGTTCAAACCCTTTGGCTTGATTAGTGTTTGCTTTTCTGTGTTATTTCCGCAGGTTGGCAAAGGTTCAAACCCTTTGGCTTGTTGGACGGGGTTTCTCTGGATTGCATAGGTTCGAATCCTGTGAGTCTATGATCGGTTGGAAGCTCGAGCGCGTAGGTTCAAACCCTGTGGCTCTTGTGGAAGTTTCGGAGTCTTGTGTCAGTGTAGACACTTCTCCACGGGTTTGCGAAGGTTTTGGTTTAGCGCACGACGCGTGAGGTTTATTAGTGTGTTGAATTTAATAGGAATTGGTTTCTGCTTCGAGCGCAGTCGTTTAAGTGGTGTTTAGGGTGTTATTGAGTGTGTGCAGTGGTTATTAGAGTCCCGAGAGACTGTTAGAAATTTGTGGAGACGTTTGACGAAGTTGTGTTGTGTTATACACCCTTGCCTTGAGGCCCGGCGACAGACGTCGCACCCTCTTGTTCTTGAGAAAAGCCTTTGGACTTAGAGAAATCTAGATATTATACGAGCGCTACTGCTGCACGTGTATCTTAGAGATATTGAGAATTGAATTGTATTGGTTCGCTACTTTCATCGCATTAGAATCCCCCCACGAACTTGAGCGTGTTTGTGTGTGTAGTGTTGGGTGTGGGTGTGATCGGTGTCTTCGACGCTGTTGCATTTCTAGCTCTGTGCATTAAGACAGCTCTTCACCGCTGAAGCGGAGTGGACCTACCTTCCCTTATCCCTTACCGGATAAGAAAAGATCTTGCATAGACAGGGATTTCTTCCTTCACAGGGAGTTACCTAGCCTTACACCGATATCCCTCCCTCCCAACAACACATCCCAATCCTCATATACCATCACAATAAGGTTCCGTTGATGGCGGGTCTCCTATGTTCGGCAATAGGTGCGGATTACCGAAACATTGATGCATCAATGTCGCATCAACTACGCATCACGGCTTGAATTGTCGGCATGATCATTTAATTATATGATGTCGTAGGCATCGACATTCGAGTCCTCTCGATAATCAAGGACCGCGGCCACTATAGACCATGGTTACTAACGCTGCATCCTTGCCAAGGCCTTCGGGAATCGTTATCCCATTCGGCGACCTCTGAACAGACTCCCTACCCTCTCAGTCCGCAGCTAAACAGCACCTGAAATATCCGCACATCAGCCACTCGTGACGCCTAGTATTATCTCCCTATGGGAATGCAAAAGAGTTGCTGTTACCGAAGCCTTCGGCAATACACATAGATGCTCGAATGCTTACAGAGCCACAGTCTTACAGCCTTACTAAGTAGATCTAAATATATCATGTACATTGTAGTATAAAAATCGGTAAAGTATTGTAGAAAGAGGACACTAGACAACCCCACATGTCCTAGAGAACAATAACCAGCACACCAATGGTTATACCTTGTATTACCGTGCTTTATGAGCATATACACTCTATTCTATCAATCATTTGGCATACAACCTGTCACTATAAGCCTAGGACTGGGTCTTCACCATCTAACCACTTCATTCATCCCTCCATCATCTCTACCCTCGACCACATACCACCCCAGCCTTGAATACTCGATTGCCAGTCGGTTTTGCACCGGCTACTCGCTGATAAACCGGTCATAGCTTTGGTATAGGCTTTGATGTCTCTCTACGCTGCATGCGTAAACATAGCATCCCGTTTCATTTTATAGGCCACATCGTCTTCACTTTCACAGATAGGAGTTTACTTCAGTTTCGTTTTCAACATCATATTGCCGCCCGTTTGGGAAGTCTCCGAACAAGACTTGTAGGACTCGTATTGTCGACATAGGATCATTTAGCCCAGTTCAGTTTTAGTTTCGGCATAGGATAGGATAGGAAAATCCCCATGTGGATTTATAGGTTTGACATTAACACAGGATAGGATCAGTAACCCGCCATCGACATAGGACCTTGTTTTTGCCCCGTATTCTCAACAACAAATAACCGGCTGCGGTTTTATCTTCATTTATTCACTATTTCTCTTTAGATCCTCTTTAAAGAAGATCGTTGCCTAGCGACTTAGTATCACCAGATCAGATTCGTTTTCCCACAGATTACTGGTATTCACATCATACCGGTTTCTGTCAGCTCTCGTTTATTCGAGATAATTACCGGCGGATAGCCTACATCTAAGTTCTCAATTGCTAAAGGGTACTACTTGCTAGACTTTCACATTGCAGTATACACCTGCATCTAGAGGAATTGATTGGAGTGCATGGAGGTGCCCCGAACATACTCGCACACACATTGCCTTTATTGCCAGCAGTTTCGCACATTACCGATACTCTTTGAGTTTGGTATTGCCGTTGCCATGGAAGTTTAGGCTCATCAACGGGACCGACACCGAACTAGTCATCCAATTCAGGTCATCACCTAAACAAAGGTGGCATGATGCAATAATGGTCATGTGATGCCACCAATGCGATCACTGACTGCGCATAAGCATGCAGGCTGTGCCTGGCTACAGGACTCGTAAATGCACTTAACTAAGTCATGACCCCGCCATCCCTTGCTTTACTCTATAAACCAAGAAGGCGGTTGTTCACCTTCATTGGCATCCTCACACTTCCAGACATCGCACTCAAAGACAAGCGCAACAGGAGACCGCACTGCATACTAGGCTGCAATAACACCTTTGCGAACTAGATAGTTTTTAATAACCGCTTCGCAAACCGACCTTGTCTTATACAGAGCCAGTAGCTCGAGACATAACACCAAGTAGCCTTGAATCAGCTATGAACTTAGGACCTATAGTCACTGCATGGAGGTGCCTGACTAGACTCGCTAAGAACCTGCCTTCAGATTCTGTGATTGATTATACTTGCTGTTTAGGTGTTGTGTTTTCTGCCTGCAGGAGTCTCTAGGTTCATCACCAGAGATAAAGGTACTGTGTTGTGTGAGTTGTTCGGGGCACCTCCATGTGACCTAATCACTTCCTCTAGACACGAGTGTGTCGGAAAGTTGCTAAATGCCTTATAAGGCAAATTTACTAATAATGCTCGAATAAGGTGCTGATATGCCCTGGATAAGTGACCCCCGACCAAATTATCGACAAATCTGAGCCGGCGAACCAAATTAGGTGAGCCCGGCTTATAAGCGGCTTACAAGGTGCTTATAAGCAACTGGATATTACAGGTATTTTGCTGCAGGAGAGGCTTGTCATAGACAGAAAACTCATTCCAGATATCAGTGAGACCCACAGAAGAATAAAATATCCATTTCCATGATCAATAGCAGTAATATTATATTATGACTTAGAATTTACAATTTTGCATCCTTCAAAGTTCTTGTATTGTCTGAATCTAGCCAGAACCATACAGGATACTTGATTGAAAAGTGAATAGTATAGAATAGAGCTTGAATATGTAAGAACAGAGAGATACAATGAGTGGTAAAGGTAGGTAGGTGCCCATAAGAGTGCCGGGACAGATATAAGTAGTGTGATTGGGTGTTGCTCAGCCATGCATGGTCAGGCATGAGGGGACGTCGCCACACTGCAGGGCGCAGGAGGGAGTGGTGGTGATGGTGGTGGTGGTGGCATCAACGGCGTCGTTCTTGTTGTCATCGAGACATTGTTCCTGTCATCTGGAGAGAGCGGCGGAGGGGGCGTTGATGGCGCTGTCGAGGCATCATTCTTATATCATCGAGGCATCGTTCTTGTTGTCTGCATTGTTGAGGCACTGTTCTTGCTGTCTTTGAGGCATCGTTCCTATCATCTTCGAGCTGGGCTTGTACCCGGGCCCGCCGTCTTTGCGCATTGGCCTTCATCGCCTCTGCCCTGGATTCAGGCCTCTCCCCGTCTACCAGTCCACCTGCAATTCGACTCACCATTGTTACCGGGGCTCTACCGTTCCCTCATCCATCCATCTGCCGCTGCCGTTGCCATCATTCTTGTCCTTGTTGTCGTTCCGTCGCCTACGCGTTGTTGCCAGCCTGTCGAAGGCTAAGAAGGAATGATAAGAAGCCCCATCCCCCCTAGGTTGGGTGGAAGATGGGGCATGCAATTGTGGGAAACAGTGAGGCTGGCGCTGTGGTGGTGGTGGTGATGATGGATGGGTACTTTCATTCCCGATCCGTTTGCTGACATCAGAACTGGCCCGCCGGACCATGTCATGAGACTTGCAGCCGCCTCGTTCGACGACTTTGATTGGCTGGAGTGTTGGCTTCGGAATGGAGAGAGAGTGATAATTTTGTTATCTTCCAATGAAATTTGTTCATCAAGCCTTCACACTTCCATGCAGCTGATCAGAAATACTCCGGAACTTGTGCCAGTGATAAGGACCTGGTTAGAAAGATACTTAAACCCCATCATCAAGTTTGATCCGATTCCTTTCCTCCCCCTCCCCCCACATCCAAGTTTCTTGGCATATTTTCTCTTCCAATTTTGTTGATCATTAGCTTTTCTCTTTTCTTCTCATGTCATTGATACATGAACGTCCACAATGCCCCTACTGTCTCAAACATTTTCATGTAAATGGCATAGGGAACCATAAAAGGACTTGTAAACAGCGAATCGAGCAAGATATTCTTGATTCACAGTTTAATGTGGAGCAGAATACAAGTCGAGCAGCAAACACAGCACAAGGTGAGTCTCTTGCTTTCTATAATATAAATCAACACTGAAAATATTCACTTTCATCAAGAAGCTATCAATACTCCAAGGCTGCTATTTGATAATCAAGTATCATCAAACACAGGTCTTGATTCACGCTTTGAAGGTAATATTTCAAAATCCTGGACCATTATATCTTGTTCTCTGATACTCTGTCAGTAGATTTGCACCTTGACAGTCAGAGAGACCTTTCATCTTCACCCTCATTTGAACCTGGCTCATGTGGGTGTATCAACCATATTTTCTATTCATTTTATTAAAGCCATGTTTAGCTGAAGATGAGGATGAGAATTCATCTTCCGATGCTACAATCAATGATGAAAATGCAATTCTTAACTTGGTGAATCTATATAATCCAAAATTCTGCATTGAATATCATCCCTCAGCAATCTTGGACCCATGTATTTTAACACATGAGGAGTATTTTCAGATGACGGCTATGGAGATGACGGTTTCTTTTATTGACAAACCGTGGCATCCTTTTGCATCTGAAAATGACTTTGAATTAGCTGAACTGATTCTGCGTACTGGCATGAACCGCCAAGAACGAGACAGTTTCTTCAAAGTATTAAAGACTCAAGCAGGGGATCATCAATCTGCATACACAATCAATAATGAGTCTGATCTTAATGATGCATGGTCACAAGCGGAGCATTTACTTGTAACAGTATGCTTTATTTTATATTGTCATATATTAGATGCTAATTTATTATAAAAAATTTAGTTCAAAAAAGAAAAGCTGTCTTTGGAATATAAAGAAGAGACACAAGAATATATGCTTCACTTTCGGCCTTTATGGGATTGGACACTTAATCTCCTCAGTGACCCAACATTATCACCATTTTTTGTATGGGATGCTGTGAAGATTTTTCAGTTGGATGAAAAAACAAATACAAGAATGCGGATTTTTGATGAACCTTGGACAGGAGATTTACTATGGAAAGTTCAGGTATATTGTTTCTCTATCTTAAATTTTGTATTGTTGATCACATTATTAGAGCTCACTACCTCCTGGTGGAAAGCCATTGGCATATATTTTATATGCAGACAAAACACGCCTATCATCATTTGGGACAGCAAAAGGATATCCGGTTATGGCACGTATTGCTAATCTTCCTGATGCAATACGCAATGGAAAAGGCTGGGGTGGTGGAACTGTTGTTCGATGGCTTCCAATTGTAAGAATTATGCTTGATTATATTTGATATACATCTGACTTTAATCAGGTTGAAGAGGATCCAAAATACAAGGGAAAACTGTCATGGATAAATTTCAAGCGAGTTGTTTGGCATGGATCATTTTGCAAGATTATGGATTCTGTTGTGGAGTATTCATATACTGGATATGCCTTCACATTGCCACATTTGGGGAAAACTATTGTCATTTATCCATTTATTTTTGTTCTTTCTGCTGATTATGAGGAACAGTTAGTATTCAAATTGTCTCAAAGTTTCTATATCTGACTATTTTATACAGTTGCATGATGACATTGATACGTGGTGTCCATTCTGCCTGTCCTTGTCCTGTTTGCTTGGTTCCAGATAAAAAATTAATGGATATTACAGAAATATATCCATTACGAACAACAGAAAATATGCAGAGGTGTTATCATCAGGCACAAGAAGAGGGAGATGGTATTCTAAAATCATCTGGTCTACGAGATGTGGAAGTGAGTATTTTGAATTTGAGATATTTACCTGTTTCTAATTAATTTCAGAATGTATTCTGGAGCATGGATCGAAGTGATCCATATAGAGCAGTTTCCTGGGATCGATTGCATGCATATCATCTTGGTCTTTTCAAGCATCTTCTTTTATGTCTATTGGAGCATGTGGAGAAAATCCAAGGACCTAATAAACGTAAGGCAAAAGTTATTATTGATGAATTTTATGTATTTGGTTTTTTTTTAACAATAGAATAAAACTCATATATTTACAGTATTGCCAACTTTCCAAGATGGCAAAATCTGATACACTTTCCCAATGTTACTACTTTCGACTTTTCGGATGCTTTAAAATTTGAGAATATGTCAAAGGCAAGTTTCACTCTTATATTTTACTATGATACTTACTGTTCAAACAGCAAATACTGTTTGCGGCACATTCTGTGCTAACAAAATCAAAGAATCCTGATGCCTACTTGCTTCTCAAGGTTATTTGAAGTTACATTGAGTTAGACATGTACACCTCAATGGATGTTCATATGGAAAAAAGTATTAAAGAAGGAAGACAGCTATTAGGAGTTTTTGAAGCCAATTTGAAGATAAGTACAAATCTAATATATTTATACTGTACTAATTTCAAAGCAGGCTTATTCACAAGCCACAGATAATATGGTTTGGAAAAACGTAACATCTTGGTCTATACCAAAGGTGCATACACAGCGACATCTCTTTGATGATATCATTGCAAAGGGAGCTACAAAAAACTACAACACAAAAGTCAATGAATGTATGCATGGTCCACTCAAAGAGGCTTATCAGACTCAGACAAACTTCAAGAATGTTGCCAATCAGGTATGACTTATAATCAAATTCATATAACATTATTCTAACATGATTTTCAAGATTCTTATGACAGATCATAAATATGGAATTGCTATGAAACTGCGACAAAGAATGGATCATAACAAAAAACATCAGAAGGAGGCTATGGCATCTGTTGAACAAGAAACAAAGGTTTCATCTAAAGCCAAGCATCATAATCGTCAGATGCAAAATATTCAATCTGTTAACAGTAAAGCTTCACTTCATAGTCTTCAGTTCACTCCAAGAGACCCACGTACACTAGAAGAGCTTGAAGCAGCCTTTCATTCAGATCCAGCTTATGAATGCTTTCGAATTTGTCTTGGATTATTCATGACTACATTTCTAAACATGATACAAGAAGGCACTGTAGCTGCTGGAAAATATATTCAATATCAGCCTAATGACATTGTATGTGCTCACTTTTATAAAAGGAACAATAAACTAATTAACAAACAAACATAGATCCGAATTTACCAAACTTTGACTGTTAATTATCAGTCACTAGTCAATTTCAAAAATTCCACCGATTTATTACGCTGTAGCCCAAGTTTCTACAACCATCCACGTTATGATGGGGTGATTATCAACACCAATAGAGGGGCATACATTGGATGGCTGGTCCAGCTGTTTGAATGTGAATATTTGGAACAGCGATATCCATTGGCATTGGTTCATCCTTTTGATATCACTGTTACTGAAGGGAGAGAACGCTGGAAACACCAATGTGATAGAGATTTAGGATTTTACTGTGTCTGTGCACGTCCTCGAGTCTATTCACAATTTGTTTCAATCCATGCCATTATCCGTGGAGTGTTACTGGTTGAAGATAACAGCTCAGATCTCAGCAATGGACATGATCACTTTGTTGTGGACACTGTTGATTCTGATATATTTTTCAGGATGAAAAAAATTAAAAGTCTTCTTAAATATCGAAAAGTAGATTCTTTAAAAAAAGATTGACCTTTGTACTATTATATACAGCATATGGCCATACATTTCCTGTAATTTATTCAATGAAAAATGTTTTACATAAGATCAAGGTTCAAAGATGGCCACCATGCCTGTATACAATATGTCCATCACAGTCATGTGTATGGCTATATGCAAAGAGCCAGCCTCAGTAAATCTGACTGACATAAAATACACATATTATATATATATTTACATACAAATTAAGATAATGCCTCAACATCAACATATACTCCTGAGTGACTGGTTGTCATCTGTGGCCGAGCCTCCAGAACATAATCCTCTGAAGTTCGATGCATGAGTTGCCGAGGAAGGACCGGTGCATGCCCAAAATACTGCCAGAAGGTATCACAATAATAGCTGGCCACTGTTTTTTCCACCAATAGAAACTCCTTCTCAGTCCATCCTGCTGTCCTAACTTCACTCAACAATGAAGGTGGCATATCCTCCCATGTCTGCATTGCCTTCTTCATAGCAAAGATATACAGAGCTCGACGAAGCCACAAAGGATCTGCTAATCTGTAGTTGGCAGCACCAATGTCGAGTTGCCCAGGCAGATGATCACCATCAGGAAAACAGCACATAATGGAGATATTTTGCATGTTGGAGCTTGAATTAGCTGTGGCGCGTCGGTGCAATGCCTTGAACTCGCAACAGAAGTTCACCTCTGCCAACTCCCAAAGGATCTCCTGGCATTCCTCCTGCTGCAGAGCCTCATAGTTCTTACCACGCCAAAAAGCTGAACTCACAGCATTGTCGGTATGCAACGGCAGCTCTTCCATGAAACTGTCCATCATCTTACGCACCTCTGCTCGTCTCTTCTCAGCTGCCGTTCCACTAGCAGGGTCACCGTGCAAAAATCCCATCCCGAGAACTGTCTGCCATTCTTGATGATATAGATTTGGTGGCAAATGCTCTGGAATGGTCAGTCGTGCAAATAGAGGACCTCACAACCGAAGCCAGGATATGAGATACGAGTGTACCTTTTGCTCAGTGTTGACCATCGCAATAATATCTGGTCGTGGAAATGCATATTGATTCTCCCAGGGTATAGCCTTTTTGTTTTCTGGTGAGGGACAGCCACAAGAGTGACATCGAGCAGGATTTGCATCCACAGCCAACAAAGCCAGGTGCCATGGCTCAATAACCGGAGGCAAAAGCTGATGTTGAGGATCTTGCAGGCGATTACTGGTTCCACTTTGAATTTGTGGCTTCTTTTGATCTGTGTGAGTTATCAGAACTGGCATGTACACACATTAGCACCATGAATAGATGCAACTTACATGGGGAATATTGTGACTTGGTTGTAGTTGCCTCAATGAGAGGCATGTCAGCCCTGTAGTTGACTACAGGACTGGAGAGTGCAAACGGATCTGCCCAGCACATGGAATGAGTGACAAATTCATGAATTTTCTTGTACTTCATTGGATCTCTTGATGAACCAGTGAATATCATGGGGAGACGCAAGCGAGAAGGTTCTTCAGGATGAGGAGAGTTTGAGAACTCGCAGACGTTGTCAACGTGCACACCAGGTAGGTCTTTGATGGAAACTACCTGCCAGACTGGGATACCGGCCTTGCAGAATGACTGCACGATTGTGGCATCGTTCGAAAATGCCCCAACAAGTCCATCATCCACAGGCATGGGAGGAGCATCGCTCTCAGGTGCCTCCATCAGTGGCTTGTATAGTGTCATGTATTGGACTAACACGTGCAATTCACGAGCAATGTGCTGGGTCTCCACGTGGCAGAGGCGCATCCTTTGGTATGACATTGGCAGGTCACTCAAGCGCCCAAGCAAGTGTTCAAGCATGATAATGTGGCTACGCATATTGGCAGCGATGACAGCGCTGCATTCTACACCAGGGACGGTCTCAATTACAGCTTTACAGGCTGCCTGTAGTCTCCAAAAAGTCGACTGTCTCATGTGTCCCAAACTCGTTACGATGGCAAAGTCGTCGATTTCTTGCCAGTCGTACTCTGTAACCCCCAGATACAGAGGTCTGAGGGGGTCCTTGACTTCCGGAGTGCGCCAGTGCAGGCAAGCGTAGTGGGCGTAGTCGGGGATGAATACCTGAGGCCACTGCAAGGGATCATTGAAACCATATCGGTAGTTTTCACGCATGTATATCTCGCAATTCCCCAGGGGAGGGCGAGGCATTACCGTATTGGCATTGGGAGTTAAGACAAACATATCCAGGTCGTCAAGAACGGTCCCATACAAGCCGTCAAAAGGTTGCAGTGCTGTAGGGAACCCACAAAATGAATCAGAGTAATACCAAAGTAATATGAAGGTTACTCATGCAGACTGGGTGCCGCATGGTGCGTTAATAGTTTTGGATTCGAACGAAGGTGGGATGGTGTGAAGTTTTTGGGTAGCGAGTTCTGTGAATACTCAGTATCGGGTTCTGTCATGAAAATTTGTGGTGATTAAGATAGTGCGCAGCCAATTTGAAGAGCAGAAAAGAGTTCTGAGATGGAGTATTTTGTCATTCGTCGGCCTGGGGGAGGATTCAGACCGCCACCAAAAGACGACAAATATCCACTGCATATCACAGAAGCTACCGACGAAAGATGTCAAGTAGCAGTGACAACGACGACACGTCAATCACCAGGCTGAACTGCAAGGTTAAGAAACAAGAAGAAAAGAAACAAAGTCGTCGACGAAAGACATCAAACGACTGTGGCGATGTGACTGTCAACCACAAAGAAGAATGGGGGGAAAAAATAGACTCTAAACACTTACTGACATAGTGCTTGAAGGCAGTCAGTGGTAAGTAGTTATGCGAAGCGTCATAATTAGTGATCATGCCTGTGACTTATTAGTCACGTGCTGCCGACGTTGACTAAGCACTCACAAATTCGGCAAAGATACTTAGCTCTCACCACCATGAGCAGCTCTGGGCTTGACCTGTCGGGTCAGCCCATCCATTTGACGTCTTTCGTCGATGGATGTATGGGCTTGACAAATACTTGTCGGCCTTGTTCCTTGACGTCTTTCATTGGGAACCTTTGTGTAGTATATTAATTATCAATTTACAGGCTTCTCATTGTTGCTCTTCCCTGAAATGCATGGTCTGACACTCGTTCCCACTACTCCTCATATCGCCTGGCTGATGACTACCGCCTGTCTACATTCTGGACCCGTTTGTCGCCACTCTCCTCGAGGTTTGCGTCACCTCTGAATCAGTGGACTTTTTGGAATTCTCGTCAAACACAACACTTCCTTATGCCTTGAGCCCCATACAATACCACATCCCCACTTATCTGTATTGCCTCAGCCATTTAGCTGCGATCACCGCTAGACTACAATACCTCCTCATGTCATCCACATGAACGCGGTCTCTTCTGTCACTCGTCCACACCTATCATGTATCCCCGATGGATTTGAATAAACCAAGGACCACAGCACATTGAAGAACAGTAGCTAGATGTCCGTTGTCCGGCCACCGCTGAGGTATGTCCAGGTGTTTCACCCCATTCATCATGTGTTTAACTCGTCATTCATGCCTGCTCTAGTATGTGTTGCCATTCAACTTCGCAACGTGTTTCAAAGCAAGTCCTGTGAGCATCGCAACTATGTGTTGATCAGAGGCTGCTCCTGGACGCATTAAAGGACAAAGAACATCAAAAACGACATCCTACCACCGCTGTCATTTTGTCCCATGGAACAACAAGAGCCTTCTTCTACCCAGGACCTCCTCATTACGAGTCCAGATACAACTCTAGCTCCTGTCGAGCTTACTACATCGCAAATTCTTGATTATTTTCGGACGCCAGAGGGTCTCCTTGATAGTCCACGCTTACTGAAATCTTACCAGGCTCTGAACAAGGTAAGATATGTGTCCTTCTCAATCCTTCGGGAGGCTCATTGTTCTGCAGACACTTCGGTCTACCCAACTGCAAGTAAACGAACTCATCAAGAAGAACCGACTGCTTGAGATGTCGATGCCGTCCCGCAGCAAGAAAGGGCACGACAATTCGTTGATGCCAGAACAGACTTCCGACATTAGGCACTTCGCCCAACGCTGTGTCACTATGATTGACCCATGGGCAGACGACGCCGAAATCTTTCAAGCATGCGAGTCCATGGACAACATGCTGATTCTCAGCCCCAAGCAATACAAATCTCCAGAGTTGGAAGAGGAAGGACTCTATGCTGAGGTGTACGCTGTGTTGAAGGAGGAGCATCACTTTTTTTTCAAGAGAAATTACAGTCCAGCGGTAAAAAAGGTACCATTTCTACTCTCTTTTCCTTCGTTCACTAATGATTTTTTTCTCAGTTTATTAGATCCACCTGTGTCAGCCACGTCAAACATGAGGCATTCCACGCCATCTTCAGGGCTTTGCTACCACCATCGGCCCCGGTCAAAGGGTTTGACCCATTCTCAGACCCTATTTGCCAGCAACTTCTAGACTTCAATGCCGAAAAGAAGGTCTACTTGACTCTCCCACCTATCCTTTGGCCAAACACCGTAAAGGACAACAATTGATACATGTTCCGAAGTAAAATTTTGATGAACGTAAGAGCTATTTTGTGCACATGCTTCAGCTGATGAATACTATGATCTCAGATACTTCTCGCTATCTTCTTCAGTGCTACAAGTATCAAGGAAAGGAAGGTCATCAAGAAGAAACCTACCAACACTGTCCTCTGGAATTTGGACCAAATCACCCCAGGCGCCATTGCATTTGCGGCTATCATAGTGAGTTTCAGAATCTCCAATCATCACTTGTACTATCAGTCACGAGGACTTTGCTAGGCGCGTTATGTTCTCTCTGGGGATGAACATTTTGATAAGCGTGGTGGGCGCTCGCTCATTCCGTATGCCGCAGACTTCAAGTTTTACAAGATGACGATCATCAAAAACCTGAACAAGACCCATATGGTGGAGACTATTGCCGCGTTCAATCGGTGCCTCTTTGACGGTCGAGGCTCGAATTGTGGCGACCAATCACGCTCCAATGAATACGAGATTATCGACATTGGCAACGTTTTCACTGATTCCTCCGGATCTGATGACGACCCCTTTGATGTGCAGGTGGTTGATGGAACCATTGCATGTAATAGTGAACTGGTGTCGGCCACTACTGCAGATGTTGCTGTTGATGAGCTTATCGGCAGTGTTGCAGGAGTCACTCTAGGTATAAATTGTGCTAAATTTAATGATATTGTAAACTGAAAACCTCCCAGATACAGGTGCTTCGCTAGAAACAGGTCCTACAGCTACAGGTCCTGAAAACAGAAGCCAGATTGATGTGATGGAGACAGGTAGAACGGTTCCAAGCCAGGGCAGCAAGCGGCGAGGGCCGGGTAGATGTCAACAGGTTACAGCAGTCGCTCCTCAGCCTCAAGCGCCGCCTGCTCGTCGAAACACTTGTACAACCCGTCGAACTCAAGCGCAGGAGAATGATGCCATTATTGAGGATGATGATATATACGGGGCTTGATTTTAGGGTATAGCATGTAGTCGTGGCTTCTATGTTCAATGTGATTTGTTCTTTGCATTCAAATGAAAAATAATGATGAAGATATGCAACCAAGGGTAGTAAAAAAAAAAGATACCAGGTGGATACATTTCATCTAATATTAACCAAGATGGCCTAACATATGAAAGCACTATGGTGTAGCTGTAATATTACTATAATTTAATGATTATCTAATTGTATATCAATTGTGTCGCTGGTTCGACCCCTACTGTTGTAAATTTTCCTTTGTTTCTTTACTTTGTTTATGTAATGAATCTGTAACTTTACTAATGTCCCTTAGCTACTGATTAGATATAATTTCCTCCATCGATTAGATTGTGTAATTGATAAGAAAATAAATATCTCTGAAATTTGTTTTACAACCCAAATATTTGACATCTTATTTGGTGCCTTACTAGGCACCTTATTCGGACCTTATCAGTACTGGGCTGTCAAATAAGCCTGACAACAGCCTGACAAGCCGGCACCTTATAAGTGCCAAATGAGCCAACCGGCTTCCTGATATGGTATCATATTAGCAAAAGCTTGTTTCTAGTTAGATCGAATAATCTGCTGGTCTTGCTTATTGCCCTTTATTACCTTATTCGATAAAATAATCCATTTCGGTGATTTCCGACATGTATACTGCGACTTTTCAGTCAAGCAAGTAGCATTCAAGCAATCGAGTATTACAAGGTGTTGGCTATAGGCTGGTGATGATCTCAATGACAAGATTGAATGGTTTTGGGTATGACGTTGACACGCTCACAACGTGTCTATGCATGTAATTTTGCGAAATGTATCAATACATGTATTGCATAATGGCTGGGTACTGAGATAACAAAAGATACAGATAGAGCGCAGTGCTATATGCATAGAGTGCAGTGTCAAACACACAGAGTGCAGTAATATACGTATGGAGCACGATACCAAGTCGTGCGCAGTACGGCCTTGGGTGACAATTGGTAGAGTGCATGCTCTCACTTAGAATGATGCTAGTTGAGGTCACACTAGGTATGAGAGCTCAGCACTTGATACTGAATGCACTAAGATGAAGATCAGCCATGCGCTCTAAGGAATTGATGAGAGACAGGCATGATACAAGGAGAACTACATTGATCTATGACGCACGCCGCGCGCGTATAGAAACATAGAAGTAGAGCGCATGAAAAGACACGCGCCGCGCGTGTAGATGGAAATAGACATGGAGCGCAGTGTCAAACCAATAGAGTGCAGTGAACAAACCGAGATAGCATGCAGTGTAACAATGTGCGTGTGTGCAAGTCTTCAGTGATGATTGGTAGAGTGCATGCTCTAACTTAGAATGATACTGGTTGAGGTCACACTAAGTATGAGAGCTCAGCACTTGATATTGAATACACTAGAGGCAGATCAGATACGCGCTCCAATGAATTGATGAGAGACAGACATGATATGAGAAGGATTGATCTGCCACGCGCGCTGCGTGCGTGTATGAAAGTAGACATAGAGTGCAGTGATATCAACACCGTGCGCGGTATAACAACGTGCGCATGCACGCGCAAGTCTGAAGTGACTATTGGTAGAGTGCATGCTCTAACTTAGTATGATACTTCATTGAGGTCACACTAAGTACAAGAGCTCAGCACTCGATACTGAATGCACTACCAACAGATTGCATACATGCTCTGCAGCCGTAATAAACAACATGCCTGATCTCAAGAAGAACTACGTGACACAGTGATCAATGACGCACAGGGCCCCGATCACACGGCACGCGCGCACGTGTCCCAAATAATACCTGAGTATAGATAACTCCGAGAGAACCCAGTTTGGCCAAAGAACGCAGTGCCTAGGCTTACCATGGGTATCCCCCACCAACCAGAGAAACCAAGAAACTCAACTTTAGAATAGGATGCAGCCTATATGATTGGTTGTCAGTCCAGGTATACTCCGAGGAAATGACGAGTGACATGCCAACGCAAAGAGCGCAGTGCGAGTGGAGTCTCAACCATGAGGAAACAGAGTCTGGTCTCGAGATAGACCTCCAATCAAGTGTCCAGCCCCAGGCATGCAATAACAACGCGTGCGCGTTGCGAGGAATAATGTTCCGAGGTTGTAACAGTACTGTATTAAGTTGTATCGATGTGTATGATGTAGAATTGTATAAATACTGTAGTTTAGATGTAGAGTAGAAGTTTCGAGCCCCCGGTGTAATAGTGCAAAGCTTTTCAGCCACACGCTCTAGCACTTAGAGTAGCTAGGAACTTTGAGAGAGAATACAACCCATATCAGATATCTATTGTGTGATTTAAGTCGCACGCTTAGACAAGAAAATAGTGCGGCACTCCGTGCAGAGAGTCTGGTTTCGGTTTGACTTGCGCTCTGTGAGAGAATAAGAGTACGGTGTCTTGAAGGTCACCCTTTCGAGTTCTTGAGGGCATTTGTGTGACGCGAGGCATTACAGGCGCAGAGGTTCAAACCCTTTGGCTTGATTAGTGTTTGCTTTTCTGTGTTATTTCTGCAGGTTGGCAAAGGTTCAAACCCTTTGGCTTGTCGGACGGGGTTTCTCTGGATTGCATAGGTTCAAATCCTGTGAATCTACGATCGGTTCGAAGCTCGAGCGCGTAGGTTCAAACCCTGTGGCTCTTGTGGAAGTTTCGGAGTTTTGTGTCAGTGTAGACACTTCTCCACATGTTTGTGAAGGTTTTGGTTTAGCGCGCGACGTGCAAGGTTTATTAGTGTGTTGAATTTAATAGGAATTGGTTTCTGCTTCGAGCGCAGTTGTTTAAGTGGTGTTTAGGGTGTTATTGATTGTGTGCAGTGGTTATTAGAGTCCCCAGCGACTGCTAGAAACTTGTGGAGATGTTTGACGAAGTTGTATTGTGTTATACACCCTTGCCTTGAGGCCCAGCGACGGAAGTCACACCCTCTTGTTCTTGAGAAAAGCCTTTGGACTTAGAGAAGTCTAGATATTATACGAGCGCTATTGCTGCGCGTGTATCTTAGAGATATTGAGAATTGAATTGTATTGGTTCGCTACTTTCATCGCATTAGAATCCCCCCACGAACTTGAGTGTGTTTGTGTGTGTAGTGTTGGGTGTGGGTGTGATCAGTGTCTTCGACGCTGTTGCATTTCTAGCTCTGTGCACTTAGACAGCTCTTCAACGTGAATACCGCAAATCTGGTGTAATGAGGAGAAACGAATAGACAAGATCTCTAGACATAGGTCCTATGAAAATAACGGTGAAAATAAAGCTATGTGTGTGGCAGTTAGTTTATAACTGGTGGAGTGTTGATGTACTGGGTGGCGATTCTAATAATGCCAGTCAATGTGGGCAAAGGTGTGAAAATATGTTTATATCCAGTGGGGCACAGAGATAACAAGTGTTGATCCTATATGAGGTGAAATATACTGAAGTTGATGTTGAAAGCTGAGTCTACTCAGAGACTTTCCTATCCTATGTCAATGTCAAACCTATGAGTCCTCTTGAGGGACTATCCGATCCTATCCAATCCAATCCTATCCTATAACGGTCCTAAACAGTGTTGAGTCCAAAATGATCCTATGTTGATGATGTCGATTCCTATAAGTCTGCCAGAGACTACCCAAGTGGGCTGTGATAAACAATGTTGAATATAAAGCTGAATAAAACTCCTATGGTATGAAGATGAAGACAATCCAATCCTATAAAACAAAAGAGGTGGTGTACAACGCGACTGCCGGTGTTACGCGCTCAACGTGGGTATCAACCACTAATGATGGGGTGTGTAATGATCATCCCATGGACTCCACAGACCACATCCATCATCCACTCCACCGGCTCCAAGTCAATCATCGGAATCCATCAGATTCCGAATCCCGATTTCTATCTCATATTTCATATCTCTATTTCATTTACTTATTTCACATATTTCATTTATCACACCTAGATCCTGTCATGGTAGCGAGAAGGTGTTATATCGGAGTCCACGGAATACTTGACTCCTCTAGATACAGAACATTCCAGATCACGTCACTCTAGCCATACCTACACTATTCCAGACCCCGACCCATCAGACTCCGTCTTAGTATATAAGCTGTACATTTAGTAGTACATACCTCAGTTCGAATATCAACTTGGTTTTTCCCAATAACTCTTGTCCTCACTCTCTTCGGCCTTCAAGCCATAATCCATCTCTCTACATCTGTGGACTCTGATAGCTGTTGGACTTAACCTTTGATCCGAGAGATCATAATCCCGTGGACTCCGTCCATAATCCTTCTTTGGGCTTCGACCCAAGGGTGACATTGCTAATAGCTTCGCCAAGCCCCATGCACTCCGTGGATTCCACAGCTTGCATTCCTTTCACTTCATCCTATTGGCACGATCCTAACAGGGTGCAAGCTAAAGTGCAAGGCACAATGCCAGAGATAATTCTAAAACCGGTCGATCACAGTTTAGAAAGTTTCTCAGGGAGAGCGTGAAGGAGTATGAAGCTCAGACGGTGTAAAACCGGTCTCTGGCTTATAGCGAGCGTATGGGGTGCAAACAATTGCTATTGTTCATATACTGCGCTATGCGTGGGGTATGGTTTGTTTAAAACTGGTGCTAATGACTGTAGCAAGTGTGTAGAGACGAGATTATATCCGGTGACAAGCGTATAGCAAGGCTAATGGCAGAGTAATGGGTAGTAGTTGATTAGTTTTTGTACTATGATTTTCTATCCACTTTTATACTACCAGAGATAATTATTAATAGCGGTACTTAGTAAAGCTACAAGGCTGCGGCTTTGTAAAGATCCTAGCGTCCATATGTATCTCCATAGTCGCTTGTAACAGCCAATCCTCAGCGTTACTGAAGAAAGGTAAATTCCTTAGGTCATGAGTCTTCTCCAGTGTGGTTATGGAGGTGCTGTTTAGCTGTGGACTGTGAGGGTATGGTTCACCGGAGATAATGTTATATCCAGTGCTAAGTCAATCGTCACTTAGAAATGGCAAAGTTCGCGAATTCTGAGCATACAGAGCCCTGAGGCTCATCAGTGTATCTCCTTTGCAAATTGGACGGCTTGACCTTCGCAAGACCAGTGGCTGCATTTAGGCTATTACCGTACTTTGCCCACAAGAAGATTGAGTTACCGGATATACAAGCAATCATTGATGTACCCCCTGAGCAGATCAATGACCTCTTTGAGTCCAATGATGATTGAATATTCACAGAATTGCCAGACAAAGAAGAAGCTCATAATGAGGCAGAACTTGCCTAAATCCGAGCAGAAACTTTGGCACAAACCAAAACCTTTTCAATAAAAACAATGGACCCCATTTTGGGGCCCCTACACACTTGTTTGGTGATAATTTCTATCTAACCGGCTATCTCCAGCCAGTGCTGACACTCTTTAAAAACATATACCCCCCCCCTTTTGTGAAAATGACCTGTACAATTGAATAAAAACAAAGACGGGCCGCCACTAGTAGCAACCATTACAATGACCAGACCTAGCCTTCTTCTGCCAGATGGGACCATAATTACCGGCAATACCATCTTGGTATTGGGTAGGATTGGAATCCTCATCACCCCAGCTACCTTTGTTAGCCTGGCAATCAACGTGATTACAGCCCCATCTGCCACAGGCACAATAACCAATGTCACAGTCGATATGGTTGCAACCCACCCAAGGCAACATTTTAATGCAGGAGCTGCCAGAGCCTTACCTTTACCCTTAGGACCACAGTTCTTTCAGCGAGCCTGACACTCCTTCCTAACCCGCCACCAAGGAACATGATGCGAAGAAGACAAGGTAGGCTGAGAAGCCGAAGCTGTCTTAGCAGCGGTATTAGCCTCAGTGTCTTCTTCTTCATGCAGATTGTTGAGTTTGGCCATAACGAAATGAACATGCTGGACAATGATGTGGCAAACCTTGAGCAGCAAGTAGAGCTCATGAGTATTAGCCTGGAGATGGTTATAATAGGAATCCTGGACTTTCACCAACACAGCAATAGATTTGACACTGTGAAACAGGAACTGCTGTGCATTGGCACCAACATAGGCCTTAGCATTATTGATGATCCCTTTGGTATGCTGATCCTGAGGAAAACCTTCAGGAGTTTCTGTAGAAGAAACTGGCATTAGTAAAGAATCTTCGAAGATATCACACACCACCACTCACTAATGCCGAAAGGATCAAAATCAATCATATCCTCTATCAGACTAAGCACATGTTCATCCTCCTCAGGATGAAGATCATCAAAAGGCATCCAAAGGATTTGATGATTGGGGATGCCACCCATGCAGTTTTGAAGAATACCCTTATGACATGCTATGCACTCAGTAGCAAGGCCAGCAAAAATGCATTTGGTACCTGCCTTAACACAGGGAGTACAAGCATGGATAGCCTATAACCAAAAACCAGATTCAATAAATGGCCAAATATTCCAAAACAAGCAAACAAACCTTTGCTGACCTGGCAGGACACTCATGGATAGGATGACTTGGAGTACCTGAACAGAAGGCACAAAAGTCTTCATCACAGCATAGGCCCAACTTATTAAAAGACCGACGATACATATCGGTAATCTTGTTGCCAATTTCGATAGCATCTTGGAGGGTACCTTGCTTTTCAGCAAAAAGCTCAATAAAAGGAGCAGGATCCGGAGAGGGAGCCTAAAAATGTTACTGGATCAGTTAACGAAAACAACGGTTACTATTATAGAAAAAGCACTTACAATCCAATCAATGGACAAAGCAGACAAAGCAGACATAGGACTCAGAGAGGCAGATCAATCTTGATTGACGAATGCATTGTCCTGCAGAGTAACCGTGGTAGAGCTGCCACCAGGAGATTTAGACGAACCAGGAACAGACTTGGAAGCCCCCAATACAGGACTAAAAGGAGCCAATGACATTTGAATGTCATCATCAATCTGATACCTAATAACTGGGAGGACTTCAAGACCATTGGTGATTTGATCACCAGACAGAGAATATGGCCCACTAGCGGCAATGCGAAGGTGAGATGACTCAATATGAAAAATGGAGGCCCATTGCTCAGTAAAACCCCATTGAACAATCTGCCCAGCCAAGAAGGATTCAAAATCCATATGAAAATTGACACGAGCAGAAGAGGGGTAGTACACTAAGAAGGCGCACTACAAAACGAGCATCAGCAACGATAATCTGGTTCAAAAAATGAATATTTGAACCTTCACCATAGCTGCTTCATCAAAGAATGCAGCAAGGACAGGACACCTTGAAGACTCAATGGGGGGAGACTTCATAAGCTCATCCACACAGTCAATAAGAGACTTGAGAGTAGGAGCAGAGTTGCTGTGGTTGACAGACATAATGAGTTAGAATGGCGATGATTCTGAGGAATAAACGAAAAGAAACAGGTCCTCTTATACAAAACTGAGAGACCTCCTCATGTCAGACCATTCACGATACACGGTCTATTTTGATTCAGGATGTATGCCCCACAGAACAAAACACACACATGTGCCCACTATTCAAAACTCAGCAGCTTTTCATTGGAAATTTGAACACAAACCCAGATAAAACTTTTTAAAGACTTCATCAACAAAAGATTTAAAAAGTTTAGGGGGGAAAGACATGGGATCCATGTGGTTTGCAGACATAATTCAAAATCAATATCCGACACACCGTTTTCATGCAAGAATTAACAAAATCATGAAAGAAACAACCTCATAACTCACAAAATACTCTGCAACAAACGCTCGTTGTCGAGATATAAATATACATCACACTGGCATCTTTGCCATATTCAAAGGAGTTATCATAAAATTATAATTTCAGTAATGACACCCCCCGACAAGAAGCACAATGTAAGGCTAGGTAACTCCCTGTGAAGGAAGAGTTCCCTGTCTATGCAAGATCTTTTCTTATCTGGTAAGGGACAAGGGAAAGTAGGTCCACTCCACTGAAGAGCTGTCTGAGTGCACAGAGCTAGAAATGCAACAGCGTCAAAGACACTGATCACACCCACACCCAACACTACACACACAAACACGCTCAAGTTTGTGGGGGGATTCTAATGTGATGAAAGTAGCGAACCAACACAACTGAGTTCTCAATATCTCTAAGATACACATGAAGCAATAGCACTCATATAATATCTAGACTTCTCTAAGTCCAAAGGCTTTTCTCAAGAACAAGAGGGTGCAACTTCTGTTGCCAGGCCTCAAGGCAAGGGTGTACAATACAATACAACTTTGTCAAACGTCTCCACAACTTCCTAGAAGTTGGGCATGACTCTAATGACCACTGCACACAATCAATAACACCCTAAACACCGCTTAAACAACTGCGCTCGAAGCAGAAACCAATTCATATTAAACTCAACACACTAATAAACCTCGTGTGTCACGCTCTAAACCAAAACCTTCACAAACATGTGGAGAAGTGTCTACACTGACACAAAACTCTGAAACTTCCACAAGAGTCACAGAGTTTGAACCTACGCACTCGAGCTTCCAACTGATTGTAGATTCACAGGGTTTGAACCTATGCAATCCAGAGAAACCCCATCCAACAAGCCAAAGGGTTTGAACCTTTGCCAACCTGTGGAAATAACACAGAAGAGCGAGCACTAATCAAGCCAAAGGGTTTGAACCTTCTGCCACCTGTAATGCCTCGCATCACACAAATGCCCTCAAGAACTTGAAAGGGGGGGGGACCCTTGATCAAGAACCACCACCATGTGGGGTTCAGTGTTGTGCCACTTCAAGCCTGGCTCAAGGGATTTTGCTCGCCAAAGGTGTCGAGTGGAATAAACAATTGTCTCTGCACCTTCAATGGTCAGAAAAAATGTCTCGCAGTCTTGAGACATCCCAGTCTTATTGGGCAAGGCCTCTATCTACCACATGTAGTAGCTAGCTCCAGCCACAACCCCCCTATAGACCATCCTTTTCCCATGTCATCTACCTGAACCTCTACGTCGCTCACGACCCGCCCATATGCTCAACGCTGGAGGATCCAACACCCTTCCCCAGACGATAAACGCTGGATGCACACCCCGTGCCGATAAAGTAAACATCACACTTCATGCTGTCACCCCGCCCAGGCACCACCCAGGCACGTTCAGACAAGGACAACGAAAATAATTGCCACTCCACCTCATCCCAAAATTAGCAATGCCACCAAGGACAATGGTAGTAATGGTCAGCCACTCCTTTGTAAAAAAGAACAAAGACACGCAGAATCACTTATAAAGAGAACCAGGCCATCAATTCGAATCAATCACTCCCCCGATCTACGCAAACTCGCCAAGCTGTCTTCCATCACCACAGACGTGACCCCCTCCCAAACACCAGGAGGCAACCCGAGCAAACACCAGAAGTTATCAGAGAACAGTGACAGGCAAAATGTACGCCCAAACATGACCACAAATCCCTATGAACGTACTAACCCAGCGCTAGACTCCACCCCCCGAGAATGAAGACTATAGAGAGCAATGACGGAAGACAAATCTCGAGCACTCCCATCCAATGCCTTACAAATTCCCTGACCCCCACGCTACTGCGAACCTGCTGACATCTGGAGAGGAATTCCCCTACGACAAAACCACTTGTGCCAGTGAATCACCAGCAACCCTCCCTGCAGGTTCAGGAATTCCCTTCACAGATGCAACATTCCCCCACATATTCATCCCATGGAATCACATAACGGTGGGCTTCCCTGAAGAAATTCAGGAAGCTATCACAGCCTCTCCAGAGAAATTCATTGTGGCTGTCCCCTTCGGAGCAGGCCCAAAATTCTATGCAGACAATCACAGAGCAGATCTCTTGCTAAAAATGTTCCTCGATGGCCTTGACTTCCCGGACAAAGGGAAAATCACCATGTTCTTCCCACTCGAAACCAAAGAAGATAAGAAAAGCGCAAACAGAGATGAAGGGCGCAGCAGAAGGAGCGCCTTCGACACACTGTGGCCACTCATGGTAACTGGTTTCTCTGAGGACTTTGGGAAGTTCCTACTATGGAATCAATGCTTCGCAACAGCATCGCAGTCTGTGTGGAACCTAGTGCCCTTCAACCCAAAATCACTAGCATGGACAATCATGGCTTTCCAGGGCAACGTGGTCTCCAACGAGCCTGAACTCATCGCAGATGCCCTAGCCTGCATCAAGGCTGCTACGTGGCGCAACATCGCGATCCAGAACCTGGTCAAACACATCACTCAGGCCCACGGTCGCTCAGGGAACCCTGCTGAGCTCACAGTCAACATGATGCAATCTTGGCGTCTCTCGTACATTGAAACAAAAAACTTCAACGACAATAAAGGCCCCATTTTTCTCCTGACTGGAGCACCCATTACAGACAACTTGGATTTCCACTGAGCCATAGCAACTCACATCCGCAGGCTGAAGATTTGTGTAAACTATCAGCAGCTGATCAACGTCGACAAGATAATAGGCTGCCACTGGTGTAAAAACCAGAATCACCCAAGCCATACATGCCCATTCCCAGAAGTTGACACCACATGGTATGGACCCACAACCGAAGAACTCCGTCTACGTATGATGAAGACAGATACCCCAAAAGCCCCAAACCGGAAGCAGAAGGAGGATAATATGATATTGGGAGGACGTTCTAAACGGGGAAAGAACCAGAATGACGGTTGGAATGTAGTCAGGCATGGTAAAAAGCAGTAGTCAGCGTACCACATAATTGCCTTCGGACATACCAAGTCAGTCCAATAGAGATATTTGATGCCACTAAAGCCTATCTCAATAAGCATCAAGCTTATATTAGCGGAACCAGGGGTGAGTCTGGAAAGATGAGAAGTCCGTTAGAACCAGCTAACACTCATCAAAGCATCTTCCTGTCTTGGTTACTGACGGTTTAGTGGAGGTAAGCTGGATTGCTGGGCAGAAAGGGGCGATACAACTGAACTCCGAAAATGGTTGATGGAACCACTACTGTTTGGAAGACTTCCCCCTCACTGGGGAAAATCTTTTAAATGGATCCGTCTTAGCAGATCGCGGTTTGGCAAACTCGGTATGTGAAATAATAACACTACTAACTGTCTAGAACAAAGGGAAATTTTTTACAACGAAATCGGTTTTTACGGTACTGGCCTTGCACTACCCAGTTGAGGCTCTGACGTACCCACTGGTTATCCCTCCTTGCAAGACGGTAGTGTAAGTAGTGGCAGTGGGGAACCAGCACTGGCATCCCTGGAGAATAGTGAGGTTGACCAAATGTCACCAGGTCCCCCAAACAATGATAGGGATTTGCCAGCTGCCTCCCAAGCTATGTCCTACATAGACACAGGAGTAGGTGTGCAAAATGATAATGATCGATGCCAACACCAATGTAACCCCAGACGTCAGTCGAGCATCTTGACGAACTCACACGGTGCGAGTCCACCCATAGACGAGCCTCCACAAAGTGAGAGTGGTCATGCCATGAATCAGAGTGAAGGCGAGCCATGCTCCCAGAACTATGAGCAACAAGACTCCCAAGAGTCATCCCAATGGGAACCAACTAATATAAGACAAAATACCCCATCCAGGGAGCGCTTGCGCAACAGACGTCAACATCGAGAAGTTTCAAGAAAAGAAACCAAAGCAGCAATTATGGTCTCATGTCTTAATATAAATGGCTTCAGTTCAGCGGGACAAGGCGACGGAATCCAAAATAGCAAATGGAGTCATGTAAATCAACTTCTCTGCACATCAAGAACTGGCATCCTCATAGTATTGGAAGCTCACTTGACAGAAGGAAGATGAGAAGACCTAGAAAACCTCTTCAGACGAAGGATGAAAATCCACTTCACAGAAAACCCAGAGAACCCAACCAGGAAGGGGGGAGTAGCAATAGTTCTCAATAAACAGCTGACAAACTGGCACAATATTCAGACAAAAGTTGTCATCCCAGGCCAAGCTCTACTGATAAAAACTAGATGGCACGGTGACAAAGACATCATAATATTAGGAGTCTATGCTCCAAATGTGTCATTGAATGACTCAAAGGAGAGTGCAGAATTCTTCTCAGCCTTGCATAACTTCTTCATGGAACATCCAGAATGGCGGCCGGACTACATGGGTGGGGACATGAATTTTGTTGAAGACCCAATAGACTGTCTACCTGTACGCGCTGACAATGAAGAAGTTTGCTCTGCCTTTGACAGCCTCAAAGAGCTGCTAAAACTGCGAGATGGTTGGCGGAGCACATTCCCAAACAGGCTAGACTTTACGTTCTGCTGCTCAAGAAATACTCAGACACCAGACAAAAATGGAAATACAAACCAAGTATCTCAATCGCGCATTGACAGGATCTATGTGACAGACCAACTATTTGAGCTAGCTCGCCAGTGGCAAATACAACCTATAGGAACCACAGGTGTTGACCATGATATGGTATCAGTACAAGTTGTGCACAAAGAGGCCCCCATGATAGGCAAAGGCCAGTGGGCATGTCCAGACTATATCCTAAAGGATAGACAGCTAGCAGAAAAATTAAAAGAACTGGGATTGTCAACTCAGGATGAGATCGCCAGAATAAAACAAACTGGGAGATCAGACACAATGAACCCCCAGAGGATGTACCATAAATTTATCACAGAGGCAATGGATATGGCAAAAGACAGGGAGCGAACTGTGAAGCGCCATGCCCAGAAGAAAGAAACTGAGCTAATCAAAGCCATAAACAGACTCTCAGAAAACAGGGATCTAGATGACGCAACTTGCTCAGAAAAACTTGCAGGACTTAAGAAAGAGCTGCGAGGAATTAAACAAGAGAACCATAACTGGAC
Source organism: Armillaria novae-zelandiae (assembly GCA_030435655.1). NCBI lineage: Eukaryota > Fungi > Basidiomycota > Agaricomycetes > Agaricales > Physalacriaceae > Armillaria > Armillaria novae-zelandiae. The sequence goes on from JAUEPR010000041.1 coordinate 224,261, forward strand.
ACGCCGCTTTATAGCAGCAAAAGACTGCCTAGAAGGGGAGACAGTATCCAAATACTACTTCCAGTCCAACAAGGAATCCAAACCGAGAGATATCATCTGTGCACTAATCATCCCGGGAACGAACGAGGCCAATCAAATACACACCCCAGTGACAGAAGATCACCCAACCCAGAGCAACAAAGAAGCTCCTATACCACCACAACCTCAGTATGAGAAATACTCACCTAAAATGGCAGAAATGATGAGAGACTATCACAGTGATACCCTACAAAAGGATGGTATAGATGTAGATTAGGAAATGCGGGAGTCAATGATAAAGTTGACCTTAAGCAACATTTCTGCTGCACCTTTGGAGGATGAAATAACTCAGTTTACCCTAAAAACAAAGAGAGAAGAGGTACTTAAACCTCTGAACATGTCAAAAAATGATTCAGCCCCAGGGATAAATGGTGTAACCAATAAATTCTACAAAGTCCTAAATGACAGACACATAGAAGACGTACGAAAAGGAATTCCAAGCTTTGATATAGTTGAGGTCCTGACAGATGTCTTCAATGATATAGAAAGCTATGGAGTAGATGAATCCACAAACTTCACCGAAGGGTGGATGTGTCCCATATACAAAAAGAACGACAGAAACCAAATGTCAAATTATCAGCCCATAACCCTCCTAAACTCAGAGTACAAACTCTTCACTAAAGCCCTGTCCATTAAACTAGTAAACACAGCTCCAGAATTGATACACATCGATCAGGCAGGCTTCATACTGGGACGACAGATCACAAACCAAACCAAACTTATCAGAATGATTATAGACCATGCGGACTTAGCCCTCCAGAATGGCATGATTGTAGCACTTGACCAAGAAAAAGCATACAATAAAATTCGCCATGACTACCTTTGGAGGGTACTAGAGGCCTTCCAAATCCCAACACAATTTATATCGACGGTCAAATCACTGTATGAAAATGCATCCACAAAGGTGATGGTAAATGGATGCCTCAGCTCACCATTTAAAGTCACATGAGGAGTGCGACAAGGTGATCCTCTGTCATGCCTATTGTTCAACCTGGCAATTGAACCGCTTGCTGAAATGCTTCGCAAGTCTAACCTAAAAGGTCTAGAAGTCCCAGGTTCAGAAGAAAGACTTATAGCCAAACTTTTTGCCTATGATACTACCACCTTCCTACATGAAGAGGACAACTTTGATGACCTCATGAAAATACTGGGAAACTGGTGCATTGCTAGTGGAGCACGCTTCAACATTGAGAAAACCCAGATAATACCAATTGGCAGTAAAGAATTCCACCTGAAAGTAGCGAACGAGCGAAAAAGCAGCCCAGAATTCAAACAGATCCCAGATGATGTTCGAATAGTGAAGGAGTGGGAAGCTATACGCATCCTAGGAGCATGGTTCGGAAATGACATCCCAGGAAATACGGCGTGGCCCCCCATCATCGAGAAAATTGACAGCAGTCTAGCGAGATGGGAGATGTCACACCCCTCCATCCCCAACCATCGCATAATTATCCAAACAGTAATTGGAGGGCTTACCCAATATCTGACGGCAGTTCAAGGTATGCCAAAACACATTGAAATCCAACTAGAAAAAAGAGAATGCAAGTTCATTTGGGAAGGACGAACAAAGAATCTGATCGACTTCGAAACACTGAAATCTCTGCGAGAACAAGGAGGACTAGACATCCTCGATCTCCAAGCTCGGAACAAAGCCATCGAAGCTATGTGGCTGAAAGAACTACTATCTGAACAGAAGCCAACTTGGACATTCTTTGCCCATGATATCATAGCGAGGGCGGGCCTGAAATCAGAAAAAAATGTTGATCAAAGTGTGAAGATGAACTTATTCTTACAATCATTTAATGCAAAAAAGTCTCATCTTCCGCAAGACCTCCAACGAATCCTGTCTGTTGCAAATGAGACCGGGGTGAGAACAGAAGGTATAGCTTTCTCCAGGGAAATTATCCGTGAGCGCCCAATCTGGTTCCACTCTGAGGCAGACCCCAGAATTCGCCTCCTGACCCGCTCATCAGCAAGTATTTGTCTTTGAGATAATCACAGCCTTTGGTTGGTAGGAGAAGCTGAAGAGTTAGCCCAACTACTAGATGACCCAAACCACGATAGCTCAACCCAAGGATCAAGATGTAGATGCTATATCTGTACAGTGATGAGAGATAATCTGGGCTGTAGGAACCCAAATGCATGCATACTTCGAGCAAAAGATTTATTAGACACCTTACCAGAGAAATGGGACCCCAGATTCATGCTCCCTGAGGACTACGAAGAACCCCCCGAGCAACAAGATGAAGGCTTCGAATTCGATCAAAGAGTAACAGTAAACGGTACAGTCGCAAACACCTTTCGAATCTTCACAGAAGGAAAAGTATGCAATATGCTGCCAGACATATGCCTGGGAGCCCCTACAGGAACAGTCATACATGCGGCTACAAAGGGATCATGTGGAAACAACAACGCACCCGATACAAGAGCTGGTGCCGGTGTCACCATAGATAGGGAAAATGGTATGGAAATTGCCCTAAGAATTCCGACGTCCATTCCCCAGACTTCGCAAGCTGGAGAAACAATAGCGGTGAAGGAACTAGCCACCAGAACTGATAAGCGAGCTGTACTTCACAATGAAACGGGATCCATATACATGATGAAACACCTATCAACATCACTAAAAAAGATGGAAGATGTAGGATACATTGGCATACCCAACAAAAAAGCCCTCCAAGCAACAATAGCCAGTCTCAGGAGCAGAAAACAGGTGACAATGATACAGTGGAACAAAGACCGAAGTGAATGTCAGATAACTGGCAAAGCAAGCAGACTAGCAAAAGAGGGGTCAGAGCGAGAACAAGACAACACAATAGACTTGGAAATAGACCCAAAACTAAAAGTCTCAGGTGCCGCCCTAAGCAAGCTAACGCAAAAGCATGCCTACAAAGCCTTTCGAGACCGAAAAAATCAAAAATTGCCTCAGAGAGCGAAGACAAAAGCAAACATTAAGCTAGCAAGCCAGGGAGCAAAAGAATACTTTGGGTTGCAACCAACATCAACTGCCTTATGGAAATCAATCCGCCATAAAGACATAGACCGAAGCACCAGGTACTTCCTGTGGATGACAATGCATAATGCATACAGAATAGGAGAAAAGTGGCTACATTTTGCTCTGCAATACCATGATCATGCATATTGCACTCAATGCAACAGCTGTGTAGAAAACATGGAGCATATATTGATGGAGTGCTCCTCTCCAGGCCAAAAAGAAATATGGGAGCTTACCAGACAACTACTCGAAACCAGGAATATCCCATGGCACCCCCCCAAACTGTCACATATCCTAGCATGCGCATCTCCAGCCTTCAAGTCACCGAATGGACATAGAGATGAAGGAAAGGAACACTTTTTCAGGATTGTAATCTCCTCAGCTGCCCAAACCATCTGGAATGCCCGCTGTGAGAGAGTGATTCAATGCGAGAACATGCCCTTCACACCAGAAGAGATCCAGAATAGGTGGAGGAAAAAGATCAACTGTAGACTCGAGCTAGACTGCTTGATGACGCGTGACTGTTTTGGTAAAAAGGCAATGAATAAAGACCTAGTTTTAAAGACATGGGCAGGCTCAATAATGAACAAGCAACAGTTTCTGAACGACTGGACGGAGGCTGTCGGGGTTTTAGTGGGTATGGGGTAACAGTGATGGCCGGGCTGTGCAAGGTAAGTATGGGGGCGGTGCAAGAGGAGAGATGAAAGTCCCGGCCAAGTTATCAAATCATGAGTCCCACACTATTCAGTGTGTAAAGGCATTTCTCCAGGGTGAAACCTAATCCCATATTCATTCAAAATACTAACTACATATGCTTGGTTCTAACTCCTGGCAATAACTTCGGCTGCATGTTGGAAGCGACTATGTTGCTGGACCGCCTCTGCGATAGCCCTCACCAAAAAAAAAAAAAAAAAAAAACTCGAAAGGGTGACCTTCAAGACACCATACTCTTATTCTCTCACAGAGCACAAGTCAAACCAAAACCAGACTCTCTGCATGGAGTGCCACACTATTTTCTTATCTAAGCACGCAACTTAATTCACACACTAGATATCTGATATGGGTTGTATTCTCTCTTGAAGTTCCTAGCTACTCTAAGTGCTAGAGTGCATGGCTGAAAAGCTTTGCACTATTACACCATGGGCTCGAAACTTTTTGTACTCTATCTACACTACCGTATTTATACATTTCTGTGTCCTACAACTTGGTACAACTTAATACACTACTGTGACAACCTCGGAACATTATCCCTCATGACACGCACACACTGTTATAGCATGCCCAGGGCTGGACACTTGGTCAGAGGCCTATCTTGAGACCAGACTCTGTTTCCTCATGGTTGAGACTCCACTTGCACTGTGCTCTTTGCATTGGCATGTCACTCGTCATTTCCTCGGAGTATACCTGGACTGACAACCAATCATATAGGCTGTATCCTATTCTACGGTTGAGTTTCTAGGTTTCTCTGGTTGGTGGGGGATACCTGTGGTAAGTCTCGGCACTGTGCTCTTTGGCCAAACTGGGTTCTCTCGGAGTTATCTATACTCAGGCATTATTTGGGACATGCATGCAGCATGCCACGCAATCTGCACCCTGTGCATCATAGATCATTGTGTCACGTAGTTCTCTTGGGATCAGGCAGGTCTTCATTAATGCTTTAGAGTGCATATGCAGTCTGCTTCTAGTGCATTCAGTATCGAGTACTGAGCTCTTGTACTTACTGTGACCTCAATGAAGTATCATACTAAGTTAGAGCATGCACTCTACCAATTGTCACTGAAGACTTGCATGCATGTGTGTTGTTACACTGCACGCTATCTTGGTTTGATCACTGCACTCTATTGGTTTCACACTGTGCTCGATCCATATATCACTTTGCTCCATGTCTATTTCCATATACATGTGCAGCATGCATCTTTTCATGCACTCTACTTCTATGTTGCTATCCATGTGCAGTGTGCATCATAGATCAACATAGTTCTCCTTGTATCATACCTGTCTCTCATCAATTCCTTAGAGCACATGGCTGATCTGCATCTTAGTGCATTCAGTATCAATTGCTGAGCTCTCATACTTAGTGTGACCTCAACTAGTATCATTCTAAGTTAGAGCATGCACTCTACCAATTGTCACCCAAGGCCATACTGCACACGACTCTATATTGTGCTCCATACATATATCATTGCACTCTGTGTGTTTGACACTGCGCTCTATCTGTATCTTTTGTTATCTCAGTACCCAGCCATTATGCAATGCATGTATTGATACATTTCCCAAAATTACATGCATAGACACATTGCGAGCGTGTCAGCAGACTGGGAGGGTATGGTTGATAACCTGAGGTGTATGAAAGAAGTATCAAGCACTAGTGCCCTTGGCACGGTGTTATTGGTATAACTGAGTGTCTAGCTGACCAAAACCCGGTGATTATTGAAGCGGACTAACAGTCAATGAGTATGACCTCATATAATTAAAGGATCATTGCCAGGTTTTTATGCCATGATGCACTAGTGATGCGCTCTGATGCATTGTATGATTTATCTCTGGTGGTTGCCTAATTGGTCAATATTGGTGCCTAGCCATGATGGCATATGATTTGAGCCATGAAACAAGTTGGGATGGATATTCCCCATTATATCTGGTCGTTGAAGTGTCAAGAAGGTCCTATAGTCATGTGTGCACACCGGAGATAATATTATATCCAGTGCTAAGTCGGTTGTCACTTAGAAATGACAAAGTTCGTGAATTCTGTGTTAGACCTGAATCTCACATGATCCAAACAAGCATAAACTCAGAGTCATGTACTGGTAGACACCGACGACCTAAGTAAAGCTGTGACGATGGACTTGTTGAGATGCGGCACTAGGTGCTAGTCGTTGAGAGAGTAAGATTGGTATTGATAAACTATAGCTCGAAGCTGAGGTATTACAGTGAGAGTCATGCTACTTATATACTAAAGTCTGCATGCTAATAATAACTCCATTGGTATGCGGCAACAAGTGAACAATGAGGGTATGACAAGTAAGTCGAGTGGTAACGTTGCGATAGAAGCAAGCCATAGTGAGAGGACGGTAGTCAATGGTTATAGTTGTGGAGTTGGTGCAGCGAGATAGAGGATATGGATCTGAGTAATGGCAATTAGATAGTGAAGATAAGCGCTTGGGCACTTATAGAAGGAAAATCGGAGAAAATGTGAATAAATCGTAACATTACCCCCTCGTTAAGGCAGTCGTCCCGACTGCCACTAGGGTTCTTCTGGAAAGTAATGAGTGTCGTTCCACGTTGTGTTTCTCCAATATTTGTCTATCAGTCCTTTCCATTTTGGCTTGTACTTGATCCAGTACTGTGTTCCATCTATTGCTTGTGCTTTGTATTTGACATCGCCGTTATCCAAGTATTCATTATCAAGGATTATGGTGATGGCTTTGCTAGCGTTGGTTACGATTTTGGCTATGTCTATGTGTCCGGCATGTTGGATGCGTTGTTCATATTCCTCAATCGCTTCCTGTGCGTGTTCCATCTCTGTTTCTCGTACCCACAAGTTGTGCTCTCATGTCCATCCCTTCCACTTGACTAGGTAGTCCGTTGTTGTTCTGGACTTTTGTCCTTTCTTTCCACGGATTCTCCGCAATTGGGAGTCTAGTACTTCATTGATCTTGTATTCTTCTTCATCCTCAATCAAGTCCAGAGGAGGTGGTGGCGGTGTTTCTTGGTTTGGGAATGCTGGTGGTGTGAACGGTGAGAGTAGTTTTTCATTGAAGGTGGGGTGAATCTTCCAATGGGGTGGAAGTTTCAGCTTGTATGCTGCTGATCCGACCTTGTTGAGGATTAGGAAGGGTCCGACTCGCTTGTCATCTAGTTTCTTCTTGGGTCTTGGCAGATGAAGGTTTTGGGCGTCTAGCCAGACTCGATCTCCGATGAAGTATCCATGGGCAGGCTTGGTCTTTTTGTCATATTGTTTCTTCATTGCCATGGCGGCTTTGGTCAGAGCCTTCTGCATGTCTTGATGTATCTTCATCATGGTGGCGGAGAAGTCCTGAGCACTCAGGTTATCAAATGGGGTTTCGTGGATTGACTCTGATAGGAGTCAGGGGTGCATTCCGTGGTTGATGAAGAACGGTGATTTGCCTGTCGCTGAATGAACTCGGTTGTTGTGTGAGAAGGCCGCGAGTGCTAGCCATTCTGCCCAGTCTTCCTGTCAGTAGTCTACAAAGATTCTGAGATACTTGATGATCTCTTGGTTGGCTTGTTCCGTCTGGCCATTGGTTTGTGGGTGGAATGCCGTGGAGGTGTTCAGGGTGATGTTCAGCATTTTGTACAAGTCCTTCATGAATTTTGAGATGAATTGGGGTCCTCTGTCGGAAATAACGTGTGTTGGCATTCCATGTCACGCGTAGACCTGGTCTCTGAGTATTTTTGCCCATCCTTCTGACAAGAGTTCGACATTGCAGGCGACTGGTACAATTTCTTTAGAGAAGCGGTCGACAATGACTAGGAGGGCATCGTGGCCATTGGATTCGGGGAGTCCAGTGACCATGTTGACAGAGATGTGTGACCAGGGATCGGTTGGGATAGCGTTTGGGTTGAGTGGGGCAGCCTTTGGTTGTGTGTCTGTCTTTGTCTGTTGGCATGTTTCGCATCCCTTGACATATGCTTTGATGTCTTTTCACATTTTGGGCCACCAATAGGTTCTTTGGACTAGCTCCATGGTTTTTGCTACCCCGGGATGCCTGGCGGTGATGTGGTCGTGGCTCAAGGCAATGACAGTGCCCCTGAGTTCAACGTCTCTTGGGATGTAGATTTGCCCGTCATAGATCAGGATATTGGTGTCCTCCCATTTGGGTCCATCTTCATAGACTCCTCGGTCATGGAGGATGTTACGATTATTCACATTTTTCCCGATTTTCCTCATCTAAGCGCCCAAGCACTTATCTTCGTCAATCTAATCACCACTATCTGATTCCAATCATCATCTCGCCGCACCAATCCCACAACTATAACTGTCGACTACCGTTCTCTTACTACGGCTCACTTCCACCACAAGGTTACCACTCGACTTATTGTCATACACTCGTTGTTCACTCGTTGTCGCTTACCGATGGACTTATTATTAGCACACAGACTTTAGTATATAAGTAGCATGACTCTCGCTGTAATACCTCAGCTTCAAGCTATAGTTTATCAATACTGATCTTACTCTCTCAACGACTAGCACCTAGTGCCGTGCCTTAACGAGTCCATCGCTACAGCTTTACTCCGGTCATCGGTGTCCACCGGTATATGACTCAGAGTTTACGCTTGTTTGGATCACGTGAGACCCGGGTCTAACAGTTAGCTCGAAGCTTCCCTATGGTTCCCCAGTGCTAGCCACGACGAACCAACCAATGACCCCCGACCTGAATGAAAAACTCACCATTGAACTGGGTGTAGCCATCCCAGCCACGTTCCTCCTCTGCCTTTTCACCGCCCTCACGGTCCACGCACATCGGGACCAGTTAAATGAATTCTTCCACGAGCATGGAATCCTCATCAGAGGCGAGCTAAGGCCCGCCAGGAGGATTCCCCCCTTCCACTCTCAGCCAGCAGCCCCCCCCCGCCGCCACAAGGGCCCCGCCAGGGGCCTGCCCCAAGATCGAGCCCCGTAGCTCGCAGACCCAGCACCCAAGGAGGCGAAGCACCCCCCATGCCCGTGGTGACGCTTCCTCTGATGAATTCCCCCTATGCGAGGGGACAGTATGCACACCCACTCGTGCACCCACTCCAGGGCCCTCAAATGCCCCCTTGGGCGAGCCAGAGCCAAGGCGGTCCTCCGCGGCCAAAGAATATGGGAGGGAGCTTCGGACTAGGTTCCGTAGCCTGACCCCACCCCCTGCCTATGCCCCAGCCCAGCCAACGAGGGTGGAACGACCCGCCCCTGGTCGAGGGATACAAGTTCCCCCAAGAGAGATCGAGGGGCCTGGTAACAGGCCCACCGAGGACTCCGACTCCGATTCCTCAGAGTCCGACATATTCTCCCCCTCGCGAAAACACCCTGAGGCGATCCAAATCCAAACACCTGAGCCCGCTCGACTGGTCCCCATCCAGGACGACTATGAGCCCGAATGGCTCCAACTCATCAATCACGAGCTCTTCAACCGCTGGAGCACGGATCGACTATGGCCAGAGCTCGGACCAGTTGACAGGGACCTACTCGGCCCCACCAGAATCGAGGCCTGGATCCTCTGGAGGGAGGATGTGGAATCCCGAGCCCGCATACCCCTCGACCATGGACCAATGGCCTTCTCCATCGCCCATGCACGCCTACCCCCAGGAACAAACAGGGAGGAGCTCGGACTTTTCCTTCGAGCCAACGTGGCCCGAACCCTCCACCTGCCCGAGTTGGGCCCAATCATTAGCAGGAGGAGCACCAGGGATAGGAGCGAGAGGCGAGACAATGAACTCGCCACTAGACTTTGAGAGCTGGAACACCGCCCGGGAAGAAGGAATGACGAGTAGCTTTGAAGGGTTTGGGAGCAGGAGCAGCGCCGCCACGAATGCCGGGGCCCAATTTAATTTTCGTACATATATACCTAATATGCAAACTGACCCCTTCACCGCCCACTACCCTGAGCCACGATGGCCGACCCAGATGCCGGATTCACCACTGGCCCGAACTAGAAAACAAGGGTATTACCCCTATCCCACCACGAGCCGACTATTTGGTGCAGCAGGAGATGCCGGAATGGATGACCCTGCGCCACCACCACCAAATCCACCAGCCAGCCCAGGCCAACCCATCGACGAAGAAGCACGACTCGCACAAGTACGTGAGCAACGTGCCAAAATGGCGAGACGAAGAGAAGAGTTCTGACAGGCCAGGCAAGCTGTCGAAGACACAGTCCTCAGGGCCAATAATTACGCTGACATCCACGGATTCCTGAGAGATGTCGAAGAAAGGGGATGACTGGGAGCACCCAACGACGCCCCCACACCACCACCAGCTGCACCAGCCGCAGCACCAATACCCAATGAGCTGCGACCACCGCATGATCGGGACGACCGCTACTCGATCCTGAGGCACCCAGACTGGCCATATGCGCCACGCAATCCCCCGGTAGGGGTCGGATTACCAAATGCCCCTTACTTTGGGGTAAAACCCACCCTGATCGCAACCCCAAGACCCTTCCAAGGGGACCATCACGACATCCTCCGCTTCGTTGGCGACAACCTCGCCTATTTCGAAACCTTCCTACCATTCTTCCAGGAAGAACCCCAAAGGGTCACCTTTGCAGCATCCTACTTCGAAGGAACCGCCAAGGACTGGTGGACCCACAAAAGACCCGAGCTCTGGGACCCAATCGACCGCCACTTCTGATACCCCTCATGGAGGGAGTTCGTCGACATGACCATGGCCCGGTTCAAGGACCACGCCATCGAGCAGGTCCACGAGAAAAAGATGTTTGAGCTACAGATGGCCGGTGGAACGGCCGAAGACTATTTTCAGAAGCTAGAACAGGAGGCGAAACTCGCCGGATGCCTCGTGGATGAAAGTGACAGAGGACTCCTCTGCAAGGCCGTCCAGATTGGAATCCCCGAATTGTACTCACGTGCAATCGCCGACGGAGAAAACACCCCCGACGGCTATCAACAGTGGAAGGCCCGAGTAGTCAAGATGTATGAGAACTGCACCAGGAAGCAGATCTTCGAACAGACGATCGGACTCCAGTATGGAAATCACAATCTGTGACGAGACAATTGACCCCAGAACAACCCTGCCGGTGGACAAAACAAATCCACCGGTGTGACAAGTTCGCCATCCCAGACCAGCTCCGGCGGAGACAAGAAGACAAGCACCGGAGTAACGTATGGAGGCCGCGGACAAGCAATGGAGATAGACCGCCTCAAGAAGGAGGGCTGATGCTTCAACTGCGGAGAGAAGGGACACCTATCAAGGGAATGCCCAAAGCCGAAGAAGCCACGAAGGCAGGACACTTGGGGGAGATTCACTAAAGCCGAGCTACGCACAATGTTACAGGAGTTAGAAAAAGAACCCGAGGAGAAGACAACCTCAGGCATTGAGGAGGTAAAAGACGGGGCCAGCGAGTGATCAATTCCACTCGGCTGGCCAAAGGACATTCTTCTGGTACGCACTCGCTCCCTGGTGGTCGGACTAATAGTACTTTTGTAGTTACCGATAAATACACGCATTCGAATATACCCACACTTAGCACCTTCCACCACGAAACCAGTAAGAAAAGAATCGAACCAATATGCTCTCCTCACCGACAACGAGGAGATGCCCTCTCAAGCGCCCACAAGGATCAAGAGGGCCGAACAAGGGATAGAGAATCCCTCAAGTCCACTTGCTAAGGTGGCCACTGGACCAGTCCGAAAGGCACCTGGCTCAAGCCACAAGCGCGCGAATTCAAGAACACGAGTAAGCGCCCAGGACCGACGAACTGATGCCCAAGGCACTGCCATTACCGCCACTGTGAGGGGAATTAGCCCTCGCCCTGCATCGCCCTTGGGACAAGCTGAGGGTATGGACCATGCAACAAGCACACGACGATCACAACCCTCATCTCCGACGGTGCCTGCGAGCATTGCACCCTCGACATGCGAAGTAAACGGGAGCGTGACATTCCCCACTTGTATAGTCAGCGAAGACCGGCATAAGGACGAGGGTGACAACCCTACACACTCAAATGCTCACAAGGATCAAGAGAGCCGAAGAGGGTGAGAGATGCCCCGACCACCGCACACCACGATTATCGAAGTACCCGACAAGGAAGACGACACCTCATACCAGCGGTGGCTCACCAAGGAGGCCGAAAAGCATGCTCCCCCATCCATTCCAACGAGGCAGGGGAGGCAACTTCAGAACCCACCTCCTCCGGATAACAGATGGTACCGACCTGTCTCCGCTGCATGGACCCTGAGACCGATCCAAGAAGCGCGCATGCCTGGTCAGGCGAATGCCATCCTCGCACTCTGGATCCATAAGGGGAGAGAGGCCGAACACACCAAAGAGCTACTCGAGGAACTCAAAAAGGGAGGGGAACGGGCAAGAGAGCGTCTGTACGAACTCCAAAAGCCCATCCGCTACATCTGCGCCACTACTACTAAGTGCAGCAAAGACTTAACAATCACCGCCAAGCTAGAACCCTGTTTGGGCGCCCCTGCCCTATCAGTAAAGGCGCTAATTGACAGCGGATGCACCGGCAGCTCCATCGACCAAAAACTCGTCCGCCAACACGGCCGAGACACTAGAAAGGCCGTGGTACCAATCCCAGTCTATAACGTGGACAGAACCTGAAATAAGGCTGGGGATATCACGGAGTTCGTAGAACTCCGCATGAGCATCGGAGGACACATGGAGAGAATCAACCTTGCCGTTACTGACCTCGGGACCAAAGAGGTATACCTAGGCCACGATTGGTTAAAACGACACAACCCGGTGGTCAACTGGAAAACCGGAACTCTCTTCTTTGGCCGGTGTCAATGCCAGAAGAACCACCTACCACTCCCCGACTTGGACCCCGACGACGTGTGGGATGAAGAGCTAGAAGAGGGAGAAAGCATCCTCGCAGTAAATATACAGGAGGAGATCCTAATCCATGCAGTTCATCATGCCAATGACCTAGCCGCAAAGGCCAACGAGGGGAAACCCAAGAAAACCTTCAAAGAACTCGTCCCCGATCACTATCGCTCTTTCCACGACCTATTCTCCAAAGAAAACTTCGACGAACTCCCAGAGCGAAAGACCTGGGACCATGCCATAGAACTCATCCCCAACGCCACCTCCACCCTCGACTGCAAGGTATATCCCCTGAACCATAATGAACAGGAACAGCTCGACAAGTTCCTCAATGAAAACCTCGAGTCGGGATGGATTCGCCCCTCTAAATTGCTGTTCGCCTCCCCCTTCTTCTTTGTCAAAAAGAAGGATGGCACCCTTCACCCAGTCCAAGATTACTGAAAGCTCAATGAGATGACCATCAAAAACCGATATCCACTTCCGCTCATCACCGAGCTCATTGATTGCCTTCAGGGGGCCAAATACTTCACCAAACTAGACGTACGGTGGGGTTACAACAATGTCTGTATTAAAGAAGGAGACGAAGAGAAAGCAGCATTCCGCACTAATTGAGGGCTCTTCGAACCCACGGTCATGTTCTTCAGACTCACAAACTCGCCTGCCATGTTCCAATGGATGATGAACGACATCTTCAAGGACCTGATCGAAACCGGAAAGGTCACAATCTATCTCGACGACATCCTGATCTTTACCAAGGATCTATCGGAGCATCAACGGATCGTCAAGATGGTTCTGCAATGCCTCCGAGAACACAAACTGTATCTCAAGGCAGAAAAGTGCAAATTCGAGGTATTAGAGACCGAATACCTTGGAGTAATCATCAGCGAGGGTACCGTCCGAATGGACCCAGTCAAAGTTAAAGGAATCACCGAATGGCCGACCCTCACCAAGAAGAAGGCGCTACAATCCTTTTTAGGATTCACCAATTTCTATCGCAAGTTCATGGAAGGATACTCCAAAATCATCCGTCCCTTAACCCAGCTTTGTGGAAACGCCCCCTGGACGTGGGGAGCAGCACAAAACCAAGCCTTCCAACAAATCAAGAAGCAGATGGCAGAGGACGTCCTCCTCACCATCCCAACACAAGGCAGATTCAGGGTAGAAGCAGATGCCAGCGAAGGAGCGATCAGCACCGTACTCAGCCAGGAACAGAGCGGAAAATGGAGGCCAGTAGCATTCATGTCGAAAGCCCTCACCGAGACAGAGCGCAACTACGAAATCTACGACAAGGAACTCCTCACCATAATGCTCGCTCTAGCCGAGTGGAGACACTATCTCATGGGAGCAAAGGACGATGTAGAAATCTGGACAGACCACCAAAACCTCCAATACTTCTGAAAACCTCAGAAGCTCAACCGCCGACAAGCCTGGTGGGTCACCGAACTAGCCGAGTACCACTTTACCCTCCATCACAAACCCGGCACGCTCAACAAGAAGGCCGACCTGCTCTCCTGACGGGAGGATCACAACCAAGGACGGGACGACAATGACGAGATCATAGTCCTCAGTCCAGAGCACTTCCAGACGATGATCATGCCCACGCACGAAGAACTCTGTCCTCGAATCCTCAACTTGCTCAAGGAAAACGAGAACATAGATGCAAATGTCCATGACTCCTTCATTCACAGCAGAGGAGTCTACGAAGATGGCCCCGAAGGGGAAAACACCAACATCCTGATGTACGACGGACGAGTCTACATCCTGAAGGACGCAGAACTTAGAGGCACTGTCATCGCGATAAGCCATGACCACATCACAGCTGGACACCCCGGGGTAGCAAAGACCATAGAACTTGTCCAAAGGACCTACTGGTGGCCGAAGTTACGCAAAGACGTTGAAGCCTATGTCAAAGGATGCGAAACGTGTCAATGAACAAAGACCGACACCCAGCCTAAGGCCGCACCACTAAACCTGAACGCAATCCCTACTGAACCATGGTCCCACATCTCCGTAGACATGGTCACCGGACTCCCAGAATCAAATGGACACGATGCTCTCCTGGTCATTGTTGACTGCTTCTCAAAAGAGATCATGCCAATCGCCTGCAACGTCGAACTATCATCGGAAGGATGGGCAAGAATACTCAGAGACCAGGTATATGCCAAACACGGAATGCCAACCCACGTAATCTCAGACAGGGGACCCAACTTCGTCTCAAAGTTCATGAAGGACCTATACAAAATGCTGGACATTACCCCAAACGCTTCCACAGCGTTCCACCCACAAACTGACGGCCAAACGGAACAGGCCAACCAGGAGATTATCAAATATCTCCGAATCTTTATAGACTACCGACAAGAAGACTGGGCAGAATGGCTACCCCTAGTCGCATTCTCCCACAACAACAGAGTGCACTCAGCAACCGGCAAATCACCGTTCTTCGTCAACTATGGAATGCATCCCAGACTCCTACCAGAATCAATCTGAGAGACACCCTTCGACAATCCCAGCACTCAGGACTTCTCTGCTACCATGATGAAGATCCATCAGGAAACGCAGAGAGCCCTCACTGAAGCCACCGCCGCAATGAAAAAGCAATATGACAAGAAGACCAAGCCGGCACGTGGATATAACACCGGAGAACGGGTCTGGCTGGACACACGAAATCTCAACCTGCCACAACCCAAGAAAAAGCTGGACGACAAACGAGTCGGCCCTTTCCTAATCCTTAACAAAGTTGGAATGGCAGCATACAAGCTGAAACTTCCACCACACTGGAAAATTCACCCCACCTTCAACGAGAAACTACTCTCACCATTCACACCACCCGCATTCCCCAACCAAGAAATACCGCCACCACCTCCTCCAGACCTGATTGAAGATGAAGAGGAATACGAGATTGAGGAAGTATTAGACTCACGAACATGCTGAGTACGGGGAAAGAAGGGACAAAAGTCCAAAACAACCACGGACTATCTAATCAAATGGAAAGGCTGGACAAGAGAACACAACTCATGGGTACGAGAAACGGAAATGGAACATGCACAAGAAGCGATCGAGGACTATGAACAACGCGTCCAGCATGCCGGATGCATAGAGATAGCCAAAATCATAACCTCAGATGACAAATATGCAGAATATTGGGAAATTCTACACAGACACAACACCCCCGGAGAAGAACCCTAATGACAGTCGGGACGACTGTCTTAACGAGGGGGCAATGTTACGATTATTCACATTTTTCCCGATTTTCCTCATCTAAGCGCCCAAGCACTTATCTTCGTCAATCTAATCACCACTATCTGATTCCAATCATCATCTCGCCGCACCAATCCCACAACTATAACCGTCGACTACCGTTCTCTTACTACGGCTCACTTCCACCACAAGGTTACCACTCGACTTATTGTCATACACTTGTTGTTCACTCGTTGTCGCTTACCGATGGACTTATTATTAGCACACAGACTTTAGTATATAAGTAGCATGACTCTCGCTGTAATACCTCAGCTTCAAGCTATAGTTTATCAATACTGATCTTACTCTCTCAATGACTAGCACCTAGTGCCGCGCCTTAACGAGTCCATCGCTACAGCTTTACTCTGGTCATCAGTGTCCACCGGTATATGACTCAGAGTTTACGCTTGTTTGGATCACATAAGACCCGGGTCTAACAGAGGAAGGAGTCATAGACGCTGGGGTCTATGTTTTTGTTCTCGTTTAGTAGTTCGAGGATTCTGGGATGGAGTTCTTCGTGCGTGGGCATGATCATTGCCCTGAAGTGTTCCAAACCAAGGACAATGACTTTGTCATTGCCATTTTGTCCTTGGTCATGGTCCTCACGGCGAGAGAGTAAGTCTGCCTTTTTGTTGAGGGTGCTGGGCTTGTGGTGAAGGGTAAAATGGTACTCGGCCAGTTCAGTGACCCATCATGCTTGTCGTCAATTAAGCTTCTGGGGCTTCCTGAAGTATTGGAGGTTCTGATGATCCGTCCAGATTTCTAGATCCTCTGCTGCTCCCATGAGATAGTGTCTCCATTCTGCGAGGGCGAGCATGATTGTGAGAAGCTCCTTGTCATATATCTCGTAATTCTGCTCCATCTCTGTGAGGGCCTTGGACATAAAGGCTACCAGCCTCCACTTCCCATTCCTTTCTTGGCTTAGAACTGCGCTGATGGCGCCTTTGCTTGTGTCTGCTTCTACCCTAAACCTTCCTTCTTGTGGTGGGATGGTGAGGAGGACGTCCTCTGCCATCTGTTTCTTCATTTGCTGAAAGGCTTGATTTTGTGCAGCTCCCCAGGTCCAGGGGGCATTTCCACATAGCTGTGTTATGGGGTGTACGATCTTGGAATATCCTTCTATGAATTTGTGATAGAAGTTGGTCAATCCTAGGAATGACTGTAGGGCCTTTTTCTTGGTCAGGGCCAGCCATGCGGTGATTCCTTTGACCTTTACTGGGTCCATTTGGACTGTCCTTTCACTGATGATGACGCTGAGGTACTCGGTTTCTAGTACCTCGAACTTGCATTTCTCCGCTTTGAGGTACAGCTTGTGTTCTTGAAGGCGTTGAAGGACCATCTTGACGATGCATCAGGGTTCCGCTAGGTCTTTGGTGAAGATCAGAATGTCGTTGAGGTAGATCGTGACTTTTCTGGTCTCGATCAGGTCCTTGAAAATGTCATTCATCATCCACTGAAACGTGGCAGGCGAGTTGGTGAGGCCGAAGAACATGACGGTGGGTTCAAAGAGTCTGCGATTTGTGCGGAACACTGCCTTCTCTTCATCTCCTTCCTTAATGTGGACATTGTTGTAACCCCGTCGTACATCTAGCTTGGTGAAGTATTTGGCGCCTTGAAGGCGGTCAATCAGTTCGGTGATGAGGGGGAGTGGGTACCAGTTCTTGATGGTCATTTCGTTGAGCTTTCGGTAGTCCTGGACGGGCAGAGGGTGCCAGCCTTCTTTTTGACAAAGAAGAAGGGTGACGCTGACACGCTTGCAATGTGTCTACGTGTGGAATTTTGCGAAATGTATCAATACATGCATTGCATAATGGCTAGGTACTGAGATAACAAAAGATACAGATAGAGCGCAGTGCTATATGCATAGAGCACAGTGTCAAACACACAGAGTGCAATGATATATGTATGGAGCACAATATAGAGTCACGCGCAGTATGGCCTTGGGTGACAATTGGTAGAGTGCATGCTCTAACTTAGAATGATACTAGTCGAGGTCACACTAAGTATGAGAGCTCAGCAATTGATATTGAATACACTAGAGGCAGATCAAATACGTGCTCCAATGAATTGATGAGAGACAGACATGATATGAGAAGGATTGATCTGCCACGCATGTTGCGCGCATATATAAAAATAGCCATAGAGCGCAGTGACATCAACATCACGCGCGGTATAACAACGCATGCATGCACGGGCAAGTCTGAAGGGACTATTGGTAGAGTGTATGCTCTAACTTAGTATGATATGTCATTGGGGTCACGCTAAGTACAAGAGCTCAGTACTCGATACTGAATGCACCAGAAGCAGACTGCATACGCACCCTAATGCATTACTGAAAGACATGCATGAGAACTATGTGACACAATGATCTATGACGCACAGGGCCTGATCACGCGGCACATGTGCGCATGTCCCAAATAATGCCTGAGTATAGATAACTCCGAGAGAACCCAGTTTGGCCAAAGAGCACGGTGCCTAGGCTTACCACGGGTATCCCCCACCAACCAGAGAAACCTAGAAACTCAACATTAGAATGAGATACAGTGCATAGGATTGGTTGCTACTCCAAGTATCCTCCAAAGAAATGACGAGTGACATGCCAATATATAGAGTGCAGTGCAAGTGGAGTATCCACCATGAGGAAACAGAGTCTGGTCTCGAGATAGGCCTCCAACCAAGTGTCCAGCCCCGGGCATGCTATAACAACACACACGCGTTGCGAGGAATAATGTTCCGAGGTTCTAACAGTACTGTATTAAGTTGTATCAATGTGTATGATATAGAATTGTATAAATACTGTAGTGTAGATGTAGAGTACAAGTTTCAAGCCCACGGTGTAACAGTGCAAAGCTTTTCAGCCACGCGCTCTAGCACTTAGAGTAGCTAGGAACTTTGAGAGAGAATACAACCCATATCAGATATCTATTGTGTGATTTAAGTCGTGCGCTTAGACAAGAAAATAGCGCGGCACTCCATGCAGAGAGTCTGGTTTTGGTTTGACTTGCGCTCTGTGAGAGAATAAGAGTACGGTGTCTTAAAGGTCACCCTTTCGAGTTCTTGAGGGCATTTGTGTGATGCGAGGCATTACAGGCGGCAGAGGTTCAAACCCTTTGGCTTGATTAGTGTTCGCTCTTCTGTGTTATTTCCGCAGGTTGGCAAAGGTTCAAACCCTTTGGCTTGTCGGACGGGGTTTCTCTGGATTGCATAGGTTCGAATCCTGTGAATCTACGATCGGTTGGAAGCTCGAGCACATAGGTTCAAACCCTGTGGCTCTTGTGGAAGTTTCGGAGTTTTGTGTCAGTGTAGACACTTCTCCATGTGTTTGTGAAGGTTTTGGTTTAGCGCGCGATGCACAAGGTTTATTAGTGTGTTGAGTTTAATAGGAATTGGTTTCTGCTTCAAGCGCAGTTGTTTAAGTGGTGTTTAGGGTGTTATTGATTGTGTGCAGTGGTTATTAGAGTCCCGGGCGACTGCTAGAAACTTGTGGAGATGTTTGACGAAGTTGTATTGTGTTATACACCCTTGCCTTGAGGCCCGGCGACGGAAGTCGCACCCTCTTGTTCTTGAGAAAAGCCTTTGGACTTAGAGAAGTCTAGATATTATACGAGCGCTATTGCTGCGTGTGTATCTTAGAGATATTGAGAATTGAATTGTATTGGTTCACTACTTTCATCACATTAGAATCCCCCCATGAACTTGAGCGTGTTTGTGTGTGTAGTGTTGGGTGTGGGTGCGATCAGTGTCTTTGACGCTGTTGCATTTCTAGCTCTGTGCACTTAGACAGCTCTTCAACATGAAGGGAGATTTGGAGGGACAGATATGCCCTGACTCAAGGTTTTCATCGAGGAACTTGTCGAGTTGCTCTTGTTTGTTGCAGTTTAGGGGATATACCTTGCAGTCGAGGGTGGAGGCGGCATTGGGGATGAGTTCTATGGCGTGGTCCCATGTTTTTTGTTCCAGGAGTTCGTCAAAGTTTTCTTTCGAGAATAGGTCATGGAAGGAGCGGTAGTGTTCAGGTATCAGTTCTTCAAAAGTCTTCTTGGGCTTCCCTTCATTGGCTTTAGCAGCCAGGTCGTTTGCATGATGTACTGCTCATATGAGAATTTCTTCCTGCATATTGATGGCAAGGATGCTTTCTCCCTCTTCCAATTCTTCATCCAAGTCGGGCAGTGGTAGACGATTCTTTTGACATTGACACCTCCCAAAGATGAGAGTTCCGGTTTTCCAGTTGACAACCGGGTTGTGTTGTTTCAGCCAGTCATGTCCTAGGTAAACCTCTTTGGCTCCAAGGTTGGTGACAGCAAGGTTGGTTCATTCCATGTGGCCCCCGATGCTCATGTGGAGTTCCACGAATTCTGTAATGTTTCCGGCTTTGTTTCGTGTTCCATCGGCATTATAGACGGGAATGGGTACTGTGGCTTTTCGGGTGTCTAGGCCATGGGATTGGACTAGTTTCTTGTCGATAGAGTGGCCCGTACATCTGCTGTCGATTAATGATTTGACAGACAGGGCGGGTGCTCCTGAGCAGGGTTCTAGTTTGGCAGGGACTGTCCAGTCCTTATTGCACTTTGTGGTGGTTGCTCAGATGTACCAGATTGGCTTCTGGAGCTCGTATAGGCGCTCCCGAGCCCTTTCCCCTCCCTTCCTGAGCCCCTCAAGTAATTCCTCTGTGCGTTTGGCCTCTCTCCCTTTGTGGATCCAGAGGGCGAGGATAGTGTTTGCCTGATCAGGCATATGTGCTTCTTGGATCGCCCTCAGTGTCCACGCAGCAGAGAAAGGTCAGTACCACATATTATCAGGGGAAGGTGGCTTTTGAGGTGCCTTCCCTTGTTCCGTTGGAACGGGTGGGGGTGCATGGTTTTCTGCCTCTTTGATAAGCCATCGTCGGTAGGAGGTGTCGTCCTCTTCGTCGGGTACTTCGACAATGGTGGGATGCGGTGGTCGGGGCGTCTCTCGCCCTCTTCAGCTCTCTTGATCCTTGTGAGCACTTGAGCATGTAGGGTCATCACTCTCATCCTTCTGCCATGCTTTGCTGACTCTACAAGCAGGGAGTGTCGGAGTCCCGTTTACATCGCAAGTCGAGGGCACGGCGTTCACAGGCGTCAACAGGGGAGAGGGTCATGAACGTCGCATTCCTGTTGCATGATCCATACCCTCTACTGGTCCCAAGGGTGATGCAGGGCGACTCCTAGTTCCCCTCACGGTGGCGGTAATGGTGGTGCCTCGATCGTCAGCTCATCGGTCCTGGGCGCTTACTCATGTTCTTAAACTTGCACGCTTGTGGCTTGAGCTAGGTGCCTTTTGGACTGGTCTGGTGGCCACCTTAGCAAGCGGACTTGAGGGACTCTCTGTCCCTTGTTCAGCCCTCTTGACCCTTGTAGGCATTTGAGAGGGCATCTCCTCGTCGTTGATGAGGAGAGCATATCGGTTCGATTCTTTTCTTACTGGTTTCACGGTGGAAGGTGCTAAGTGTGGTATATTCAAATGCACGTAAATATCGGTAACTACAGAAGTATTATAAGTCCGACCACCAGGGAGCGAGTGCATACCAGAAGAATGTCCTTTGGCCAGCTGAGTGGAATTGATCACTCGCTGGCCTCATCTTTTACTTCCTCAACGCCCGAGGTTGTCTTCTCCTCGGGTTCCATCTCTATCTCCACTAGCATCATCCTGAGCTCGGCCTTTGTGAATCTTCCATGAGAGTCTTGCTTTCGTGGCTTCTTTGGCTTTGGGCAGTCCCTGGATAGGTGCCCCTTCTCCCTGCAGTTGAAGCATCGACCCTCCTTCTTGAGGCAGTCTATCTCCATTGCTTGTCCGCATCCTCCATATGTTGTCCCCATGCTAGTCTTCTTGTCTCTGCTGGGGGTGCCCTGCAAGGGTGTCGAGGAACTTGTTGTGCTGGTGGGTTTGTTGTGCCCACTGGCAGGGTGGTTCTGTCAACGATCGTCTCGTCGCTGGGTATTGCCTCCATATTGGAGTCCAATGGTCTGGTCGAAGATTCATTTCCAGATTCGGTTTTCATACATCCAGATGATGTGGGCCTTCCACTGTTGATAGCCGTCCAGTGAGTTTTCTCCATCGGCAATAGCACGGGAGTAGGACTGGGGTATGTCAAGTTGAATCCCTTTGCAGAGGATTCCATGCTCGTTTTCATTGGAGAGTCGTCCAGTGAGCTTTGCTTCCTGCTCTAGTTGCTGGAAGTAGTCTTCAGCCGTTTCATTGGCCATCTTCAGTTCAAACATTTTCTTTTCGTGGACCTGCTCTATGGTGTGGTCCTTGAACCAGGCTTCTATCATTGGGATCGAGTATCAATCGTCCCATTCGTGGATATGTCGGTACTCATTTGGTACTGGTGGTGCAGCTGGTAGTGAGGCTGGTGGTGGGGCAGGTGCATTGTCGGGTGCTCCCGGTCTTCCCCTTTGGTCTGGTTCCCTGTGTAGGTGGTGGAGGTCCACATAGTCATTGGCTTCTCTCAGCGCAGTGTTGTACGTGTTTCTTGCTTGTTGGGTCGCCTCGTGTCAGTGGTGCATTTCCAGATTGATGGCCAGGATTCTGTCTAGTTGGTCTGGTTCATTGATGGGTTGGCCTGGGCCTGTGGGTTGTGCTGGTGGTGCTGGCGTGGGTTTGTTCATTGCGGCATCCCCCGCTGCGCTGAATAGTTGGCTCGTCATGGGATAGGGGTAGTACCCCTGGTTTCTGGTTCATGCCGGTGGTGAGTCCAGCATTTGGGCGGGCCATTTCGGTTCCCATTGGTTGTACACTGTGAAGGTGTTGTATTGCGTGTCTGGTATATACGTGCTAAAATGTTCAAAATTAATCGGGGTCCCTGTGCCTGGGGTGTCTCTCCAACTCGCAGAGTCTCCTGTGTAATTCATTGTCTGCCCTCTCGCCCCTGCCCCTGGTGCGGTCCCTAAGTCTCGGGCCCAGCTCGGGCCCATGTAGGTTTCTGGCTGCATTTCCCTGGACAAAGAAGGCGAAGTCATCGTCGTTGGTTCCCGCTCCTAAATGTATGTGGGTGATGATAAAGGCCATGGGTCCGTGGTCGAGGCAAATGAGGGCTTGGGCCTCGATGTCCTCCCTTCTGAGGGTCTAGGCCTCAACTCTGATGGGACTGAGTAGGTCTCAGTCGACCGGGGCGAGTTCTGGCCATAGGCAGTCTGGGCTCTAGTGGTCGAAGAGCTCGTGGTCGATGAGTTGGAGCCAGATGGGCTTGGGCTCCCCAATGGGGACAAGTCAAGTGGGCTCAGGTGCCTGGACCATGATGGTCTCGGGTCGTCTTCTTGTGGCGATGGACCGCAGGTGAAAGACGTCCAATTCTGAGGAATCGGAGTCAGAGTCCTTGGCGGGCCAGTCGGTGGGCCCCTCGATCTGTCTTGGGACCACGTGTACCCTTCTACCGGGAAGGGCAGGTCGTTCCACCCTCCTTGGGTGGGCTGGGGTGTAGGCTGGGGGTGGGGTTGGGCTTCGGAACCTAGTCTGTAGCTCCCTGCCATATTCTTCGGCTGCACTGAGCCGCTCTGGGGCCTCGTTCTCCATGCAGGGGTGGGAGGGGCCCGGAGTGGGTGTGCATATTGTCCCCTCGCAAAGGGGGAACTCGTCGGAGGAAGCGTCACCATGGGGGTGTGGGGTGCTTCGCCTCCTAGCATGCTGGGTCTGCAAGTGATGGGGCTCAGTCTTGGGGTAGGCCTCCGGCAGGGCCCTTGTGGCAGCGGCAGGGGTTGTTGGCTGATAGTGGAAGGGAACCCTCTGGGCGGGTCCTGGTTGAAGGGGGACAAGGATGTCATGTTCATGGAGGAACTCATTGATACAGTCGCGGTTTGTGTGGACCATAAGGGCGGTGAAAAGGACGAGGAGGAATGCGGCCAGGATGGCTACGCTCAATTCAATGGTCTGGTTCTTGTTTAAGTCGGGTGTCATGGATAGGTTTGTCATGGCTAGCACTGAGGAACCATAGGGAAGCTTTGAGCTAACTGTTAGACCCAAATCTCACGTGATCCAAACAAGCATAAACTCAGAGTTGTGTACCGGTAGACACCAACAACCTAAGTAAAGCTGTGACAATGGACTCATTGAGATGCGACACAAGGTGCTAGTTGTTGAGAGAGTAAGATTGGTATTGATAAACTATAGCTCGAAGCTGAGGTATTACAGTGAGAGTCGTTGAAGAGCTGTCTAAATGCACAGAGCTAGAAATGCAACAGTGTCGAAGACACTGATCACACCCACACCCAACACTACACACACAAACACGCTCAAGTTCATGGGGGGATTCTAATGTGATGAAAGTAGTGAACCAATACAATTCAATTCTCAATATCTCTAAGATACACATGCAGCAATAGCGCTCGTATAATATCTAGACTTCTCTAAGTCCAAAGGCTTTTCTCAAGAACAAGAGGGTGCGACTTCCATCGCTGGGCCTCAAGGCAAGGGTGTATAACACAATACAACTTCGTCAAACATCTCCACAAATTTCTAGCAGTCACTCGGGACTCTAATAACCACTGCACACAATCAATAACACCCTAAACACCACTTAAACAACTGCGCTCGAAGCAGAAACCAATTCCTATTAAATTCAACACACTAATAAACCTTGCACGTCGCGCGCTAAACCAAAACCTTCACAAACATGTGGAGAAGTGTCTACACTGACACAAAACTCCGAAACTTCCACAAGAGCCACAGGGTTTGAACCTACGCGCTCGAGCTTCGAACCGATCGTAGATTCACAGGATTTGAACCTATGCAATCCAGAGAAACCCCGTCCGACAAGCCAAAGGGTTTGAACCTTTGCCAACCTGCAGAAATAACACAGAAAAGCAAACACTAATCAAGCCAAAGGGTTTGAACCTCTGCGCCTGTAATGCCTCGCGTCACACAAATGCCCTCAAGAACTCGAAAGGGTGACCTTTAAGACACCGTACTCTTATTCTCTCACAGAGCGCAAGTCAAACCAAAACCAGACTCTCTGCATGGAGTGCCGCGCTATTTTCTTGTCTAAGCGCACGACTTAAATCACACAATAGATATCTGATATGGGTTGTATTCTCTCTCAAAGTTCCTAGCTACTCTAAGTGCTAGAGCGCGTGGCTGAAAAGCTTTGCACTGTTACACCGTGGGCTTGAAACTTGTACTCTACATCTACACTACAGTATTTATACAATTCTACACCATACACGTCGATACAACTTAATACAGTACTGTTAGAACCTCGGAACATTATTCCTCGCAACACGCGCGCGTTGTTATAGCATGCCCGGGGCTGGACACTTGGTTGGAGGCCTATCTCGAGACCAGATTCTGTCTCCTCATGGTTGGTACTCCACTCGCACTGCATTCTATACGTTGGCATGTCACTCGTCATTTCTTCGGAGGATACTTGGAGTGGCAACCAATCCTATACACTGTATCTCATTCAAATGTTGAGTTTCTAGTTTTCTCTGGTTGGTGGGGGATACCCGTGGTAAGCCTAGGCACTGCGCTCTTTGGCCAAACTGGGTTCTCTCGGAGTTATCTATACTCAGGCATTATTTGGGACACGCGCGCGCGTGCCGCGCAATCAGGGCCCTGTGCATCATCAATCAATGTGTCACATAGTTCTCTCGGGATCAGGCATGTCTTTTATTACGTCTGCGGATCATGTATGCAATCTGTTGATAGTGCATTCAGTATTGAGTGCTGAGCTCTTGTACTTAGTGTGACCTCAATGAAGTATCATACTAAGTTAGAGCATGCACTCTACCAATAGTCACTTCAGACTTGCACGCGCATGCGCGCGTTGTTATACCGCGCGCTATGTTGTTATCACTGCGCTCTATGGCTATTTTTATACATGCGCGCAATGCGTGTGGCAGATCAATCCTTCTCATATCCTGTCTGTCTCTCATCAATTCATTGGAGCGCGTATCTGATCTGCCTCTCATGTATTCAATCTCAAGTGCTGAGCTCTCATACTTAGTGTGACCTCAACCAGTATCATTCTAAGTTAGAGTATGCACTCTACTAATTGTCACTCCAGGTCGTACTGCGCATGACTCGGTATCGTGCTCCATACGTATATTACTGCACTCTGTGTGTTTGACACTGCGCTCTATCTGTATCTTGTGTTACCTCAGTAACTAGCCCTTATACCGTGTATGTATTCATACATATCGCAAAATTACATGGGTAGACACGTTGCGAGCGTGTCATCGTGCTACTTATATACTAAAGTCTGCATGCTAATAATAAGTCCATTGGTAAGTGGCAACAAGTGAACAATGAGGGTATGACAAGTAAGTCGAGTGGTAACGTTGCGATAGAAGCGAGCCGTAGTGGGAGGATGGTAGTCGACAGTTATAGTCGTGGAGTTGGTGCAGCGAGATAGAGGATATGGATCTGAGTAATGGCGATTAGATAGTGAAGATAAGCGCTTGGGTGCTTATAAAAGGAAAATCGGAGAAAATGTGAATAAATTGTAACATTCTGAGCATACAGAGCCCTGAGGCTCATCAGCAGTCCTTGTCATCCACCCAAGCATGACAGATTCCCCACAGGTATTTGTATACAACCCAGTATGGCACCACCCAATTAGCGTACAAATCCCAGACACGCCAAGGGGGTACGTCCTCGGTGGTTATTCTGCCATCAATAAGCGAGTTCTGTTGCATCTCACTGTCATTCCCTTCCCGAGTGCTCAGTTCTTGTTTGATTGTAGGTATATTGTACCAATAAGGGTGCAAATATGCATAAGCAGTTCCAAAGTTGACATTTTGTGCAATATAGGAATCAAGAATCGAGATTACGGATGCCAGACCATATGATGTTCCAAGCATGGTGTTGAGTTTCTCAAGGACATCATCAACACTGAGATTGGCACAAAGATTGTCTCCTAGAACAGATGGTATGACCTCTCTAGTGCCCCTGTAAGACTGTTGTCTTAAGACCAGAATGGTCGCTTCCTCCTTGTTTGCCTCCATGAGTGAAGAAAGTGTAATCTTGGAGGCAGGGTCACACTGGAATACTTGAATCTGAGAGAGCTGTTATAAGCTTACCGTTTCATCTATGTTGCATCCAGAGCTACTGTTATCTTTATCATCAAGATCCTCTGATGCTTCCACTGAGCTACTATGAGATTCTCCCTCTAATTTTCACAGAATGAGGATCTGGAGCATCAAACTAAAGTAATTACACACCTATGTCCATAGCCGGTGTCAGTTGCAGCCAATCCAATATTGTAGTGAGCTGTTTCAGTGCTGGTATACAGGAAGGAGCAAAATTTATCAACCAGCACTCAGGACCCTTGGTATATCACCCCAAAGACATACTTTTAAATGCATAAGGCACAAGGGTTACTAGGCCTGATGCCAGTGGCCCTAGTTTGCTCCATTTGTCATACAAAAGATGATTCGTGTTCCTTAGTCCTGCCTATTGAATGTATTACTGTGGGCTGTAAAGTGCACAGCAACAAATGGGTGTTACACAATGACAGAATACCACATGTTTTGATAATTCAACATGAAGAATCTCTGCTATCACCTTGACAGTAGATGATTTATAAGGTTACCCCATGAGACACACTGACAAATTTCCTCCAGCATCATACCTGCTGTGAAATCTCCTTTTGAATGTGGAGACATAGTAGGGCTCCCTCTGACATCACATCAGGTGTTGGCTTAGGAATGGGTGGCTATCTTCATCTGTACATGGGTATCCTGCTCATTGTACTGGTGTTTTGGCCTGCTTTCTGTGATCAATGGATTGCATACTTATTGGGAGGAAGGCACCTGGATACAGGCCCATAGAGATGACTATCCTACACATGCATGCCACAAATCAGACTACAGCCATCAAAGAATCCAGGTCCACTGTGGGCCTTCTTCAGTGAATGACATACATCTCTGCTGCTGTCCACCAGTTGATGGTTCATTGATCGGTAGAATACACATGGTTGACATTGGTGGTCAGTGCTCACAGCATTGTAAGTGGATACACTGCCTCCAGAGCATGACATCCATCATTTTTTGCACAGCCATCAGCGAGCATGACCAGGTTCTGTTGGAGGACAGAGAGCAGGTGTGTGGGAATTTCTTTTTCACTTCAAGTTCATCAAATTTTGGCGGCATCTTCCCCCCTGAACAGAACCACCTTGCAGAGTCACTCAAATTATTTGAATCAGTCATCACTTCTTGGTGGCTCCTGCAAACATCTATAGTTCTATTTCTGACCAAGATCAATGTGTTCAAGAAGAAGATACCAGATATACCTCTGGAGCACTACTTCCCAAGTTTCTGGGAGGCAAGATAACAACAAAGCCACCAAGTATATTCTGTGTCAGTTCATGCAGGCAAATAGGGCGATGTTGAGTGTATATCCAGAGCTCAATTTCCATTGCGCAGTACATGGATGACTCACACTGATTTTACACATAGCTTGGTACAGGCTACTATTACATCTATGTCAAGACTGGTCTTTCCCACAGTCAAAGAGACGATGCTACAACACACATTGAAGGAGTCAGAGAAAATGATAGTAGTTATTGTGTTATCGTAATTGTAGGCTTCATCTAACACTGTCAGGTATTGTTTCTAGCTGTCAACTGGCATGCATGGTGGACACCTTGTGACAAAATTCTTAAAATATTTATGCATGCTCCCTGCATACTACCTCTCCCATAGGATGGTCAACCGAGGCCCCAGGATCATGCTGCATATGTAGACAATGAGCCGAGTTGCAGGGACTTTTCTTGGAAATTCTTGATGGGTGAAAGTAATGGCTCTGGTAATATTTGAGCCTTCCGAAACTTAGGGATTGTCGCCCACCAATATGGAGCCAGCAAGCATGGAGTAAGGCTGGTCATGTGTATAGTTGAATTTCCTGGCCACATATGATGTATCCAGTGACAATTTGGGGTGACTGACATGCAATGTGAGTTATGCAGGGAAACAGAAATGTTGCCTGAGCAGCATCGTGCACATATGGAAAAAACACAACGTGCATTGGCAGCACATAATTGGGATAGTGTGGCAGAGTCATTCTCTCATGGATTTTTGCTGATTGCTGCTAATCTGATGAGCTGTCTGTTGGATGTAGTAGCGGCACAAGATGTACACGGACGACGTATTTGATAATTTCTTTCCTTTTTCATACACAACGCACAGCCGCACATCTCAGCTTTTACCAACAAGCTGAGATGTGAGTACCTCTACGTATATTCATCCTAGTGTATTACTTATCATACTACAGTAACAATACGTTGTTCTAAACAGACAACGTCGCTCTCAGTTTTCTCTCGAGCTTCCCTTTCCGTTACCACGTCCGAGCGCCTACCTCAATAACTCCAAGAGGTTATGGGCCCCGCTACCATAATGTCAACAACTGCCATAAAGTTGGTCAGCACAACAAAGCTTGAAGACGATGGAACGAACTGGGTTGCATTTGAAGAGAAAATCACCAACAAGTTTCTTGACAAGGGTCTTGGCCAGCACCTACGAGGAACCGCCCGAATACCCCCTCACCCAGTTGAGCACAAAGGAAAATTTTACCGGTCTACTGACACTGGATTTTCACACCCGCTCTCGGATGATGACCTGGAGAAGCTAGAGGACAAGCTTGAGGAGTATGAGCAGAAGGAGGCAAAGATGCGCTGCATCATTTATGAATCCATCTCTGACTCTACCTTCAATGAGATCAAGGGTGAAGCAACAGCTGCGCTCATCTGGAAAAAGCTCGTCGACGTCATGACTGGCAAGGGTGATCTTGTACGTGAGCACCTCCTAACCCGGCTCAGCAACATGTCCTGCCCTGATGAAGGCAACATGCGGGAGCATCTTGGCCAGATGAGGATCCTCCGTGAACGTATTGAGGGCATGGGCCTGAAAATCGAAGATAATCAGTACACCTCGATGATCCAAAAATCACTCCCACCTTCCTATGACCATATCCACCACACCCTCTCTGCTACCAGCAAATTCACCAAAATACCCCTCACATCTGATATCCTTGTTGCGGCACTGCAGGAGGAATGGGATGAAGAAGTGGCATCAAAAGCAACAGCAGAAAACGTCGCCATGTCTGCGCAACGACAAAACAAAGGAAAAGGTCAAAGCAGCCAGGGTTCAAGGGGGAAAACAAAAAAACAAGACAGGTCCCACCTTAAATGCACAAACCCGGCATGCGGCAAAACTGGCCACCTCATTGGGGACTGCTGGTGCGAAGGTGGTGGAAAAGCGGGTCAAGGTCCAGCTTCGAAAAAGAACAAGGCTAAGAGAAAGGGGAAAGCAAAGGAATTGGCATCAGCAGCCATTGATGAAAGCGACGACGAGCACGTCATTGCAGTCGTAGCTGATGACAATGACAACTCAAATGTGGCCTTAGTGTGCATGTCGGGCTACAAGACTGAGGGTAATGCTCACGTAGCAATGGGAGAAGAAGTTACAGCAATTGCTGACTGCGGAGCTTCGAAAACATACTCACCCGAACGCTGGAGATTCAAAAATTACACCAACATTGAACCGAAGCCCATCAAGGCTGCGAACGGTGAAGTTTTCCATGCAATCGGCAAAGGGGATCTTCAATTACCATTACCTATGGGTAAAGACAAAAAACCCACCATTGCAAGATTTCGAAATGCATACTATGCACCGAAAATGGCATACACTCTTATATCCCTATCACAAGTCAGCCGTGCCAGATTTCCCATCCATATTGAACCCTCTGATCAAACCATGTACATCCATACACCACGACCCAACACCAGGATCATAGCCAAGATCCCCGAAGCCGGAGGCTTATACATAATATCAACTCCAGGCCTGCGCCAGCCCACCACGGGAGCAAAGCCAGATGTCGCTATGGCAGCTAGTAAGCTCAAAGTGAACATCACAGAGCTACACAATATCTGTGCTCACCGAAGCCTTGCCACCCTCCATCGCATGTATGTTGATGGCCATATTGAGGGAATCGAGCTTAATCTGGACTCAAAGCCAGAATGTTGCAAGACTTGTGTAAAGGCTAAAGCAAAACGCAAACCATTCCCCAAACAAGGTCAATACAAGTATGTTGAGAATGCTGGCGACAAAGTCGTTGGAGACTTGATGGGTCCGATGTCTGTTGTATCGCTTGGGGGAGCACGTTATGCCTGCACATATCGTGACCTACACACTCATGAATCAAAGTCCGAGTATCTATCAAAGAAATCGGGTACCTTTGCATCATACAAGCACTACGAAACATGGATCAAGGTCCAACGAGGTGTGGAGGTCATCAAAATCCTTGGTACGGATCGAGGGGGAGAATTCTTAAGCGACGAATTCACTCAGCATCTCAAATCAAAGGGAACGGTTCGGCACCTTACTGTACATGATTCTCCTCAATCAAATGGAATTGCCGAACGCTCTAATGGGTACCTGATGGACACAACAAGGGCATTCTTGATCAGCTCGGGGTTACCAAAATATCTATGGGCTGAAGCTCACCGGCATGCCGAATGGGTCTACAACCGCACCCCAACAAAAGCAATACCATCAGGGAAAACCCCATTTGAGATGGCAACCGGCAGAAAGCCTAACATCTCAGGCCTTCGTCCATGGGGATGCCGATGCTGGATTCGAGTGAAGGCACCAGAAAAGCTTGGGGAGCATGCTATTGAGGCTCACTTTGTGGGTATCGATACAGAAGCCAAGGGCTGGAGGATTTACTGGCCTAAAAAGCAAAAAGTTAGCATTGAACGCGATGTCTACTTCAACAAAAATGACCTGACTCCAGAACCATTCGTTGTTGAGGGGGAGGATGAAGATATCAACCCTCCTCCAGTTCAAAGGTCATCTACCGTTTCTCAGCCCTCCGAAAACATGCCAGACGAACCACAGAATCCTGCAGAAACTCACCCAGAGCGTCCAGAATCCCCACTCACAGACATAGAGTCTGACCTTGCTCCTCAACCAAGCCGACCCAAGCGCTCTGCAGCTCCAAAACCAGGCCAACTCGCACTCCCAGACCTTCGCAAACGTCCCACTGCTGCTGGAATAGCAGTAACCATGCTTGATGATGAGTCAGATGATGACGAAGACAACGAGCTGTTGAACTCCTCACCAGTAGACTATGCCATGATAGCGGACATTGAACCAGTAACCATGAAGGAGGCACTGAATGGTCCTGACGAGGGAGAATGGCGCAAGTCGATGCTCGCAGAAGTCAAGCAGTGTGAGAAGAAAAAAGCATGGAAGGTGATGAAACGAGATGACGTTCCCACGAATGCAAATATCGTGGACACGAGATTTGTGTATCGGGTCAAACGGAATGAAAATGGCAAACCTGAAAAGGCAAAGTCGCATTTCGTAGCTAAAGGATTTACTCAAGTCCAAGGTGTCGACTACTTTGACACATATGCCCCGGTTGTCCGTCTCCCCACTCTCCGCATCCTACTATCTATGGCTGCCTCTCGTGATGCAATAATTGACCAAGCTGATATCAAAAATGCATACCTGCATGCCAATATCACCGAAGAAATCTACATCAAGTTCCCGAACAGATACGAAGAATTCTTCGAGATCCCGGAACACCTCAAAGGCCAGAACATCTGTGCCAAGCTACTCAAATGCCTGTACAGCACGAAGCAAGCAGGCCGAGGCTGGTACCAAACCCTGAAGTCAACAATGATCTCTCTCGGGTTCACAGTCAGCAACGCAGACGAAGCCGTTTTCTACCAGATCAAGTCAGCAAACAAATACACAATTGTTGCAGTTGCGACAGATGACTTTACCATCATAGCGAACTCCCAAGAAGAGTCAAACCGGTTCAAATGAGAAATCGGCTCTCATTTCGAGCTCATTGATCTTGGACCTATTCACTGGCTACTGGGGATGCACATCACTCGGGACTGGGAGAAGCACACCATCAGCATTGGACAGCCAGCCTACATTGATCAAATTGCGAAACGGTTCGGCGTTGAGGATATGGTGCCATTTGCGACACCAATGGAGGCAAATCTCGATTTGAACCTGGACTCACCTTCTATATCCAAGGAACCGGTCACACCACGCGAGAAAGCACTCTATCGTGAGCTCCTGGGCTCCCTCATGTATGTTGCAGTTGGATCTCGTCCTGAAATTAGCTATTCGGTCTCAGCACTCTCACAATTCGTTGAGGAACCATGCTCAACTCACCTAAAGGCCGGATTTCGAGTCCTTCGCTACCTCAAGGGTACATGCAACCAACGGCTCATAATTGGTGGTCCCGATATCAATCCGAAGGGCTATCATGATGCAGCATATGCCAACCAGCCTGGAAGGAAATCCATGTCTGGATTCGTGATGTTCATGGGTCAGGGCGCCGTTATGTGGACATCGAGGAAACAGCCAATCGTTACTGTCTCAACAGGTGAATCAGAATACGTCGGATTGACTCCAGCATCGAAGAACATGATCTGGTTGCACAAGCTCCTTTCTGAACTCTCCACATTCATCATGAACCCCTCCATCTATCCAAACAAACCCACCATCCTCTACTCTGACAGCCAGAATGCCCTCTCTATAGCCAAGGATTCAGTATTCCATGAACGTACAAAGCACATCAGAATTCGTTACCATTTCATCCGGCAAACCATTGAGCAAGGCCATATCAGATTGCAGTACTGTCCCACAGATGACATGATTGCTGATGTTCTGACAAAGCCATTGGCTCGTCAAAAGTTCAAGAAGTTTACGGAGGCGCTGGGCGTCATGTAAACGAGTCGCATACGTCTCGAGGGGGAGTGTTGGATGTAGTAGCGGCACAAGACGTACACGGACGACGTATTTGATAATTTCTTTCCTTTTTCGTACACAACGCACAGCCGCACATCTCAGCTTTTACCAACAAGCTGAGATGTGAGTACCTCTACGTATATTCATCCTAGCATATTACTTATCATACTACAGTAACAATACGTTGTTCTAAACAGGTATATAATACAAGCTTTTACCAACAAGCTGAGATTAACAATACGTTGTTCTAAACAGACAACGTCGCTCTCAGTTTTCTCTCGAGCTTCCCTTTCTGTTACCACGTCCAAGCGCCTACCTCGATAACTCCAAGACTGTCAACTGGGGGAAAAGAATCTCTGTTGTCGATGGGGGAGTCAAAGAGACCTCCATGTCAAGATTTCATTCAGTTTTCTTAAAGAAATAATTCGGGTCATGTAGAAAATCTCGATTAACGGTGATGAGCCTCCAGGCTCTGTATGCCCGGAAATTTCATGATTTCCATCAAAATAACCGGCAGCGCTCCCAAGTGGGCTTTCAGTAAAACCCACGCTGCCTACAGAGGCCTACTACTTTCATATAAAATCAACACTACCCTCCCGACACCGGTATCCCTCCCTCCCTCCAACACATCCCAATCCGCATACACCATCACAATAAGGTACCATTGATGACCAGTGACACACTCGCAACATGTCTATGCGTGTAATTTTGCGAAATGTATCAATACATGCATTGCATAATGGCTAGGTACTGAGATAATGAAAGATACAGATAGAGCGCAGTGTCAAACACACAGAGTGCAATGATACATGTATGGAGCACAATATAGAGTTGTGCGCAGTACGGCCTTGGGTGACAATTGGTAGAGTGCATGCTCTAACTTAGAATGATACTAGTCGAGGTCACACTAAGTATGAGAGCTCAGCACTTGATATTGAATACACTAGAGGCAGATCAGATACGCGCTCCAATGAATTGATGAGAGACAGACATGATATGAGAAGGATTGATCTGCCACGTGCATTGCGCGCATATATAAAAATAGCCATAGAGCGCAGTGATATCAACATCGCGCGCGGTATAACAACGTGCACATGCGCGTGCAAGTCTGAAGTGACTATTGGTAGAGTGCATGCTCTAATTTAGTATGATACTTCATTGAGGTCACACTAAGTACAAGAGCTCAGCACTCAATACTGAATGCACCAGAAGCAGACTGCATACGCACCCTAATGCATTACTGAAAGACATGCATGAGAACTATGTGACACAATGATCTATGACGCACAGGGCCTGATTGCGTGGCACGCACACGCGTGTCCCAAATAATGCCTGAGTATAGATAACTCCGAGAGAACCCAGTTTGGCCAAAGAGCGCAGTGCCTAGGCTTACCACGGGTATCCCCCACCAACCAGAGAAACCTAGAAACTCAACATTAGAATGAGATACAGTGTATATGATTGGTTGTCACTCCAAGTATCCTCTGAGGAAATGACGAGTGACATGCCAACACATAGAGAGCAGTGCGAGTGGAGTATCAACCATGAGGAAACAGAGTCTGGTCTCGAGATAGGCCTCCAACCAAGTGTCCAGCCCCGGGCATGCTATAACAACGCGCGCGCATTGCGAGGAATAATGTTCTGAGGTTCTAACAGTACTGTATTAAGTTGTATCAATGTGTATGATGTAGAATTGTATAAATACTGTAGTGTAGATGTAGAGTACAAGTTTCGAGCCCACAGTGTAACAGTGCAAATCTTTTCAGCTACGTGCTCTAGCACTTAGAGTAGCTAGTAACTTTGAGAGAGAATACAACCCATATCAGATATCTATTGTGTGATTTAAGTTGCGCGCTTAGACAAGAAAATAGTGTGGCACTCCATGCAGAGAGCCTGGTTTTGGTTTGACTTGCGCTCTGTGAGAGAATAAGAGTATGGTGTCTTGAAGGTCACCCTTTCGAGTTCTTGAGGGCATTTGTGCAATGTGAGGCATTGCAGGCGGCAGAGGTTCAAACCCTTTGGCTTGATTAGTGTTCGCTCTTCTGTGTATTTCCACAGGTTGGCAAAGGTTCAAACCCTTTGGCTTGTTGGACAGGGTTTCTCTGGATTGCATAGGTTCGAATCCTGTGAATCTATGATCGGTTGGAAGCTTGAGCGCGTAGGTTCAAACCCTGTGGCTCTTGTGGAAGTTTCGGAGTTTTGTGTCAGTGTAGACACTTCTCCACATGTTTGTGAAGGTTTTGGTTTAGTGCGCGACGCGCGAGGTTTATTAGTGTGTTGAGTGGTGTTATTGATTGTGTGCAGTGGTTATTAGAGTCCCGAGCAACTGCTAGAACATTGTGGAGATGCTTGACAAAGTTGTATTGTGTCATACACCCTTGCCTTGAGGCCCGGCGACGGAAGTCGCACCCTCTTGTTCTTGAGAAAAGTCTAGATATTATATGAGCACTATTGCTGCGCATGTATCTTAGAGATATTGGGAATTCCATTGTATTGGTTCGCTACTTTCATCACATTAGAATCCCCCCACGAACTTGAGCGTGTTTGTGTGTGTAGTGTTGGGTGTGGGTGTGATCAGTGTCTTTGACGCTGTTGCATTTCTAGCTCTGTGCACTTAGACAGCTCTTCACCAGTCTCCTACTTTCGGCAATAGGCGTGGATGACCGAAACATTGACGCCTCAATGTTGCATCAACTACGCATCACAGCTTGAAATGCCAGCACAATCATTTAATTATATGATGTCATAATCATCGACATTCGAGTCCTCTTGATAATCGAGGACCACGGCCACTATAGACCGTGGTTACTAACACTGCATCCTTGCCAAGGCCTTCAGAAATCTTTATCCCATTCGGCGACCTCTGAACATACCCCATACCCTCTCAGTCTGCAGCTAAACAGCACCTTAAATATCCGCACATCGGTCACTCATGATGTCTAGTATTATCTCCCTACAGGAACGCAAAAGAGTTGCTGTTACCGAAGCCTCTGGCAATACACATGGATGCTCAAATACTTACAGAGCCGCAGTCTTACAGCCTTACTAAGTAAATCTAAATATATCATGTATGCTGTAGTATAAAATTTGGTACAGTATTGTAGAAAAGGGGACACTAGACAACCCCACATGTCCTAGAAACCAATAACCGGTGCACCAATGGTTATACCCTGTATTACCGTGCTTTACGAGCATATACACTCTATTTTATCGATCATTTGGCATACAACACGTCACTATAAGCCTAGGACTGTGTCTTCACCGTCTAACTGCTTCGTTCATCCCTCCATCATCTCTACCCTTGACCACCTGGCCCCGGTTTTGAATACTTGATTGCTGGTCGGTTTTGCACCGGCTACTCGCCGATAAACCAGTCATAGCTTTGGTATAGGCTTTGATGTCTCTCTACGCTGCACGCGTAAACATAGCATCCCGTTTCATTTTATAGGCCGCATCGTCTTCACTTTCACAGATAGGAGTTTACTTCAGTTTCGTTTTCAACATCATATTGCTGCCCGTTTGGGAAGTCTCCGAACAAGACTTGTAGGACTCGCATCATCGACATAGAATCATTTAGCCCAGTTCAGTTTTAGTTTCGGCATAGGATCGGATAGGAAAATCCCTGTGTGGATTTATAGGTTTGGCATTAACACAGGATAGGATCAGTAACCCGGCATCGACATAGGACCTCATTTTCGCCCCGTATTCTCAACAACAAATAACTGGCTGTGGTTTTATCTTCGTTTATTCACTATTTTTCTTTAGATCCTCTTTGAAGAAGATCGTTACCTAGCGACTTAATATTGCCAGATCCGATTCGTTTTCCCACAGATTACTGGTATTCACATCATACTGGTTTCTGCCAGCTCTCGTTTATTCGAGATAATTACTGGCAGATAGCCTACATCTAAGTACTCGACTGCTAAAGGGTACTACTTGCTAGACTTTCACATCACAGTATACACCTGCGTCTAGAGGAATCGATTGGAGTGCACGGAGGTGCCCTGAACATACTCGCACACACATTGCCTTTATTGCCAGCGGTTTCGCATGTTACCAATACTCTTTGAGTTTGGTATTGCCGTTGCCATGGAAGTTTAGGCTCATCAATGGGTCACATGCACCAGTGATGGGTCGAAGGGAAAACTTGACATGTCTTTCTTTGCGTTGCTTTATCAAAGGCTTAGTTGGTTCCACTTGTCGGGCCAACTGGAAAATCATTTTACATACATCAACTACATTTTTTATCCTTCACCATTCTCAGCAGGTGTGAGATTTTAGGGTGTTGAAGAACCATGATCCGGGAGTAAGTAGACAGTCAAAATCCAGACTGCAGCCCATCACCCATTTGATTTTGTCATCATTTTTTGATTCTGTCATATGCATTCTTATCCTCCCACCATGGTCTTCCAGCATGCCTCATATTCTTTCATGCTGACTATCCAATGGAGGTGAGCTTACCTTCTGTTACTCTTTCCTTATTCCTACTCCCTGATCCCATTCCTTGCCATTTCACTACCATCATTCCTGTTGCTACTGATGTGTGATTGCTGGAACATTACATTGGTACTTTGCAGTCTTTTGTTCATCGGGATGGATTTTTCATGCTTCTGTCTCTTCTACCCTGATGACCAAGACAGTCACTGGGAGAGCATGTGCTGTGCTGTGGCTCGTTTAGATAGCCCTTGTGGTTTTGTCATCAAGCTACACATTACATGACTGCTGTGTTCCCCCCAAAATGTATACAGGCTGTTCAAACACCGAGTGTTGATATTGATCTAGCCAAAAATGACCCCTTACCCTCATGGGAGAGGTTGGGAGTGAAGTGTGTTTTCATTGTAGCATCTCACTCAGTGTTTGCAGTAGGGATGACCATGGTATCTACATCCAGTATGACTGAATTGGATTGAGGTCTGTTGCAAATCTACCCATCTGTCTCCCTAGCCATTGAGTAGAAATTGATGGAGTTGAAAACACCCTCGACTAGCATCATCATTAAGGTTGCAATGTTCCATTGCTATCCCCATCTCCAGTAAAGAGGCTGGGTGGCATTGCACAGAGCTCAAACTGAGTATCCCTTCTATTCAGCACTAATCAGCTCTTCCAGAGGGCACCACCAATTGAAGCCAAATTTGAGTTCTCATTGCTTAGGTACACCAACAATCAGCCTCGTTCACTGCACATGCAAGATAAGTGAGGAAGAATTAAATGACTGGCACGTTCTTCAAATGAAATAATGTACTCTCTGACTTCGCCACTCTTATCAATATCAGCTTTGAACTCTCCAGTGCTTGTGATTTGCTCATGCTGGAAGTTACATTTAAAGTTACAGATGCACAAGGGAGACCTCCAGCTGTTTTTGTCCCGGTATCTTACCCAGTTTTTGTTTGGGTGATACAAGCATGTCTTTATAGTTCATTCATTGCTTGAAGTTGACACCAGGTCTACCTAGCTTTGGAGAGCGGAATTCAAACTATTTAGTACCAGTTCAGAACGAGTGAATGTCGAGGTTCCAAATTGCAATATCTCCTTTGCATTTTCATATCATATATTAGAATGGTGTAGTATTAACAAACATGTCTAGTCGTCCCACAGTTAAATTCTTATTTCTCATTTCAAGTTTAACCAATCCACAATGGGGAGACAGACAGTGAGTTCTAAAGACAGACAGTGCAGAGCTCTGAACACAGCAGAGACAATGTTTTTCTATATGAATTCTTTTGCGATATTGACTTCGATAGATGCAATGATGAGACCGGTGTGATGGGCTTGATATCTTTGGGCATCTACCTTCCAGTAGTCCCGTGACTCTATGAGGGTTTCAGCACTAGTTGGCATACCTTTCTTCTTCCTCTACAGCATAGTTGAAACTTCATTGTGCAGTGCTACATTGTTCACAGAGAATCAGCAGCCACTTATGCTGAACAGGGAGACTGGTATGTGGAATTGTCATCTGTTCAATGTATCACGTTCTCATTCAAGGAGAATCATACTTTCAAAGGGAGGAAGAGGAGGGGGAATATAAATTCAACAGTCATGAGAGGATAGGAACACCAGCAGTAAGCACAGGCTCAAAGTGTTCTCAAAAGGAAATAATCAGTGTTTTTCATGCTGTAACGATCATGCCGCGGACTCCATGGACCTCACCCATCATCCACTCCACCAGCTCCAAGTCAATCATCGGAATCCATCAGATTCCAAATCCCAGTTTCTATCTCATATTTCATATCTCTATTTCATTTACTTATTTCACATATTTCATTTATCACACCTAGATCCCGTCACGGTAGCGAGTAGGTGTTATATCGGAGTCCATGGAATACTTGACTCCTCTAGATACAGAACATTCCAGATCACATCAGTCTAGCCATACCTACACTATTCCAGACCCTGACCCGTTGGACTCCATCCTAGTATATAAGCTGTACATTTAGTAGTACATACCTCAGTTCGAATATCAACTTGGTTTAGCCCAATAAATCTTGTCCTCACTCTCTTCAGCCTTCAAGCCATAATCCCTCTCTACGTCTGCGGACTCTGATAGCCGTTGGACTTAACCTTTGATCCTAGAGATCATAATCCCGTGAACTCCGTCCATAATCCTTCTTTGGGCTTCGACCCAAGGGTGACATTGCTAATAGCTTCGCTGAGCCCCATGCACTCCGCAGATTCCACAGCATGCATTCCTTTCACTTACTCCTATTGGCACGATCCTAACAGTATATTTGAACTCAAACCCTTGAGTCAAAATTTTTAGGAATGTCTAATACTACCCTCGATCCCTCACAAACTCAATCCTCCTCCATGGCCCTGCCCGTAACCCATCTCTCCATGCGCGACATTCCTGCCTCTGCATCGAAAGAGGATCACACCCTCTTCAGCGAGGATTCAGCCTCCACACAATGTTCATGTAGGGAAACCTACACTCACAGTGGCTTCAATGCCTGCCAATCCAATGTCAACACCACTCCCAATCTGTTCTCTGCAGATTCTGCTAGTACGAACAGATGGGGTGGTTATCAAAGCATCATCCCGGAAACCCTGCACACACAGCCTCTCTTCCCAGTTGAGGAAGAGGGTGACAATGGGGATCCCAGTGACAGCGACGGTGAACCAGAGTCCCCGAGCAATCACAATCGCAACCCGTGCAATCTATGGTGCCCCGGTCCACCAGCTGGTCCACCAAATCCCAGCGGTCCCGGCGGACCAGGCGGTAGCCCTCCTAATCCTCCCAATCCTGATCCCAACAATGAGAACCACCTCATGATGGAATTCATGAACCTCCTCCATGGCCTTACCCGCCAAGCCAACAACCCGCCTCAGCAGATAGTCCGTACCAATGTCAAGGCACTGGACACCTTCGATGGAGCAGATCCATGGAAACTCACAGTGTTCATCATCTCCCTGCAGTTGAACTTCAATGACAGGCCCAATGCATTCGCCGTGGACACCGCTAAAGTCAACTACGCCATCTCCTTCCTCTCCAGTGTTGCCCTTGACTGGTTTGAACCGCATATCCTCCACCCCAATCAAGCCAATCCTACGCTGCCTTCCTTTCGGAGCTCCATACCAATTTTGGTCCGTTCGATGCCATCAGAGACGCTGAAGATGAACAAAAAAATCTTCGGATGCGCGATGGAGACAGGATCATGAAGTACATAGCAAGCTTCAATCAACACACTGCCATCATCGGTTATGGTGACAACTCCCTCCATCATGCCTTTTACCGCGGGCTTTGCTCACAGATCAAGGATGACATGGCTCACCATGGAAAACCCAACAACCTCCATGATATGCATACCCTTTCCCAGGAGCTTGACACTCGCTACTGGACTAGAAAAGCTGAGATCTCCAGGGAAAACCGTGACCAGCCCTCCACCTCCTCCACCTTCAAACCTAAGGGTTCGGGTTCTAACTCGAGCTCTTCCAACAACTCTGTGGCCCCAAAATCCTATGGTTCCACTGCGGGTTCATCATCCACCTCTTCTGCCTCCGGCTCCATGGGTGCCTCCAAGAATCCCTACCCTGACAAGCTAGGCAAGGACGGCAAGCTCACACCTGAGGAAAAGGAACGCCGCTGCAAGAATGACCTCTGCATGTTCGGTGGCAACAAACACAAGACTGAGGACTGCAACAAGCAAAAATCCGCGGCTTCTGCATGTGGATGTGCAGCTGAGGTCTCTGACCCTACTCCCGCCTCTGTCAATTCAGCTCCTTTGGAGTCAGAAAAATAGAGAGCAACCCTGCTTCCTCCGTGCAAGGACAGGGTTGCATTGACTGTCATTGCATTTTGGAGATCGTAACCCTCAACGCCGCTGCTCTTTCCAACCATTCCCTTACCATATCCCTATCCAGTGAAATCGGCTCCAGATCAGAGTCTGACGGATCTCCCATATCCACAATCCTATGTTTTCTTGCTCTAGTCGACTCTGGTTCCAGCCATTGCTTCATTGACTCGAAGTATGTTAACGATCACAACATCCCTACCAACTCCATTCCTCCTGTACAACTTCAGCTTCTCGATGGCTCCGCCGGATCTCACATCTCACAATCTGTTACTCTCTCCGTACGATTCCTGTTGGGAGATACCATTCCTATTGACTTCTACATCACATGTCTTGATTCATCATGTAACCTTGTCCTGGGATACAACTGGCTCTCCCACTACAATCCATTGATTGACTGGGCAAAGCACAGTATCACTTTCTGCTCAAAGCTATTTGGTGCATCTGTTCCAGACGTTTCCGCAGCCTCCAACGCATCAGCGCAAGCTCGCAAGGACCCTTCAGGTCCTATCCCATCCAAACCACCTCCGAGATCCCGATGGTCCCTGCCAGCGTATGAGCCTATCTACTCATACCCATCCATCCCATCATTTTCTGCTTTGGTTGCCCCCAAAATATCTATCATTTCCACGGCTGCTTTCATTCGAGCTTGCGCAGAGGAGGGTGCACAACAGTTCACACTCCAACCTTCTATGCCAAGTGTTAGTGGCCAGGCTGCTTCCGCGGCTCCACCGGATTTATCTGATGTTCCACCAGAGTATCATGACTTCGCCGATGTGTTCAGTGACTCTCTCTCAGAGAAACTCCCCAAGCATTGTCTTTACGACCTCAAGATCAACTTTGAGGAAGGCTCTTCACCTCTGGTCAGACCCATCTATTCCCTCTCTGAATCCAAACTCAAAGCCTTACGCGAGTTTATCGACGATAACATCCGTAATGGTTTCATTTCTCCCACACGCTCTCCCAACAGAGCTCTGGTACTCTTCGTCAAGAAGAAAACTGGTGAACTCAGACTCTGTGTCGATTTCCGTGGCCTTAACAAAATCACTAAAAAGGACCACTATCCACTTCCCCTCATATCCGATCTTCTTGATTCTGCATGCTCCATGTGCATATATACCAAACTCAACTTCCACCACACCTACCATCTAGTCTGTATTGCCAACGGAGATGAATGGAAAACCGCATTCCGTACCCGCTATGGGTCCTTTGAATGGCACGTCATGCCATTTGGTCTCACCAATGCTCCCATGGCTTTCCAACGCTTTGTCAACAACATTTTCGCAGACATGCTTGATGTCTCTGTTGTCATGTACCTCAACGATATCCTTATCTACTCCGACGATCCCACAGAACACCGAAAGAATGTATGCGAAGTCCTGTGCAGACTGTGAGCCAACGGGCTCTACTGCAAAGGTTCTAAATGTGAGTTCAATCGGGATTCCGTGGAATATCTAGGCTATATCCTCTCTCCTGAAGGCTTACGAATGGCTGAAGACAAAGTCAAAGCTATTGTTGACTGGCTGATCCTGCGGAAGGTCAAAGATATCCAATCATTTCTTGATTTCGCCAATTTCTACTGCCGCTTCATCTACGAATACAGTGAGATTGTGCTTCCTCTAACACGTCTTACACGCAAAGGTATTCCATGGAAATTCGACGACAAATGCTTAGCTGCATTCAACGAGTTGAAACAGGCTTTCACTCACACTCCTATCCTTACCCATTGGATTCCCGACCGTCAACTTGTCGTAGAAACCGATGCAT
Source organism: Armillaria novae-zelandiae (assembly GCA_030435655.1). Lineage (NCBI taxonomy): Eukaryota > Fungi > Basidiomycota > Agaricomycetes > Agaricales > Physalacriaceae > Armillaria > Armillaria novae-zelandiae. The sequence continues at coordinate 267,863 of JAUEPR010000041.1, forward strand.
CTGACTACGCTATTGCCACTATCCTCTCCATCTACCTTGATGATGGGGAAATTCACCCTATATCCTTCTTGTCCTGCAGTCTCCATGGAGCCGAACTCAACTATGATACCCATGATAAAGAGCTTCTTGCCATCTTTGAAGCCTTTAAATACTGGCATCATTACCTCAAAGGCTCTGCGGAATCCATTGATGTTGTTACTGATCACAAGAACCTTGAGTATTTCTCTACTACCAAGGTCCTTACATGCCGACAAGTCTGCTGGTCCGAATTCCTTTCCCAATTCAACCTAGTTATCCGATTCCATCCAGGAAAATTAGGTGGGAAACCGGATGCACTCACTAGATGATGGGACGTCTACCCTAAAGAGGGGGATAGTCAATATGCTCAAGTCAATCCTCACAATTTCTGCTGACATGCTCTCAAAGTGTTTACCAGTGTAATTTCGCGAAATGTATCAATATATACATTTTACAACATCCTGGCATTGAGATAACAAGGAATATGAATAGAGCGCAGTGTAATGCACACAGAACGCAGTGATATCCATATTGCACGCGATACAATACGCGCGCATATCAGTCTTGAGTGACGATTGGTAGAATGCATACTCTAACTTAGAATGATACGGGATACGGTCACACTAAGTACAAGAGTCCAGCATTTGATACTGAATGCACTAGAAACAGACTGCATATGCACTCTAATGCATTAATGAAAAGCATACCTGATACTGGGAAAACTACATGACACACTGATCTATGATGCACAGGGCAGAGATCGATCAAAGAGTCGTGCGCGTGTATGAAATGATGGCTAAGAATAGAGAACTCCGAGGGAACCCGATTTGGCAATAGAGCGCAGTGCCTAGGCTTACTGCGGGTATCCCCCACCTACCAGAGAAAACTAGAAACTCAGGAATAAATGAGGATACAGCCTATATGACCGGCTGTTACTCCTGGTATCCTCCGAAGAAATAACGAGTGACATGCCAACCAATAGAGCGCAGTGCGAGTGGAGTCTCAACCATGAGGAGTTAGAGTCTGGTCTCAAGATAGACCTCTGACCGAGTGTCCAGCCTCGGGCATGCTATAACAACACGCGCGCGTTGCGATTGATGATGTTCCGGTATTGCAACAGTAGTGTATTAAGTTGTACCAACTTGTAGGACACAGAAATGTATAAATACGATATTGTAGATAGAGTAACACAGGTTTTCAACCCCCCCCTGTAATAGTGACAAGCTTATTTGATACGCACGCGATTCCGTTGGAGCTGTTTGAGCCTCATACTTTGTCCATTAGTGACGAGTCAGAGGTGTTGAACCCCAATTGTGATGGTGCAAGAGACAATAGCTACTCACCCTAGCACTGGGAGTGGTTCGTAACTTCGAGCGAGAGAATATAGACATCTTTGATATTAATTTGAGTGATTTGAGTTGTGAGCATGGCCGATAAGGCTTGCAGGGCACTCCATACTTAAGTTGCATTGATTGTTTGACTTGAGCTCTGTGTTGAGATTGAGAGAGGTTCGTGTCAGTGTAGGCACTACTCTATTGATTGAGGGTTTTGTGTGATGCGAGGTATTACAAGTGGCAGAGGTTCAAACCCTTTGGCTTGGTTAGTGCTTGCTCTGGTTTATTTCCGCAAGTTGGCAAAGGTTCAAACCCTTTGGCTTGTTGGACAGGGTTCTCTGTGATTGTGTGTATTCTCTGGATCGCATTGGTTCAAATCCTGTGGGTCTACGATTGGTTAGGAAACTCGAGCGCATAGGTTAGAATCCTGTGGTTCTTGTGGATTGTTTTAATAGGAATTGGTTTCTGCTTCGAGCACAGTTGTTTAAGTGGTGTTTAGGGTGTTATTGATAGGGTGCAGTGGTTATTAGAGTCCTGCACGATTCCTAGAAAGTTGTAGAGACGTTTAACAAAGTTGCATTGTGTTATACACCCTTGCCTTGAGGCCCAGCGACGGAAGTCGCACCTCTTGTTCTGAGAAAAGCCTTTGGACTTAGAGAAGTCTGGATATTATACGAGAGCTCTTGCTCCGCGTGTCTTAGAGATATTGAGAATTCAGTTGTTTGGGTTCGCTACTTTCATCGCATTAGAATCCCCCCACAAACTTGAGTGTGTTTGTGTGTGTAGTGTTGGGTGTGGGTGTGATCAGTGTCTTCGATGCTGTTGCATTTCTAGCACTGTGCACTCAGATGCCTCTTCACCGCCCTGTATTTACTCAAGAGCAACTCTCCGCTTCTCTCCACGCTACTTTTCTTGAAGGTCCCATACTCCATGCTAGTGCAATCATGGATGTAGACCAATTGCATTCTGATATCAAGCTTGCACAACCTGTGGATTCCACAGCGACTGAAGGCTTCCGCCTTGCCTCTTCCCCTTCCAATCCTTCCTGGTGGTCTATAGATGAGTCAGGAATACTCCACCTTGACAATCGCATCTACGTCCCAGACTCCACAGACCTCCGTCTTTGTGTCCTCCAAAACAATCACAACCATATCTTGGCAGGTCATTTCGGTCAAAACAGGACTCTCGAATTAGTCCGACAGAATTACACCTGGCCCCAGATGCATGAATTTGTTCGCTACTATGTCAAATCCTGTACTACCTGTGGTCATAACAAAACACCTAGACACCGCCCATTCGGCTTACTCAAACCCTTGCCTGTACCAGAATGGCTGTGGGATTCCATCTCCATGGACTTCATTGAACAGCTCCCGGAATCCAACAGATTCACCACCATTCTTGTCGTTATCGACCGTGCAAGTAAACAAGCCATTTTCATTCCCACTCACGACACTGTCAATTCCTCAGAGCTAGCTCAGCTCTTCGTCACCCATGTCTTCTCCAAGCATGGTGTTCCAAATCACATCACTTCCGACCGCAGCTCCAAATTTGTCTCCCAATTCACTCGCACCCTAACCAAATCCCTTGATATGGAGCTTCACTTCACTTCTGGTTACCATCTGGAAGTCAATGGACAAACTGAATGCACTAACCAAACCCTTGAACAATACATCCGTATCTATTGTTCATACCAACAAGACAATTGGGATACCTTGCTACCCATTGCCGAATTCGCATACAATAATGCTCCAAACACTTCCACCGGAATCTCTCCATTCTTTGCTAATAAGGGTTACCATCCTAACATCATGGTGTACCCTGAATGTGACATCGCCTCTGCCTGGGCCCACGATTTCATAGTCAACCTTGACGATCTTCACCAATTCCTTAGAGACAGAATCACTCACGCTCAGTCTCATTACAAATTCCAAGCAGACAAACGACGGTCCCCAGCTCCAGATTTCAAAGTAGGTGACAAGGTTTCCTTAACTCCAAACACATCAGGACTACTCACCCTACTGCAAAATTCTCAGAGAAATTCCTCGGACCGTTCGATATCATCGCTCAGCCTGGATCCCATTCCTTCACACTCAAACTTCCCATGGACCTCCATTCCATTCACCCTGTATTTCACATCTCACAGTTGGAACCCATGGAAATCAATACCATTCCTAATCGTACCCAACCACCTCCACCTCCCGTGGAAGTCGACGGAGAAGAGCAATTCGAGATCGCACAGATTCTTGATTCCAAACTCGACCGTCAGTTCTGCTGTCCACTCCTCTACCGTGTCCAATGGTTGGGCTACAAAGGTACTGATGAAGAATTTGCATGGATCCCCGCTACAGAGTTCTCTGTGGAAGACTACATTGAAGACTTCCATCATCGTTACCCAGACAAACCAGGACTGTTATCCAAGGTCACCATCCGCAAGGTCTCAGTCAAGACCTCACCTAATTCTTCTTGATCATCCATTCCATCGGTTCCCATCGGAATCTGTCTCCCCAATTTCAAATTCGATTCTGGAAAACTATTGCAAATTCATTGCCTAATCGGGAATGGACTCCGTCAGACATATTTCTTGACTTCACACTTATTCACTCCAATTTCAAAAACATCAACAAAATCATTTACATTTTATGCCCCTCCGGGCGCAATCTACTGTCCATCCATTTATCTACAAATATCTATAAAAAATGATATACAAATATCTATAAAAAATGATATACAAGGAGGCTGATATGCTAGGTGTCCATGGACCCGCTGGCCTCTCCACTATCCACTTCCTTCCCTTTTCCCTTCAACTTCTTCATCCATTCCGCCATCCCAGGCACTCCTTCCACCACGGACTCCGGTAACATCTCTGGCCTGGCCACCTCGCTCTCGTCCAACTCCCACTCAGAGTCCTCAACCAAGAAGTCCTCTCCACCCTTCAAATACTCCTTCCATAATGCCCACTCAATCCGTAGGCCTCCGAGGCGGTAAAATTCTGCCCACATCTCCCTAAACCTCCGACTCGCCACGATCAACTTCTCTAATGCCCCCTCTCTGCGGCTTCCGCGCCAGTAGTTGATATTGGCAAGTTCAAACGGATCCTGTCCATTGAACTCCGCAGAGGCCAGGTGGGCATGGAAAACCTGGGCGATGTCTTGATCGATTCGCAGTCGCATAGCCCGACGGAGGGCCTCTGGCCTCGCCCCTTTCAGATCTTGAAGCTCCTCCAACAAAGCCTCCCAGTCATCCGTGGATGCCGCCGAGACAAAATCCCTCGGATACTCTCCAGTGCTTCCCTCCTTGAAATCATCGACAAGGTCATCAACGCGACCTCCGACGGACTCCAATTCCTTCTCCATCTTCTCCGTCCGCTCCTCCATATCATCAAACGAGGCATGCAAGCTATGTAGCAAGCCAACGACTTCCTCCATCACCGTCAGTGCTGCTTCATCCGCCCACATACATTTGGCCTTGCATATACGACATTGTTTGCATGACCTCATAGTGGCAGACATCATGCAACAGGCTCCATCAGCCCTGCAGCACCCACACTTATCTACAAAACACATCAGCACAATAAAAGATTCACAAAGTCCACTTACCTTTGCCGTGGAATTCTCCATGTTCCGCTGATCTCCCCTTAACCTTCTTGCTGGGCTGCTCCTCCGACAGCCCTGCACTCTGCTCATCACTTTCCTCCACCACCGGCTTCGAAACTCGTTGACACGCTGTTAGGATTGTGCCAATAGGAGGAAGTGAAAGGAATGCACACCGTGGATTCTGCGGAGTGCGTGGGGCTTGGCAAAGCTATTAGCAACGTCACCCTTGGGTCGAAGCCCAAAGAAGGATTATGGACGGAGTCCACGGGATTATGATCTCTAGGATCAAAGGTTAAGTCCAACGGCTTATCAGAGTCCGCAGATGTAGAGAGATGGATTATGGCTTGAAGGCCGAAGAGAGTGAGGACAAGAGTTATTGGGCTAAACCAAGTTGATATTCGAACTGAGGTATGTACTACTAAATGTACAGCTTATATACTAGGACGGAGTCCAACGGGTTGGGGTCTGGAATAGTGTAGGTATGGCTAGAGTGATGTGATCTGGAATGTTCTGTATCTAGAGGAGTCGAGTATTCCGTGGACTCCGATATAACACCTACTCGCTACCATGATGGGCTCTAGGTGTGATAAATGAAATATGTGAAATAAGTAAATGAAATAGAGATATGAAATATGAGATAGAAACCAGGATTCGGAATCCAATGGATTCTGATGATTGACTTGGAGCCGGTGGAATGGATGGTGGACGTGGTCCGTGGAGTCCGCGGCATGATCGTTACACATGCTCGCAATGTGTCTAGGTGTAATTTTGCGAAATGTATCAATACATGCATTGCATAATGGCTAGGTACTGAGATAACAAAAGATACAGATAGAGCGCAGTGCTATATGCATAGAGCGCATTGTCAAACACACAGAGTGCAATGATATATGTATGGAGCACAATATAGAGTCGTGTGCAGTATGGCCTTGGGTGACAATTGGTAGAGTGCATGCTCTAACTTAGAATGATACTAGTTGAGGTCACACTAAGTATGAGAGCTCAGCACTTGATACTGAATGCACTAAGATGCAGATCAGCCACGTGCTCTAAGGAATTGATGAGAGACAGGCATGATACAAGGAGAACTACAATGATCTATGACATGCGCTGCACGCATATAGGAACATAGAAGTAGAGCGCATGAAAAGACGTGCACTGCACGTGTATATGGAAACAGACATCGAGCACAGTGTCAAACCAATAGAGTGCAGTGATCAAACCAAGATAGCGTGCAGTGTAACAACGTGCATGTGTGCAAGCCTCGAGTGACAATTAGTAGAGTGCATGCTCTAACTTAGAATGATACTGGTTGAGGTCACACTAAGTATGAGAGCTCAGCACTTGATATTGAATACACTAGAGGCAGATCAGATACGCGCTCCAATGAATTGATGAGAGACAGACATGATATGAGAAGGATTGATCTGCCACGTGCATTGCGCGCATATATAAAAATAGCCATAGAGCGCAGTGATATCAACATCGCATGTGGTATAACAACGCGCACATGCACACACAAGTCTGAAGTGACTATTGGTAGAGTGCATGCTCTAATTTAGTATGATACTTCATTGAGGTCACACTAAGTACAAGAGCTCAGCACTCAATACTGAATGCACCAGAAGCAGACTGCATACGCACCCTAATGCATTACTGAAAGACATGCATGAGAACTATGTGACACAATGATCTATGATGCACAGGGCCTGATTGCGTGGCACGCGCGCGCATGTCCCAAATAATGCCTGAGTATAGATAACTCCGAGAGAACCCAGTTTGGCCAAAGAGCGCAGTGCCTAGGCTTACCACGGGTATCCCCCACCAACCAGAGAAACCTAGAAACTCAACATTAGAATGAGATACAGTGTATAGGATTGGTTGCCACTCCAAGTATCCTCTGAAGAAATGACGAGTGACATGCCAACGTATAGAGTGCAGTGCGAGTGGAGTATCCACCATGAGGAAACAGAGTCTGGTCTCGAGATAGGCCTCCAACCAAGTGTCCAGCCCTGGGCATGCTATAACCATGCGCGTGTGTTGCGAGGAATAATGTTCTGAGGTTCTAACAGTACTGTATTAAGTTGTATCAATGTGTATGATGTAGAATTGTATAAATACTGTAGTGTAGATGTAGAGTACAAGTTTCGAGCCCACAGTGTAACAGTGCAAATCTTTTCAGCTACGTGCTCTAGCACTTAGAGTAGCTAGTAACTTTGAGAGAGAATACAACCCATATCAGATATCTATTGTGTGATTTAAGTTGCGCGCTTAGACAAGAAAATAGTGTGGCACTCCATGCAGAGAGCCTGGTTTTGGTTTGACTTGCGCTCTGTGAGAGAATAAGAGTATGGTGTCTTGAAGGTCACCCTTTCGAGTTCTTGAGGGCATTTGTGCAATGTGAGGCATTGCAGGCGGCAGAGGTTCAAACCCTTTGGCTTGATTAGTGTTCGCTCTTCTGTGTATTTCCGCAGGTTGGCAAAGGTTCAAACCCTTTGGCTTGTTGGACAGGGTTTCTCTGGATTGCATAGGTTCGAATCCTGTGAATCTATGATCGGTTGGAAGCTTGAGCGCGTAGGTTCAAACCCTGTGGCTCTTGTGGAAGTTTCGGAGTTTTGTGTCAGTGTAGACACTTCTCCACATGTTTGTGAAGGTTTTGGTTTAGTGCGCGACGCGCGAGGTTTATTAGTGTGTTGAGTGGTGTTATTGATTGTGTGCAGTGGTTATTAGAGTCCCGAGCAACTGCTAGAACATTGTGGAGATGTTTGACAAAGTTGTATTGTGTCATACACCCTTGCCTTGAGGCCCGGCGACGGAAGTCGCACCCTCTTGTTCTTGAGAAAAGTCTAGATATTATACGAGCACTATTGCTGCGCGTGTATCTTAGAGATATTGAGAATTCAATTGTATTGGTTTGCTACTTTCATCGCATTAGAATCCCCCCATGAACTTGAGCGTGTTTGTGTGTGTAGTGTTGGGTGTGAGTGTGATCAGTGTCTTTGACGCTGTTGCATTTCTAGCTCTGTGCACTCAGACAACTCTTCATTGTTTTCTCTTCTTTGAAGGGCCTGCGGCCCCGACCGATGTCGCCTTCAACTTGCCTTTCTCCTTGCGTTTTTTGTGCAGTTCTTTGTGCGCCCGCTCCTTCTTCGCCTCCGCATCCTCTGCGGACTCCTCATTGTCCCCTTCCCCAGCCTGCACAGCAGCAGCAGCAGCAGCCTCCATGGCCTTCTTCGCCAACTCAGTCTGCTCCCACAGCAGATGCCGTGTTCATGCAACCTTGGACTCTGCCTCAGCCAACCTTTTCTTCCTGGCCTCTGCGGCTGCCGCCTTTTCCTTCCTCTTCTTTTCTGCTGCCCTTTTCTCAGCAGCAACCCTCACCTCCTCTGCTACTCTCCATTCCTCTGCCTCCCTTGCTATTCTCTCCTCCTCCACCTGCTTCTCCGTGGCCTCCCTCTCCTTCTTTAACTTCAACTCTTGTAATTTTTTCGCCCTTTCTTGGGCCCTTTGCTGTGCGACCTCCACGGCTGCCACGGCTTTCTCCACCTTGAGTTTTTCCACTACCCACATTTTCTGGGCCTCCACGGCACTCCAATAAAGCTCCTCCTCATTGTCCCTGCCAGCGTAGAATGCCGACAGTTCATCCACCTCCAAGTCTTTGGGAGTGGCAGGCACCTCGTACGCCTCGGGAGTCTGCGACCGGCGGTAGGCATTTGTCATTGTAGGGAGCGATGGAGAAAGAGACTTAGAAAGAAGCAAAGGATTCCTACCACTGAGATGGTGGTGGTTACAAGTCAAGAGGTGAAAATCACATGATACCTCACTCACAAATTCCACGCGGTACGCCTGGCCATCGGGATCTGTGCTCTTGAGGGCAAGAATGCTAAAGGGGGGATACTGTAATGATCATGCCATGGACTCCACAAACCTCACCCATCATCCACTCCACCGGCTCCAAGTCAATCATCGGAATCCGTCGGATTCTGAATCCCAGTTTCTATCTCATATTTCATATCTCTGTTTCATTTACTTATTTCACATATTTCATTTATCACACCTAGATCCCGTCACGGTAGCGAGTAGGTGTTATATTGGAGTCCACGGAATACTTGACTCCTCTAGATACAGAACATTCCAGCTCATGTCACTCTAGCCATACCTACACTATTCCAGACCCCAACCCGTCGGACTCCGTCCTAGTATATAAGCTGTACATTTAGTAGTACATACCTCAGTTCGAATATCAACTTGGTTTAGCCCAATAACTCTTGTCCTCACTCTCTTCGGCCTTCAAGTAATGATCCCTCTCTATGTCCACGGACTCCGATAGCCGTTGGACTTAACCTTTGATCCTAGAGATCATAATCCCGTGGACTCCATCCGTAATCCTTCTTTGGGCTTCGACCCAAGGGTGATGTTGCTAATAGCTTCGCTGAGCCCCACGCACTCTGCAGATTCCATGGCATGCATTCCTTTCACTTACTCCTATTGGCACGATCCTAACACATGCAGACCCATGTCACGGACAAGTTTTGTACCGCTATGGCCTATGACTACCCCTGTCTGATCCTTGGGATCAAAATAAGACCCGAAAATCCTCCCAAGATCTGGCAGTTTTCCAAAATTCAGAACCCCTAGCATATGATGGCAAGAGAAGATCCTCTTAAGGTCACGCTCTCCTCCTTTGCTGAGATTGGCAAGAGGGAATCAAACATTCCAGTGCTGAAGCAATGGCATTACACTGATAGAGGGGTTATCAGATATGCTCTTGCTGACACTCCCTATGTCGAACCTGGCATCCACACTACTGTGTACACCTGATACTCAGTGGTAATTGCTGTCCTAAATTCAGACTTTGTGAACAGCATGGACTTCGGTACTGCATATGCCTATGTGCACCCCTACTGGAGTCAAAGCACCATTGTGCAATGCAAATTACACACCCAGAAAGAGGAGGACAGGGAAATGCAACAAAGAGTGCTTGTCAATGGCAGGATCATGACATGGCATGTGCCTCCCCAGCGGGTGTGGGATCTATATGCTAATTCTGAGATAAGCCTGCAGTGAAGCACAAGTGGAAGGCTTATCAGAGGATAAGCTAAGCTAGTGATGTACAAGGCCTTAGCCTCATTATCATACACATGCAAATATAATGTCCAATGCCACAAACTATTGAACACATCGTCCCAACTTTTCAACACCCTAAACTCTGTCTCCTCGCTCTTTGCACTCAAGCATTCAACCCTCGCCTCATTGATTTCTTTGATACCAACTCTCGAGCTTGCATCACATCCTAGCTATGTCAACACCACCTCTGCAAAGTCCCCCAAGGAAACCTCGCACTCACATCAGTGATGTGATCAACAGGGCACTGCGGAAACTGTCACTCATGGCAAAACTAGAATGCAATTGCAAAATCAAGGCCAAAAACACTGCTCAGGAAGCCAAGACCATCTTGCATCTCAACGACCCTGCGCAAAACCCCCATCCAGGCTCAGAGCTGGTGTCACTTGTCTCAATTGACAATGACAATATCCAGTCCCTTAGGACACCGACCTTCGCTTCCAAGTTCCCTGGCATTCCCATGGCCATGCAGAGGCTCATTGCACAATGGGAGACACAAGAGAAAGATGCAGTGACTAAGAAGAGGGATGTGGGTGATGCCAAACTGACCTCAGATGAGGCACATGACGCAAAGCGCTGCTGCAAGGACATGGCAGCCAAGTGACCACACGTACCAAGTGAGCAATGAGACATGGTATTTGCTGAAATACTTTACAATACAGACAATGCCCTTTTGGTTCCACTACCATTCTTCCTCAATGTCAATCTGCAATAGCTCATCAATGAGTTGTCAACCCTCCTGATGACCAAGACAAATCCCAAGGCTGGAGAGACAAAGGGTCACTTTATCCTTGATATAGAAAAGGCCTGGATGAAGATGAGATGCAGCACAAAGGAGGCCGACATGACCTATGGGCAATGGCATGAGGCAGCTGACAACTGCTTTCATTTCAATGTGGGACATGACAAAGTAGGTGAGGAGGGCCCATACACCAAGTGGTGGGAGCACCACTTTGGATTCTTCTATGCCCAGAATGACAAGATTGAGCAATTCCCTGCCTGGCGGCCACTCGAGGAGAAGCTGTGCAAGGCATACCGCAGCCAGCCCACAACCTTCAGCAGGGACTACTATGCCGACAAGTACAGGATGGCATGACTTGAGCACAGGATGCAATTGTGCTTCGAGGCGACTCAACCAAAGCAGCAATTCCCCCAAAAGTTGGCCTTCCAACCTCCTACATGCTCTCGATCCCAGTCGCCCTTTCCATCAGGCAGCAAGAAACTGGCGGCCTTGCCTTCCTGCTGCCTCGCATGCAGCGAGCAAGGCCACCCACTATGAGACCATTACATGGGCATCAATCGAACAAAGCCTCTCTGGGTATGCATCAATGATGGTGACATCACACACCCAGAAAATGGCAAGCGGGTATGTATTGCCTACAATATCTATGGAGAAAAGAGCACCTGCTGACATGGCCCCAAGGTCCTCCACATCTGTTCCTTCTGTGGAAGGGAGCACCACACTTTTTCCTGGAACTGCCAGAAGTCCCCCTCACTCCTTTGATCAGCTCATCACTGCTGCTACCCCCCCATTGCTCAAGTACAAGGACCTGACACACTATATTATACCTTGCCCACTCCTGCACTGGGACATCTTTTCTTGTTCTGATATCTTTTCTCGAGTGGTGCACCCATACAATACTGAAGCCTTTGAACGACTCCTCGATCAGCATGAACTCACTAGCACATACCCCAGGTTAACCATTAACTTACAACATGGCTTTGGTCAACAACTACCTGGCAGAAGAAGTCGTGGCTGGCAGAATGTCCAGGCCTTACTCCAAACTCAAAACGGAGAGGATCCTGTGAGGACCATTCCAGTCATCCCCACTCATTGTCTCTGTGCAACCACAGCAGCCAGGCACCCCAGACAAGCTCAGGGTCTGTCGGCACCTTTCGAAGGGCTCTAAACTCCACCCCTCAGGAAATTCACACATTGAAAAGGATGATTTCCCCACCAGATTTGATACAGCCATGAGGGTAGCTGAGAGTGTAAGTCCTGACTCCACATCATTACACTACCTATACCACTGCAATTCACTACATATATTTCAATCCCGATACACATACTTCATTCAATTCCCAATACAATCCCCAATATGGCTACATGCCTAAATGAACTGCACCAATGGTGTTCATATCCCTGACATCTAGTCAATTCAATTCTGAAGGCTTTTCACTGCAGTGTTTTCATGTTGATAACCATCACTTCCCTTTACCTTTCTGATCTCATGGCAATCTTCAATCCACTCACTAATACATTCATTGGTAGATCTCACTGGCCCCGCCTGGCACACAGGCTTGCACACTCAATATCGCCAAGTTCCATAGAACTTGCCCAGTCAACCTGCATCATAAACCATTCCTCGTTATCCAAGGGAGGGACGGCAAATTCTATATCAATCATGATCACCTATGTGGAGCCACATCGGCCAGCAGTAATTCCAGTATGATAGTTAATGCTGTCATGGACATATGGCGATGCGAAGGAGTATTCCCAGTACTGAAATATGAAGATGACTTGAAACCCTTCCAATTCCCCTCCATTACAGGCACTTTCAGAGATGGTGACTACACTTATGACTACAATCACACTACAATGATGAGCCGCATTGAGTCCCTCAACGTCCTCTGGCATACTGAGAAGGGAGACAAGACCTTCATTTTCATCACCATCTTCATCAGATTCCTCTGGGATATACCTGGTAAACTTGTCAGCCTTCCTGAAGAAAAGAGACTAAAGTTTAGGGAGCAAATTCACCAATTCCTCAATGCCTTCTCAGGACACCACTGCCATCTACTGGATGTGGACAAGATTCATGGATCATTGTGCCACATAGCATTCATCCACCAGGATGGCAACTCCAGACTCCCTTCACTATCCAATTTCGCTGCATCCTTCAAAGGGAACGAGTACACAATGTGTTACCCACCGCCTTCAGTCTTTACAGACCTGAAGTGGTGGCACAAAAAACTCTCTATCCCTCACTTCACTTGATCTCTTCAACCCAGGGGACCCATATGGGATCTCCAGCTATACATTGATGCCTCCACTTCTTGGGGCATCGGAATACTCATTGGTGGTTGGTGAACATGATTAGGAAAACCTTTGCTAAACATATTGCTGGTTTCATTTTCAGATAAGTGCTTTTTGTCGATCAAGTGCTGTACTTTTGGGTAAAATTCTTGGTAAAATGCTCCCAAGTCTGTGAGGTTATGGACTTTGCAGGCATATTTTCCAATGACATGCTCGAGGTCATGCCTCTTGTATTTGCGATTCATATTTGCATCGGGGTATTGTGCTATAATAGCGGTTTTAAAATCTCCATAGGATTTCAAGGTGTTCTTATATTTGGGAAAACTTTCCCAAAACTTGGAGATAACGAGTCTGGGGTAGTAGATAAACCATTTCTTTTTGTCAGTGGCATTATTAATGGAATGGCGGGTGAAGAGTCCTTCAATATCTCCGATGTAACACGTCAATTCACATCCTGGACTTATTTCATTGACAATATTTGGGGCACTCTTTTCTTTTCTGAACAGCATATTTGAGGCCATGACTGATGGTTGTGTAGGGGGAATAACTGGTGGTGCAGGATTTTGTGCTGGTAATGTCACTACTGGTGGTATATCCGGTCTAAAAGGGAAATATGAAGTGGATGCTTCGGTAGGGGGGTTCAAAAGATAATTCCTGCTCGAAGGATTCTTCTTTGATGTTGAAATGTAGGGTAGTAGTGGTATCTGGGACTACTTCATCGCTAGAGCCAACAGATTCATCTCTATAATTGGTAAAGGAAGTGGAGTCAATGCAATATCCGCTGAACATGGTTCCTGTATATAGTGATCCAGGTGCGGTGTTGTAATTAGATCTGACAAGTTCTGTGGTAACTTCGTCGGTGTCTGCAAATGATTGTTCTATGACCGGATTTGGCAATAAGGATCCGTTGTCTGTGTCAGGAAATAAGTATACTTCTCCAGTAGAAATATCTAGTTCATGAGGAACCGGTGATTCTGGTGATGATTTGATGAAATTGCCCAGTATTGGGCTAAGTGGTGATTCTGGTAGCTGTTCTTGTTTATCGATAGTGGAATTTGAAGCCTCAGGCTCCAATAAATGAGCAGTGGAAGCTTGTAATTGTTGTAGAGCAGAGGTATTATGGAGACCTTTGCCCTCTACAGGAATGTATGGGGTTTTTTGAGTGAATTTACAGGAAATGGTGAGAGATTTGGGTTCGCAGCAAGGGAATGCTCGCTACAAAGGGTGAATTTAAAGGTGATGAGGCATATAAAACACGTGAAGAGAAATGATATGTGGGCGGTGAACTGAACCCTCGCGGTGGGCTCCAAAAATGATGAACCTTTACTTCCATGGCAACAGCAAACCAAAACTCAAAGAGTAATGATTAATGATGGTGTAGACCGGAGATAAAGGTACTGTGTTGTGCGAGTTGTTCGGGGCACCTCCATGTGACCTAATCACTTCCTCTAGACATGAGTTTATACTGCGACTTTTCAGTCAAGCAAGTAGCACTCAAGCAATTAAGTACTAAAAGGTGTTGGCTGTAGGCTGGTGATAATCTCAATGATGAGATTGAACAGTTTTGGGTATGACATGAATACCGCAAATCCAGTGTAACAAGGAGAAACAAATAGATGAGGTCTCTAGATGTTGGTCCTATGAAAATAACAGTGAAAATGAAGCTATGTGTGTGGCAGTTGGTTTATAACCAGTGGAGTGTCAATGTACTGGGGGGCGATCCTAATAATGCCGGTTAATGTGGGAAAAAGTGTGAAAATATGTTTATATCTGGTGGGGCATGGAGATAACGAGTGTTGATCCTATATGAGACAAAATATACTGAAGTCAATGTCGAAAGCTGAGTCTACTTGGAGACTTTCCTATCCTATGTCAATGTCAAACCTATGAGTCCTCTCAAGGGACTATCCTATCCTATCCAATCCAATCTTATCCTATCCTATAATGGTCCTAAAAGGTGTTGAGTCCAAAATGATCCTATGTTGACGATGTTGATTCCTATAAGTCTGCCAGAGACTACCCAAGTGGGCTGCGATAAACGATGTTGAAAATAAAGCCAAATAAAACTCCTATGGTACGAAGATGAAGACCCTCCAATCGTATAAAACAAAAGAGGTGGTGTACGACACAAACACCGGTGTTACATGCTAAATGTGAGTATCAACTGCTAATGACAGGGTGCAAGCTAACGTGCGATGTGCGATGCTGGAGATAATTCTAAAACCAGTTGATCATGGTTTAGAGCATTTCTCAAGGAGAGCACAAGGGAGTACAAAGCTCAGATGGTGTAAAACCGGTCTTTGGCTTATAGCGAGCGTATGGAGTGCAAACAATTGCTATTGTTCATATACTATGCTATGCGTGGGGTATGGTTCATTTAAAACCAGTGCTAATGACTGTAGCAAGTGTGTAGAGACAAGATTATATCCAGTGACAAGCATATAGCAAGGCTAATGGCAGAGTAATGGGTGGTAGTTGATTACCTTCTGTTCTACAATCTTCTATCCACTCTTATACTACCAGAGATAATTATTATTAGTGGTATTTAGTAAAGCTATAATGCTGCGGCTTTGTAAGGATTCTAGTGACCATATGTATCTCCATAGTCGCTTGTAACAGCCAATCCTCTGCATTACCGAAGGAAGGTAAATTTCCTAGACCATGGGTCTTCTTCAGCATGGTTTTTGAGGTACTGTTTAACTGTGGACTGGGAGGGTATGGTCGATAACCTGAGGTGTATGAAAGGAGTATCGAGTGCTAGTGACCTTGGCATGGTGTTATTGGTAAAACTGGGTGTCTAGCTGACCCAAACCTGGTGATTATTGAAGTGGAATAACGGTCGATAGGTATGACCTCATATAATTAAAGGATCAATGCCGGGTTTTTATGACATGATGTGCTAGTGATGCACTCTGATGTGTCGTATGATTTATCTCTGGTGGTCGCCTCATTAGTCAATATTGGTGCCTAGCCATGATGGTGTATGATTTGAGCTGTGAAACGAGTTGGGAGGGGTATTCTTCATTATCTCTGGTCATTGAAGTGTCAAGAAGGTCCTATAGTAGCGTGTGCACACTGGAGATAATATTATATCTGGTGCTAAGTTGGTTGTCACTTAGAAATGACAAAGTTTGCGAATTCTGAGCGTACAGAGCCCTGAGGCTCATCACCGTATCACTCACCAGATCGCCTTACTGGCCGAGATCAGCAAATCTTTTGCCCATGCCTAACCTATTTCGAAAGTCATTCTCAGTAGCCCGTGCTCCCGATAGGCAGGGAACAGAGGAACAGCCCCCATGTCCTTCCTCACCGCACCGTTCTTTGTCCAGAAACCAATTCGCTTCTTCCACTTTGCCAGACCAATGAACAATAACCATTGCCTGAAACCCTCTTCAACGCTTCCAGAGCCTGCCTGCAATCCCACCCACTTCGCTCTCAGAACTAGCCAGCCCTTTAGCAAACTACACATACTCAGCTGCCATGTGCAAAACCCAATTTGGAAACCAGATCACTCAGAATGACTACAGACCCAATGTTGGTGCTACAGACTGACTCTTCTGTTGGACTACACCTTTTGCAATACGATGACACTCAGAACTCTTTGCTGGCCTCCCACCTGAACTGGCAGATCATGCACACTCGGCAATCAGAGGAGCCCTAGCTCCCAACTCCAAATCCTCCTACACTGCAGGACTACTTTGCTTCACTCAATTTTGCAATAGATGGGACATACTAGAAACAGATAGGATGCCAGCATTGTATGCTTTACTCTGTGCCTTCATTGGTGAACACAAGGGCACCCATGCTGGCAGTTCTATCAAGAACTGGCTATCAGGATTAAAGATGTGGCACCACATCAATGATGCCTCTTGGTATGGTGATCATCAATGGGTAAAGATGGCCCATATCTCCATGAACAAAGAGGGCACAACCCACAAGTGACCACTGCATGCCCCTGTCTCTATAGAACACCTTCTCACACTCTGCAATGCCATCAATCTTTCCGATACCTTCCATGCAGCCATATGGGCAGTCGCGGTATGCACTTTCTTTGGGTGCCATCACCTGGGCGAACTCATAGTCACTAGGACATCAAAGTTTGATGCCAAATACAATGTCCTCCATTCTACATGTTGGTTGCACTCACTTTCACTTAACACTACATACTCAATACCACTTTATTTCAGGCATTAAATTTCAGGAGACATGGGGCAATGTTAGATCAGCGCATTTTCGCATCCCCTGGACAAAGATGACCAAGGAAGAAGGAGTGGCCATCATCCTCACTGCAAGGGATGACAACCTCTGACCCTGCCATGCACTACAGAACCACCTCACAATCAATGGTGACACTCCCATAGGCACTTTGTTATTCACCTACTGCAAAGGGAACACTTGGAAGCACATGCTTAAGCATGAATTCCTGGACTTCTGCATCCGAATATGGGATAGGGCATCACTTGCACACATACACAGTCATAGCTTCCACATCAGAGGCGCTGTTGAGCTCCTACTGGCAGGGGTACCTCCTGAGATCGTGGCAGCTACTGGAGGATGGACATCTCTTGTGTTCCTCCTGTACTGGTGCCGCATGGAGGAGATACTTCCACTCAGCACCTCAAGGGCATACAAAAAGACTCACTTTGATGAACTAGCGGCCCTCTTCAAACAATTCTGCATAGCCAACAACATCCCATGTAATCTTATCACCACTTCTGATTGTGATCTACAATTATAGAGCAGAAGCTACGCTATGCTACCTACCTCATGTATAACCAATACCAGTACTCTTAGCTACAACAATACAAATGAAACACAATTCCATTTTTAAAATAAATAAAATCTGTGGGTATCAGCAGAGCTTTGCTCCATTGGGTGAGCCATCTTCGTTAGACACTACCAAATCTGCCTGGTAGTCAGCCACAGCTCTGTCTGGTATTGCCGGATTTGGTACTCCTGCTCTCTGGTTCACCAAGCACTCCAGACTTGGAGCTTCACAGCACCATCCCAACTCTGGGACCTACACAAATCGGCCCAATTCTCATGCCACCTCCCTCTGGCCGTTCAATTCCCTTCTGCAAACCCCCAAGTCTCTGACAACCCACCGTATACGCAGGTACCCACCACATATCTGGTGTGTATCCATTCACTGGATAAAGTATCTACCCATCACTTCCTTCCAAGCGACATTTAGCTTATCGGGTGATTCCATACTGGGTCATACACCCAGATCCATGGTGGATATCACATGCATGGGTAGATGAGAAGGACCACATCGATGTGATGACACCTATCAATGGACACGAGTGGCCTGTGCCAATGCCAAAGGATGCTAATCTTGATCTTATCCACATCAAGATGTTGAACTTTGGAGCAAAGTACACATGGCTGGATGTCCTATGTTTGCAGCAGGAGGGTGGAAAGGGCAAACCTCTGCGCTTGGAGGAGTGGAAGCTCAATGTGCCTGCAATTGGATCTGTATTCGAGAAGGCTAGAAAGGTGGTGTGCTACTTCCATGGACTGGGTCATCCACTGCACTTGTCAACAGACTACTTTGAGAGCGATCATTGCTGGTTCCAGCATGCATGGACATTACAGGAGATCGCCAACAATTACATCATTGCTGGGGACTGTGGTAATGACATCATGGAAGAGAGTGTAGGAAGGAGGTTCGACGAACAATTGAAGTCGCTGCAGAAACAGTGTGGTCTATCCCTCATGTCGGAGATGCAACATCGGGTGTCAACAAACCCATTAGATAAAGTTGCAGGCTTGGCATATCTTCTCCGAACAGACTCCATCCCTATATATGACCCTCACCAATCCCCAGCAGATGCCTGGGAAGTCCTTATGGACACCTTAGAATCCAATGTTTGTCTAGCTTTACTTTTCTACTACCATGAACCAGGGGATGGAAGGAAATGTTGGTGACCATCTTGGGAGCAATCAATGAGATCCAAAATTATGGTTCCAAGTTCAACTGACCCATTATGGTGGCTTCATAGGATAGACGGTCCCGATACCGACCGTTATGCTGGTTACCACATCAAAGCATATGTCCATGGTTTGAGCGAGGTGAAAACCGATGCACCACCTCAGCAAGGAGAACTGGCTCTGAAGGATGCCTTTGTGGTACCCCAAACATTGAAAGTTGTGGCTGACCACGTATTCTCAATTCCTGATGGCTTGTATACATTCCTAGGCTGTGAGGATTGGTTATCAGGTATGGATCTCTGGGTAGTCGGCGAGCTAAGAGATGATCGGAAGTTTGAGAAATTGTCAGTATTCCGTTCCGCTGACGTTGAACAAGTAAGGCTGAAAGAAATGGGGCTTGAAGAAATTGGCACTTATCTTTGCTGACGTTAATGCAATTTGGCCATTCATGGAAAAAGATACGTCGAGCTAGAATTGTATTCACATATGCACAAGAATATGTGTGCTTATTTGACTCTTTTGAACAGTGCAAAGGATATAAGTCCCACCCGTTCATCGGTTGGATCCCAGATGGAAGGATCTTGCATGGTGCAAAGTTGAGCAAGATAGCTGGATGTCGTCGGAACTTTCCCAAGCTAAAATGGTGCAGTTCGAGTGCTTCGGTTCGTGCTGTTGGCCAGTTGTGCAAGTCATGTCCACTGCTTTCATGAAAATAAACGAAGAATGATACCACGTACAACATGTGAAATGATGGGTTTCATGTAATAAGATGTACCTCATAATGAGGCTCTTTATTTCTCTAGCTGCAGTGACTGATGGTCTTCGTACCGAAGTAAAAGCCATTGTCGTGTTCCTAGGTAAAAAGGCTGATGAGCGATTGATGAGACGCTATGAGAATCGTCGAGTTAATCATCCGCAGGTGTAAGAGTGAGGTTTGTAAAATACACCCTTTGATCCACAATTTAGCCAGAGTTTTCACAACTTGACGGCTTAGTTGGGTAACTGAACCAAGCCGCGTGCGCAAATTGCGGAGATTACAACAGCGGTACTGAAGGGATATCACAAAGAGAGATTAATTGAACTCTGCATACCGTTGTAGACTTCCCCTGAAAACTTTCGTTGGGCGAGTCAAAACATTCCGCGAAGTATCCAAGTAATATCTGCTCACTCAATCTAGGAAAGTTTGGAAGGGCTCCTCAATCGCAAATGCTATAATACCACAGTAATAACGGAACCTCCTAATCAGACGGGAGATTCCTCTTCATCCAATCCTTCAAATCATCCATCTCCTGCGCCTTGACAGAATGCCCTAGCTCCTTATAGACACGATACGAAATTCCTCCAACCTCATTCGTCTTCTCCTGAACCACGAATCCCGCCGCCTTCAGCGCATCGAGACACGTCCCATTTGTCTCGATAGTGATAATCTCATCATCCGTCCCATGGCCGATGAACATAGGCACGTCCTTTGCGTTTCCCGTCCGCATACTCTGCACTCAATCAGACGAGTCAGAGCGGACCTCTTACAGTAAACGCACCTCAGCCAGTTTCTCTGGAAGTAGCATCCTTCCGCTTAGCATAACAACACCCGAAATCTTCAGATCTGTGCGGGTGACGGTGACGAAAAGAGACATATTAGCACCCTAGCTGAATCCAGCCAGTACAACCCTCTTAGTCCCGCCTTCCTGTTCTTGACGGACGATGCGCGATAGCGTTTCAACAGATTGTAAAATCCCTTCTTCGTCGTCCGGTCCCAACCGGCTGTCGTACCTTCAGAAACTCGTCAATCGGAGAACATTTATTCACCACATAGGCCAACACTTACCAAGCCAGTACGACCTGTCCACCGAGCTGCGTGCATGGTTGGAGCAAACTAGGTCTTAATTAGATAGTACTCGATATCAAACAACACGAGAGAATATATGCCTGAGGCATCAGCCACTTGATATGATTCAATGCCGGATCATTGGCCAGCTCTTGCGCGATAAGTTTCATCTCCTTTGCATTGCCGCCTAATCCCTACGAGTCGTGTTCAACGGTATTCGGTTCGAAACGGAGAGCAGCCACTTATACGTGGATAAGAATCACTGTAACACTCAAGCCCGACTTTGCTGGTATTGTAAGGTATTCAGATTGCTGAGATGGATCTGTACTAGGCATTGGTTAGAACCGGGTCGAAGTAGGGCGGATAAAGGACCTGCTCATGGCAATAACAAAAGCGGAGGTGGTGGCTTGTAGACAAAACAGACTACATCACATGATGACCCGACTATTATTTTCACTGCTCCTCGCAAACTTCAAAGCCGTAAAATTACAATGTCATTGACAGAAACAGCGCAGAACAAAACATGATCTACAACTAAAACAAACGATATAAATTTATCACAACTCCGAAGCTTGACCTTAGGCCCACGTACTCGGTCTATGAATATAATTTAGCGTCAAACACGACTCTTGAAAATCAGGGATGAGCCATCGGCCACAGTCAAAAGGGGCGTCCCAGCGCTATCCGCATTTGAAAACGGCACCGTATTTCCCCACCATTTCTGCACTTTATTTATCCCGATGTTCCCATTCATCGGATACTGCAGGCAGAAAAAGATAATCACAGCTGACACCGCGACACCCGAATCCATGGCCGCCGAAAGGACGTAGTTGTACTTTGTCCACCACGAGAAATGGCGCCGGCGGATAACGTATTGGAAGATGAACCCGACGATAGCCCAGGGGACGTAGTTGACGGCACTGGCTGGAGGGATGGCGCCTGTCCCGCTGAAGATGACCGGGAAACTGGGAGGAAAGTTATCAGACGTCGTCTAAAAGGGTTGGAAGAGGAACGAGAACGTACTTGACATAGCGAATGATACTATTCGACCACTTCCAGCTGATAAGGTAACTTATAACCGGGCAGGCGAACCCAATGAGGAAGAAGAATACCAGGGCTATCAAGAGATTAAGCAAAGCCAGCGTAGCCCAAGATCCGGAACACGCACCGTAGTATACCTGTCCCTGAGAGAACTGCCTCGCTGGTCCAATAACACCCCAGATAATACTGGCGGTGCCAAATACCTCCGTCGACGGACAGATGAAGCCATCCTTCTGCGCGGGATCACAAAGGTTCTCGATATTGGTAAACATCCACACTTGCACACTGAGCTGTGTGGTACCAGCGATAACCGTCGCGACGACCTGAGCCCAGAACATCGACCGCGGGGGAATCTTCATG
Organism: Armillaria novae-zelandiae; assembly: GCA_030435655.1. NCBI lineage: Eukaryota > Fungi > Basidiomycota > Agaricomycetes > Agaricales > Physalacriaceae > Armillaria > Armillaria novae-zelandiae. The sequence continues at coordinate 290,129 of JAUEPR010000041.1, forward strand.
TAGTGGCCCAGCTTGAAGTCGGATGTGAAAGTCAGAGCTGCCGACGGTCGTCAGTATACGGCTAAGGATCTACACGTAGCGCGTACCTTGAGCCATGTTGATGTAGCCCCATGTCTTGAACATCATCATTGCAACAGGGCGTCCGGGGAGCGTGTATCCAACGATCAACTCCGTGACGACGTTCAGCCCGACTTGTTGATTAGTGATGGCTTGGCTCATTCCAATAGGAATGACGTAGACTAAGGAGATAACCAAAGCGAGAATAAAGTATTGCCTGCAGGAATGTCAGCATGTGGACGAAGATGAAAGAAGAGAACCACATACACGGGGAACTTGGTATCCCAGACCTCAATTGAGATGACGCCAAATGCGAACATGGCCACTAGAATACACGTCAGCATGGCGACAACAATCACACGGGAGACTCACAGAATATGATGGCATACCACCACTCCGGAACTTGAGGGTATTGCGACATAAGACGCGCGTGAATATCAGGATGCTCGTTCATGCACATGGCCCGGCATGCTTGTTTTCAGATCTGCTTTCGGAAGTAGAGCCTGATTCAAGCTAGTCAGACATGGAGATAATGAAGAGCCAACAAAAATTCACGTACAAGGCATGCCTAATGGTGGCAGTGATACTGCGAACGACAGGCCGTAGGAGATGGCGAATGTCGTTGAGATGAACAAAGGGCTATACTCCTTGTATACCGCCTCGTTGAAGGTGACGTCGGGGTTCACGATTTTGGTCATGTCGTAGGTGGCACGAAAGTGATCATACAATCCTCGGGATGAAATCCTGCCGGGCATACCAGTTCACGTAAGGAAAGAACGGTCGGGACAGAAGAAAATACTCATGGCATGTTTTTGCTATCCTATGCGAGCGGTGGTACCAAGCTGGAGTGGTCACTATTTTCCAACGACATCGCTGGCGACTCGACAATATCTTCAGTTTGGAAACGCTCCCGCCCAGCACCATCCCTGACGACTTCGAGCTCCTCTGAGTTTCTCTTCTTCGTTCTTGGCTCGGGCACATCTACCTCGACGTCGACCTTCAGCTTTCTCGGTGGTGTTCCCGACCTCACGGGCTCCGTTACACCGTCCAACGACCTCTTCCTAACGGGTAGGTCAGGCACCCTCCAAGCCTCGTCATCCTCCTCAGAGTCAAACTCTTCGTCATAGTGTGAGTCGTAGTCGAGATCCTCATCCTCAGCATTGGCTTCGTTGACCTCGGGAGACGGTATACGAATCTCCACTGCAGCCGTAACAGGCTAAGCGGTATCCTCGGGTGCTATCTGAACGGCGCCCTATGCAGCTTTGGCTCGCTCGCATATCTTGCACCGGCAGTGGTAGAGCGGGCGACAGGCATCTCTCCATATCTGGAATATCCATTGTCAGAATTCAATGTGAATTGAAATGAACAAACTCACTCCGTGGAAAACCTCCAAACTCTGCTCCGGCAGATTTATCAGTGATTCCGGAATATACGGTATCGGTCTCAAAAGTCATGACGGGTCAAACATGGGGGATACCGGGATCAAAATGGCCTCCTTCGGGGGCGGAAAAGGCGTCATCTGTAATGTCGATGTTGATAGCACTGGGCTCGTAGTCGATCCATCTGATTTACTGGATAGCGAAGAGTCGTCGCTACTGCTGCTTTCCTCCATGATTCTTGTTCTCTGTTCGGTCTTGCGTGCCTCTAGTCGTTCATTCCTCCTCCTCTCCACCTGAAGGGATCGTCCTCGATGCTCGGCTCACGAGAATGTCCACTCACGTCACGAGGTGGCGGCCAGACCTCTTCGCGGAACATGCTCCCAGAGTCGCCACGAACAAGCGAGGCGGTGGAGTAATTTGAAGGTTCGGAAGGTGGAGGAGAGAGAGCGTGCATCGAGCGAGGGATAGACACAGGAGTATTCTGCAGGTCCCTATATCGCTGATGAGTCGTGTCCTCAAACTCGTCGTCGAGGAGCCCGACAGCACCAGCACATTTGCCTTCCCGCCTCATGCGCTTGATAGTCTCCATGAACCCAATGCGCCGTTTCTGGGCGCGTTTGTAAATGAAGACGGCACCGAGGGCGAGCGCAGCAAGGACGACAGCGGCAGTAGTGACGCCGGCAATAAGGGCCGTACGGTTAATGTTTGCACTCGAACCCGAGTCAGAGGAGGCGACTGAGGTGGGCATATTCGTCGTGTACGTGATGAGCTGACCGGAGATAGAAGTGACGATGGTGGTGTGCTCGATTCGTCGAAGGTAGTTGTGATATACGGTGAGGTTGTCGTGGTGTCAGTTTGGGAGGTTGCAGACGCGACATCGGACAGAGATTGTATTGCTTGAAGGCGGGATAGAAGATGTCGAGGTAACCATAAGCGTCAAGGACATTGTCGATCGCGGCGCGGATGTCGTGGAGAATGTCGACGTCGACGTCGATGATGTTGAGATGACGGTGGAGCTGCTTGTGCTGCTCGTCGTCCTGGAAAAATGTAAGCGAAACTCGGGCAAAAGATGCATCGTTGACATACATGATGCGCGTCGACGACGTCGAAGAGTAAGTGGAGCCTGAATACGTATCAATGGTACTCGAGGACGTGCTCCCGGCCGCGTCACTCGTTGGCAATCTCAATGACCCAGCACCTCCCGAACCCGCCGGACTCGTATCAGAAGAAGTCGCCCCGTTCCCATCCGTAGGCGAGACCTGCGCAGAATTACCCTACATTCCATCAGCACAAAGCCTCGTGTATCTTTCATTCTGACGTACGGAGGTGGACTGGCCCACGCCAGAGTCGCTAGCAGGGTCCTGTCGAGGGCGGAGTTGGCGTTGAAGAGCCATTAAAGTCGTCTTGAAGGATCGAGAAGGGGCATGCACTAAAGCAGCAAGGAGTAAACGAGCGAAGGAAAGTGAAACAAGGAAAGCAAGACGTACAGGGACCCAGGAAACTGTTGACCCTGCGATGATGAGCGAAATGAGCTACATCTCAACCTGTGCATCTCCGAAGGGTGTCGACATCGTCAAAGCAATGGTAGACGTGCTCAAGACGTTGGAGGCCGTCGTGGCGGGAAAAATGCTCGTTTCGACGAAACAAAGAGCACGGGGACCATAAAAATGATCTTCGTCGCGTCTGTGAGTGGTTTTGAGGCAGTATATACTGCAGCTGAGGTTCCGGGACTTTGAAGCAATGTCGCCTAAGTCTTTCAGCGAGGGGTGGTGTCAAGATTTACCCAGTCAATCGTGGGTGGATGGCTAGCCTAGTGGGCACACGAGAGGGTTAAACGCATCGGTATAGTACTCCTCGGTGTCTGGTTATGATCCTGTAACCATCCAACTGCAACACAAATGAATAAGTTGCAGCCAAAAAAATAACCGAAATCACACACTATGGCACCCAAAGCGAGTAAACGACGAATATGAAATCCTCAGAACTAGTCCTCGGCATATGTCCTGGTGTGCTGGCTGCAATATATATTGCAGGAAAGGTGGCTGGAGTAGAGGAAACTCGTCGTTGAGTTTGAACTATGAAGGGGGAGTGCTGCGAAGGATTTCCACTTTTCGGGAGTCAAGGGCGGGCCGCGTAGTTCTTGGGGAGCATTGAGGGTACCAGTATAACCTTCACTGGTCACTGAGAGTGATACTGTAGCGATCCAATGCTAACTCGTTAGCTATAGCAATAGAAGTCAGAGAAATGACGGACCATAGGATCAAAATCGACACTCACTTCGATTACGCGGTCGCGCAGCCTCACAGATATGCTGGCTAGGGATCGCCTTGCATTCCATCGAGGTCCTGTTAGCTTGCCACGCCGTCTGAAGGCGAGACAGCGCCAGCGAGGATGACGGTCAGTCCCAAGTCACCAAATATAGTAAGGATGATGATGGCAAACGTAACAAGGGTGCCCGTGGCTCTGTCAGCAGCCGGCATCATGGGAGGAGACACCTTGAAGCTATTGAAGCCTTCGAAGGCGTAGAAGGATGGGTGGGTGTGGCGAGGACGGTGGCAGTACTCCGATAGTAATGAGCATCTGCCGACAGTACGCAGACATCCATTTCGCTGCGACGCTGCCATTTGCCTCAGTCGTTAAGCTAAATGGGGCGCGGAAAATCTTTACTCGCTGTTGGACGCAACACAGCGTGTTTTCACCCAAGCTTTGGCTGAAGTCTGTTGACGAAGGTGGCGAGGGCCATTTGATTGGCTCACAAGCTCACTCAAGGTAGATATCATGGAGAAACCATAGACGAAGTCTGGAAGCTTTAAGGAAAGCGGATATCCATGTGAGAGGCGGTTGAGATGACGATGGTGTATATGTGAATGGTAAAAGAGACGCAACGGTGGTACCTATAGTTGCGGTTGATGGTCCTACGGTGTTTCAAATTGTCACCACAGCGGTCAATGACGGGAGATGAGTGGGGTCGTCATCGGATGCGAGGGAGGGGTTATTTTGTACAATTGTCGACGGCATGAAGACGGTAGCGACGACGAAGAATCGGAGGATGTATGTCCTAGACTAGTATAGTATTTGTGTGGGAAATTTAATTCCTGAGGCACTGGAGGCGCTAAAGAAGTCCGCGTCACCTTTGGAGGTAAGGAGGATGCGTATTGTAACAGACAGTGCCGGCAGAACAGCGACGAAACAAGGAAAGCAAGACATGCAGGGACCCAGGATACTGTTGACCCTGCGATGATGAGCGAAATTGAGCTACATCTCAACCTGTACACGTCTGAAGGGTCGACTTCGTCAAAGAAATGGTGGACGTGCTGAAGAAGTTGGAGGCCGTCGTGGCGGGGAAAATGCTGGTTTTGAAGACGGCGGCAAGTAAACGAAGAACACAGGGACCATAAAAATGATCTTCGTCGAGTCTGTGAGTGGTTTTGCGCCAGTAGATACCGCAGCCGAGGTTCGGGGACTTTTGAAGCAATGTCGCCTGAGTCTTTCAGCATGGGGAGGTGTCAAGATTTGCCCAGTCAATCGCGGGTGAATTGCTAGCCTACTGAGTACGCGAGAGGGTTATACACCTCCATATGGTACTCCTCGGTGTCTGGTTATGAGCCTGTAACTATGCGATACAAATAAATGGGCTACAGCAAAAAAAAAGAAATAACAGAAAACATGCACTATGGTACCCAAAGCGAGGAAACGACGAATATGAAGACCTCAAAACTAGTCCTCGGCATATGCCCTAGTGCGCTTGCTGCAATATATATTGCAGGAGAGGTGACTGGAGTGGAGGAAACTCGTCGTTGAGTTTGAACTAGGGGGAGTGCTGCGAGGGATTTCCACTTTTCGGGAGTTAAGGGGGGGCCGCATGGTTCTTGGGGAGTATTGAGGGTACCAATATAACTTTCCCTGGTCACTGAGAGTGATACTGTAGCGATCCAATCCCAACTCGTTAGCTATAGCAATAGAACACAGAGAAATGACGGACCATCAGACCAAAATCGACATTTACTTCGATTACGCGGTCGCGCCGCCTCATAGATATTGCTTGGCGCTGGCCAGTGATCTTCTTGCAGTCCCTCGAGGTCCTGCTAGCTTGCCACGCCGTCTGAAAGCGAGACAGCGCCAGCGAGGGTGACAGTCAGTCCCAAGTGGCCAAATCCAGTAAGGACGATGATGGCAAAAATATCAAGGCGTCCTAAGTATGCTCCTTGTTCACCAGAAATGCGACCTAACGAACGAATGAAAACTCGTTAACTACAGCAGTAAAAAAAATAGAAATGATGCACCTAGGCACCAAAATCGACTCCCACGTCGATTGGGCAGTCCTGCCGCCTCACACGCACGTCCAGACACTAGCAGAGGACCAACTTGCATCCCCTTAAAGTCCTCCAAGCTCCCCGCACCGTGTGAGAGCGAGGCGACGCGGGCGAGGGGTATGGTCAGTGCCAAGTAGCAAATATCCACGACCTGCCAATTTGGGCAGAGTTGTCGGCCCGTGTTTACCGGCTATCAATCTTGAACTTGGAATCTGCTACATCTCTTGCTTGTGCCGTTTCGCTCTGAGTCCGTGGCTACGAGCTAGGGGAACCCCGTGAATACTCGAGATGGCTTTTGCGTGTGTTTTCCAGTGAGATGGCTGGATGGCATAATCGGAGTGCGAGTCGAACTTATGGGATAAAAGGGTGTAATTTCTGTCATTATCATTGTTACAGCCAACGAATCTTTGTAGAATTTTTACGGGCTCATTTATAGCACTGAAGAAAGATCCTCTATACATCTTTAACCCTTCTCCCTCACCTCAAGGCTCGCCGTTCACCTGGAGTTAGAGGATGACTCTCGTGAAACTATAACCCGCTCTGAAAATAGTGGCCACTTGTCTCCTGGACTCCAGTTCCACGGATGTGGTGCATACTCCAGCAGTACCATTTCAATACATGGAGATGACTGTTTTTACCGTCCCCATTTTCTTTGTACGCTTGTCGCCCGCATCGATTCACTATTTCCCATTTTACTACCCACCTAGATGGTCGTCGATTTCTGCGTGGCGTCAGTGCAGCGAGCAGCCACGACTTCAGTACCATCTTAAGTAATAGCTACTGCGTCGTCGACCGTTGCCATGCTCCCCTCTATTGAAGTAGTGCCGTCGCCGTCACGGTCTCCCTCGACACTCCCTTGCCAACATCTTGCTGCGACAACGAACCTCATGTGGCTGCACGACGTACATCATATTTTTGTCTATAATCACCATCTCATTGTCCTTCTCAGCAATGCGCGACCCCAAGCTTTATTACGGTGATTCGACGCTGTCGATAACCCGGGAATTGGATCGGTGGTACGTGGGCGAGAGCTGCTCATGAGCACTAAGCACCGCATTGATGTTTCATAAACTTGCCGCTCCTATTTCTGTCGCGGTCGCCTTTGTTACAGAGGCATTTGCAGCTAGAGGTTGTCGTGGCCGTCAGAGTCATGGAAGGGGTGGTGAGGGTGATAGGGTGACAACTATGATAACGGCCACCGTAAAAGTAGTCTAGACAGTATGGAATGATCCCATTGTGGGACAGGAAGACATCGCCAGTGCCCCCCATAACGGAAGAAAGCCGAGGTCGCCATTGTAGGGTAGCAGTGATTGGATAGCAGCTGCAGTGAGATGATGGGCGCGGGGAGCGCTATAACCGAGCCATGAAGAGACCACCGGTTCTCCTATGGAAGCTAGTGTAATCGGTGGGAAGCTTGATCGCCTGGTGAATATTACGGCGTTCACGCCATCTCGGTGTACATTGATTTTACTGTGCATCGCGAGAGATTTGGGAGGTGCAGAAACAGGTTGGTGATAATTAGAGGCAAAGCTCCAGTACCTAGAAATAATCGTCACTGGTAGAAGGAAACAAGATGAGAATTTCACACACCAAAACTTTGAAACGACATTCACGTCCGTTTTGCAGTCCTGCGGTTAAGAGATACTGGCCACCTGATTTGAGGTTTCACTTAACAGATTTCCTGTTATGTTTGAACTCGGGCGACCTCCAGAGAGCAAGATGGCACCAACGAGGAACATGGTGAGTGGGAGGGCCGAAGCGGCGTATAAAAAGCATCTGCCGAATTGAGAACGATTTGCATCACATGGTACATGCTGAATCGGCGGCGGGCCGTGGCAATTTCTTTCTTCACCTCCACCATCATGCACCAACCCATCAACGATTCACAATGTGTCCTTGAATTGCGCTTAACATGTATACGCTAGAGATTGACCTGCCTGGCCTTGTGCGCTAGTGGAAATTGAGAACAATACTAAGATATCTCATCCGAGCTGAAGGACGAAAAAAGAGGCATTAAAAAGTGCATTTTGCTTTCACCAGCTTTTCCGTTAGACGAATCATCGTGCGCTGACAGAACTCTCCATTTCAATCAATTTTGACATAGACGTGATCGGTGTGCTACAATTATGCACCACTGGTCTCTGCTATATTTTCCCTTCGCACAGCAACTGCGTTCAGAGATTAATTGAAAGGTACAGGCGCTCCGGCGTCCAGCCAGAGCACCCACCATCCCCAGACGTATCATTCATGAGGCTTTTCTGCTGCAGAAGGGAGAGTGGAAGGACATTAACAAGCTGGCGCCACTGCACACATTCGCAGAGTAGGTTAGTGCCTAAAACATATTCGCCTTTCCAGCAGTGATTGACTCGTTGCTGCTAGAAAAGGTCAAAACGATTCCTAATCCTGTCCTTGACTCGCCCTTGACTCGCCCTGTATCTACCAAACGAACGGGGGTGGATCGCATGTAATTCTCTTGGAAGTAATCTCGTACGTGCTCCTGTTTCGTCTCTTTGCTTTGATGTTCACAGAAAGCTGAAGGCTGTCTGATACCAAGTATCGACGCAGATCCCTCCGCCTTTCCATTACCACCGTCTTGCGAATATTCAAGATATCAGATAACAGTGTCGCCTGTCATGAGCGTACGCAGGACGACCCGGTCCCTCGAATCACCATGGATCTTCGCACTCTGGCACCTTCTGTTCAGCAGTCCTTGCTTAGCGCTATAAGACGTTTATGAGTTCCAGTTTTGCCGGAGGAGATGTGCTTTTTCAACTTCCTAGCTCCTTTAACTTCTCTCACTGACGCTTGTGTGCTGAAAGCACACATGCACACCGACCTGCGATGTGGTTTGTACCGCCGCAGGTGAGGACGTTCACACTTCCATTCAGTGTTGCGGTGTCATCTAAGAGCATCGAATATCTGCTGCATGGTTAAGAGTCCATTTATATGACACAGCCCAAGTTCTCCCGACGTATTACACCAGTGTAGAGGGGATACAGGAGAAGCCAAGTCGGGGTTTTCCTGATCCTGTCCGCCTCGATGTCCTCGGACGACTCTCGCATACTAGGCCGTCTGAACAATACATCCTTATCTCGTTTCCAGCTCGTCTATGGCCATAATCGCTCTGGGCGCTGGCCTAGTCGATACAGCGACCTTGTAGGCAACCTAGCATGTACGTACATTTCCTCTACCCCGTCTCGCTCCTCAAACTAATACCTTCTCAGGTATTCAATAGTATTCGTATTCTATTATGTGCGGATTAAACAATGAACAGGATCTTCAGGAATATCGTGTGATGTCGACAACAAATTATATTCCAAACGCCAATGCCTCACTCAAAGCTCCGTTCCAATGAATCACAGAAGTATATTCGGACCACAGCATTCTGTCCGACTGCTTCCCTTGACGCCACTACAATCGCCCCAATTTTCCTCTAGGCACAAGCTTGCATTAGAGATCGTCTCCCGTTTGATGAAATGAATGATCCTTCTAATGATAAACGCACACCGACAACAGGTATTTAGCTGCCCTTAAATCCGGTTGATAGTGCGTCAGGTATACCTTTCCGTCCTTCTCTTTATGCTTAGGCTGAATCGCTTCTTCAGGCCTTCGCGGAGCTGCCACTGTACTGGTATCATTAGCTCCTTATCTACGTTTCCAGGAGACCCAACTTGCTAGCTGAAGATTGTTGCGGTCCTAGAACATACCGTTCCATGTGTGTGGGTGCACCCCTTGATCCCATCGTCGCTGTATGAAAATGCAGAAAGTCACCCACCAACACTGTAACACCAGTTGTCGGTTTGCCATTCGGTATTACTCTGCTACGATAGGAACCCACGATACATGCGTTCGGCGGCCCCGCTTCCCAGCTGATGTCGGGTCTCCATTTGTTGAACCTGATAGTGTTCTGCCAAAACAAGGAGTGGCCGCGAAAGGGGGCAATTCTTTCAAGAGTCACGTCACTAACGAGCTACGGCCTTATTTTTTCCTGGAGACGTCTGAATTCAAAGTATGTACTTAGAACTTGTTGGCTTTCATCATACTTAGATTTTTATCCCAGATCACAACGCTCATGACCTGTATTGATTTACCACCAGCACAAATAACGTGACACTTCACTCTCCATATTTCAACAGCATGCTGTGCGCTTCCCTGTAAGCCTTCGTTCTTCACATAGGCGCTGAGAATGTCCGAATCGACTAGCATCGCCTACAGGAGCTTCTTCATGGGCACTAGCATGCGGTCACTCATCAAATCAACGGTCAAATAGCTGTTTCCCTCCGAATCTTACACCCGACGTTATCAAATTTTCTCGAAGCTGATGCTTATGCCGTGTTGTTCGTGGCTTCGAAAGGTGCCTCTGAATAGCATTCAGGAACAGGTGTAATGAAAGCCCTCCTTATCAGTGTTCTCACAAATGTCTCGTTTGAACTGGTAGCATCCCTGGTCATGTTCACGATAGCTCACCATCCTTGCCCTTATGAATCGTTCTTGCGTCTTCGCATCCGATGAAACGAAATTTAGAGCGGTGTTTCAGTGCGTATCTCATCGCATTTTGGTCAATCTCTAGTAAACTAACAAAGCTGTAGGAAAATTCAAGAGCGAACGATCGTTTTCTCAGCATATTCTCTATTCGAGTGTGTCCTGGGGATTTCATGACCTGCTCTGCGGCCTGATGCTTGTAAGTCCTCGAATTAACCATATGTATCAGTATTTCTTGGCATTCTTATTGCCTGTCTATCGCTTGCACTTCTGGGGCACAGCTGTCTCCCAGTATGATGATGACGTACCCGTGCGTATCGAAGATCGCCGAACCTTTTTTGAATATCGTCTACTGTCTCGCCTCGGAATTCGCATGTACTTGGCTTGCTATACATCCTGATGTTTCCGGTCGTAACATCAACATAAAGGGAACAACGGGATGTGTCATTGAATGCGAAGGTTATCGCTGTCGGTATTTTGGTCCTAGAAATCATTGTTGCATGGATTGTGGAACAGTCCATTGTCACCTGGACGGTGTATCGCAATGAGTATTTCCGATCTCTTGCAGAGTTATCACACTTACATTACATGCTACAGGAACAACCATATCCATCCTATCAGGAATCAACGCTTCGGGAGACAGAACGTAGAACATCCCCCAAATCTGACGATGGCGCTCGATTTTGTTCTTAATATGGACGGATTCTGTTACACCCTAACTGATCATATTCCGATTTCACCATCGTCATCGTTACCCTCCACAATCCTGTCAAAGCACGTCGCGGACAACATTATCAATCCCCTGACTCGACATTCTCCACTCCCACCGGCAATTGATGAAAAAAGTAGAGGAGATCAGTGAGGACACCACAGAGAATAAATGTAAAGGCGACAGGCTGCCAAACGACATCCTGCCTCTAAATATCCTGGTTCATCGCTCATGCGCGGCTTAACCATTCAGCGTCATCCCATTAGTGTACTCGAACTCACGACCCTCACGTTCGCCGGCATCATAATCATCACGTACTGCTCATTTTGCTATAAGCTCAAGTACTACGTGTCGATTAATGGCCTTCCAGCGACATCAAACTGGTGTTTGAAGTATACCCTCTCTGGAAATCTGCTTATCTCGCAGAGAGAACACGTCTTCATGGAGCGGTCTTTCAATACAGCCTATCATCAGCAGGTGACTTGATGTTCCATGGGGAAGCACCCTTGCCTGGTTATTCGATGCGAACGCGACATCTCCTCACCTATTTACCGTTTCTATTGCTGCAGTACCAGAAGTCGAAGGGTGAAAACAGCTTTCAAGGAAGAGATGGAAGGCGGGACGCACAAGCTCGATGCCCCAGCCAAGCATGACAGCCTTGAGGTACTTTTTGTCTGTCAACGGGGTCCCTTGACGATCTCGGCAGTGTCGACGACGGACATGCCGCGGTTCAGCTTGCCTCCGGAAATGTTGTAGTCAAGATTCTGTCAGAAAGACGAGTCTGATCTCAATTCCGTTTTCCGGTAAAGGTGACTCACCCTCTCGTACAACTCAATCGCGTCCTTGGGCATACCCTCACCAGTAATGTAGTCGAGCAACACCTGCTTGATAACCTTCCATGCACCTTCAAAACGCGCACGGCAGCTTACCTTGTTGGTCAACATTTCTAATGAACGTGGATTGACATGAGATGAGGCGCGATAAGAAAGCGATGCTATATTCATGGTGGTTCGTCTCTGAATTTATCCGTTCGCTTATCCCCGAATAAAAATATTGGCTGCCTGATTGGGACGCCGACATCAGAGAATGCATTGGTCCAGACTGGACATCTGTTCTTCTGATCGGAGTCTGCAAGAGGTTAGTAACAGACAACGGGAGGACCTCCGAAATCACGTACCATTCATTGATGCGTGGGGCAAGAATATGCACGAATGGATCGTGACAAGCTTCCTGGCTGTTAAGGGATTGTTATCAGCTAACCTGCAAGGATGTCCCGTTCCATACAACGAGACATACCAGTTAAAGATCTTTTTCCTGCAAAAATCAAACCATACAGCACGGCATCCGCCAAGATGATCGTCGGCAGCAATTTCCGTCGATGTCAAATCCTGGGGTCCCGTTCTTTTTCGGATATCAGGCTTCGGGAAAGCTTAATAAGAGTGGATCCTACATACCTAGGTTGAGCCTGTACCGACCAAATACGCCTTGCTGCGCACTGGAAATGCGAGTTATGCGGTTGCCCTATCCAGAAAGAGGATGGCGATGATCCGTAGAGATATCACCTAACCTACGCGATTTGATGCAGCGTACTAGATACGAGCCTCCTAGCACCCTTTCCCTGCATAATTGATTCATCGCTTACCCTGGACATGAGGATATGGTTATGGGTTAACGGACATTATGAGGAAATGTAGCCGATAGCTCACCTGAGAAGAGGAACGGCCCGCAAGAACACGCAGTACCAACTACAGGGTGCTACCGAAAGTGGTGCTGGGCCCATATCCTGCTGCAGTCGCTTCATCATAGGACTACATATGTCGCATACAGAAGATGAGAATATTAAGATGAGAAACAGAGGAGAAGGCGTGTTGGATGGCTGTCCATGCTAGAACATGGCGGTCGGAAGGAAAGGATGGCCGTGGGACTTAAGCTCCACTTTTGGCGAACGGCTCCTACGGCTCTTGTAGGCGGGAAGATTGGATAGCGACTATCAAATCTTGATATCGGCACATCCAAGGATACGATTAGGAAAATGAAACCTAACACATCCTGATGGCAGACTCTCGACTACAACGTCCCTGGAGGCGACCTAAATCACAGTATCTCCGTTGTTGACATCGCTGAGATCATCAAGGGGTCCTTCCTGGTGGATATCGAGTACCTAAAGGTGGCCATGCTCGGCTGAGGAATCGAGTTCGTCAGTCCGGCCTTCCATATCTTCTCCTTTGGCTGTGCTCATCGGTCTGCTTGTAGCTCCAAGCCTTCTTCCTCGTCCCGAAGGACAGGACAGATTTATGGATTACACGCCAAGGCCGGCACTGCTGGTACCGCGTTCCCAAAGCCAATCGCCATCAGCAACTGATTCATGCTCGATATTGCGATATATCTCCTTCACAAGAAGCATTTCCTCAGGGAGAGCTACTACGCTGATATTCTGGAGCTTTTCTGGAGACGACATTCCAGACAGTGATGGGACAGTTTATCGATTTGATTGCTGCTTCGGAGGATGAGGTCGATTTGAGTCTTGTCTTCATTGTCAGTGTCTACTGATGGTAATTCATGGTACTATTTGCTCCCATTTCTACTAACTGATGTTACCTTGTAACTATTTTTCGGTTGTTCTGCAGCCCATAGGTTTTACTCAGTGACGACCGCATTCAGAGTTGCAACACATACCCCAATGCGAACCAATAAAGGCAAGCGCCTCGGATGTACGTGCAGAGAGACGCAGTGCTCTGGAGGCAGGGATGTTGAACGCGTGTGAGTGGAACCAACTCTTTAGTAAGTTTACCTTGCAGTAGTTTATTTGATTGCTTTTTAAGATGCATTTTCAACCTTATCGATACGTGCGTCATGTCTAACTGTAGATTTAGTAGGTGTTGAGGTAAGGGATCTCTTGTACGGTTGGCTCCAGCCAATGCCAATCCTTTCGCTAGGACATTTCTGTTCTTTGAAGCTCCCAGTCCCGATCCCGCGCGCCGTTGGTGATAGTAGGGTGCACTAGTGAATGTCGATGAGACGAAAGTCAGCGAGCAACGGTACAAGAAAGACATGCTGGCATGGTCGGATCACAGCAGGATTTGGCTGAGAGGCGAATCACGTCTCGAGGTTGTGCTGGCATCGAACTTTTATATGGTACGCCTGCCTGGTTCTGACACCTCTTTTCCTACTAAGCTACTATTGTCAGAAGATGGGCTGCAAGGGACATGATGGGGATTCTTATGTGATTTAAGGTATGCAAGCCAGCCCTTTTCCCTCCGATGACGGGTCTTTAACCCGTTTAAATGTAAGACTCCGTCGTCACTCGGTGGGGATGGAGTCGACAATGTTGCAGGGAGGCTGCCATTCTGTTGTGCTTGGACTTCAGAGTGAGGTGTCGGTACACACGTTTCTCAATATGACATTTCGTTCAAAGGGAGATGGGCAGCACGGCGGAGGTACCGGCCGAAGGATAGGCTTAAGGTGTGCTGGGCATGTCAACGTGTTTGGGCTCGGAGACAGTCAATCTGATGCAGGGTAGACGAGGTCCGAGATTTGGACCGAGATGGTGGGGTACGAGGGGAGTGTTGATGCCAGGAAAGGTTCGGAGTAGCGGCCCCATTTACCGTGAAGCGTACGCTGGTTGGCCGTCGGACATCACGTCTTGTTCAATGTTCGCCGTTCTGCACGTATCTTATACAGCTCTACGATTGATACGAGAGATGGTCATCATGCTAATTCCTCCTTCAAACCACAATTCTCTGGTCGCAACGTCTGAAAACATTATATTGTAGCAGGGATAGTTAATGTAAGAGTCACAAACGTGTAATGAATGTACAGTACAAATCAACATAACACAAAGCAATATCAACAACTGAAAGGAAGATGTATATAGTGATGGACGACTACAAAGTAAGTGACAGTGCGAAATGAAGAGAGAAGAAGATAAGTAGAAAAACACGACTTAGACTGCGCTCGCAGACCCGGCATGACGCTCTGATGCTTCCAACTTTGCCTGAAGCTCACGTACCTGAGCTTCTGCTTCCTCTGCTCGACGATCAGCTTCCTCCGCTCGATGACGATCTGATTGAGATGCCTGTGTGAGAGGTTAAAAGAACAACAGCACATCAAAGGGATAATTATACTCACCAGTGCTAGTGCAGCCCATTCCTCATCCCTTCTCATTCTTTCTGCATCCCACTGCATCTTTACTGTCTCCGGCGTCCTCACTGTATCCACTGATGCACCTCTACCCAGAACGGCTGCTTTTGGGTAAGCCGAACACACACAGTGGCGGGGACGGCGAGTGTGTACGTCTATATGAGGGTGCATCTCCATCTCGAGGATTTTCCAGATTGTGTATGCGAACCAGTAGCATTGCGCAAATATGTAATGGTAGTGTGGGGTGTTTCGAGAAGTGGTCTGGAGGATGTGAGTAAGATGTTCCAGGGCAACAGGTGAAGAATTATCGGAACGGGTGAGGTCCATCGTCATCAGAATCTCAAATTTCGTCTTCCCCAGCTCTCCTTTGATGCCTTTTCTATCTGGAAAGATCATGAGCCTGTCAAGAGCGTAAGGGGCATTACCCTTGGTAATTCGCTTGACCTTGGCGCCAGAGCGTTGCAAACGGCTGGGAGAGCGCCACGCTGTCAATGTGGAAGGTGAGGAGGTCGTCGCGGGTTCGACGGTGGGGTCAGGCTCGACATCGGACTCGTCGGTAGATGACGGATCTGCCGCCTCTGCATCTGACTCATCCCGATGCCGAGCTAAGTCGGCGAGAAGCCCGTCCTGCCCATCAGGATATACCTTTGTATCGTCAACCAAGCGGTCAACCATGAGGTACGCCGTTCGCCCACGACTCGTGGATTCCTTCACCGTCACAATGAGGAACTCGTGCTCCCAGGGACTGCTTTTGGTCTTTCGACACTTGCAGTATTCGACGCGTCGGACGATGATGTGGCCAAGGCCATACTGAAGGAAAGAGTTGATTTCTCTGAGAATATTATCGACTGACGAGGCAGTTCCCCGGTAAACATCCTTGGAAAAAACGAGCATATGCGACTCGTTAAGGTGTCGGGGATCCATGATGAAGTGCACAAGTGAATGGAAGAGCTGGGTGAGCCACGACAGTCCCATCGTGTCTTGTCCCTCTTAAAACAGAAGCAGAGGGCAGGAGCACACGATGTCGATGTCCTTGAGGCAAATAGCCGCCGGAGATTCGGCCCAATCTGGAAACGCTGGTACTGCTACAGACTTTCAGGTCGCGAAGCGTGAGCACGCCGTCCTTGAAACATACGGGTGTCTACCTCGAGGTGTGACCAAAGATGAAACAGTCATTTCGCGCATAAATGTCAACGGAGCCCTACAACAAGCTGCGTAGTGAGAAAATGTTTTGCGTTAGACGCAGGCGCCAGAATATGTCCCGTTGTTTTCAAAACAGTACAGCATTCGCTGTCTTGGCTTAAGGATGGTTGAACAGAGAAGAACGAGAAAATCCTAAACAACAGTCCTCTTCAGTAAAACGTTTTATTGAATGGAAGGACCATGTAGCCTCGGTTAGCTTGTACCAGTAGCATGGGCTCTTGAACGTTACCCTTCGAGAGGCTTCAGTACCGATCGCTGTGAATATACGACAGGACAAACACCTTCCTGAGGACACAGCTTCCCATCTGCTTGTATCAGACATAAGCCGGCAGACCGGCGCAGTCAGGGTTATGTACGTGAACATTGTTCATCCACAAAATATGGTGTACATCATTTGTCAGCCCAGAGATCTAAACTATATGGCATGCCCTCCATCAAGCGGCAGCATTTTCATGATCTAAGCGATGTACAGGTCCCTTCCCCATCACGCATCAACACCACGGATTTGTTTGGGCAGCCTCTGTATACCGCCGCCTTTGGGACCGATGTTGGAACGAATGTCTGTGGATTCAACTGTATTTTCTCCTTGCAGGCAGTATAGCAGAGAAAAATGTCACGGAGTATTCCAGGCAGATACATTGCAGCCATCGAGACATGATAGCGGTGATGAATTGAAGAAGGAGCGGGTGTTAAATGACTGGAGAATCCAGATTACATCACGTCTTATTGTGATGCAACTCTCGTTGGCGCCATTACATTACGTTGGTTGAGCTTCGGAAATTATGAACGAAAAAAGTATCAGGTTGGCATAAGCGCGTATGAGCATGGCGGTTGTGGGTGAGTTCTGTCCCGCAACGAGGTGCATCTGAAAGGCTGCTCATGTAGAGTCAGCCTCACTGTTGTTTACTTACGAAGCACAAAGGAACAGGAACGGGGTTTGTTATTGAAGACAAGCATATGCAGTGAGTAAAGGGTAAGAGTGAGACGTAAGGGTAAAAAGGGGGGAAAGGGAAGGAAGAAGGAGGAACTAACTACCTATGAATATATATATACAGTCTAAATATATCCTCGGTCCTACGATCATGCCGGGTCGTCCGCGGGGCTATATAGGTGGATCGTCATTGTAAGCCACCATGCTTACACTCTCCCCACCCCCAAGAACAGCGGCCGTACTGTCAGACAGGGATGGGGAATCCCTAGCAAGCCAAATGTCAAGAGCCTCGCAGTCTTCAAGATCACGGCGTGGCAGCCACTCGTCATGCGAGTCCGGGAACCCGACCCAATGTACAAGATATTGGAAGCCACGGCCTCTACGGCGTTCATCAACGATCCTGTCAATCAGTTGTTCCTCCATACCATCCTCAGTCACAACAGGTGCAGGTCGGGCAGTATCACAGTTAGGAAAGAGCGTAGTATCATTAGGCAAGAATTCTCGAAGTTTCGAGACGTGGAATGTGTTGAAGCGGCTAGGAGAATTCGGCATATCGAGGGTGTACGAAGATAACACATGATTCGCATGTGTTACATAGTAGGGACCATCAAAACGAGGCATGAACTTGGCTACGCGATCAGAACCACTGTGAGCATAATCGCATCTCCGGTGAAATGTGTTCAACAGGACGCAATCTCCAATGGAGGGACAAAAATCAGGTCCTCGATGCCGGTTCGACTGGTGAGCCATATTGACCTTGGACGTAATTAGGTTATCGGTGGCGGTATGAGTATCGAGGAGGATACGTTCAATCCACTCGGCCGCGCGAACGTCCTCAGCAGGAATGTCGGTGGCAAAAGCGGAGGGTACGAGGGGAGGGATAACATGGGGTGAACAACCAAGGTGTAACTGGACACCGGAGAAGCCAGTAGATGAATTAATCGTGTTCATCATGTTGAAACAGATCCGAGGAAGAGCGGCGACCCATCCCTTCTGCGCACGATCAACATGAAACCAGACACATTGAACGACTGTTTTGTTAGAACGCTCGGACGCGCCATCAGTCTCAGGGTGGAAAGACGAGGAGAGTGCGAGCTTGACACCGGTCAGTTTGTGCAAGGCACGCCAAAACTTCGAGATGAAGAGTTTGTCCCGGTCAGACACGATTTCGAGTGGGAGGCCGTTCTCACAGTACCAATTGTCAAAACACAACTGAGCCATACCTTCTGCAGATAAATTAGTACAGCAAGGGATGATACGAATGTCAGCACCAATGCGATTGGTGAATGTGGCTAAGCAATTAAAGCCGGAGTCTTCAGGAAGGGGACCCACAAAATCAATTGCTACACAATCGCCACGACGCTTGGGTACGGGCAAGGGGTGGAGTGGACCAGGGACTTTAGAGGTCCTTGATTTATTTCGTTGACAAAACTCGCAAGAAGGAATGTAGGAGAGCTCCAGGTCACGGCGCATGTTAGGCCAGTAATAACTATCACGAAGTGCGCCATAAGCCTTATCAGCGCTGAAGTGTCCAAGAGTGTCATGTGCGAGGCGGAAAAGTTGTTCCCGAATTGAACCAGTCCGAGGTATGAGCAAGCGATCGCCTATCTACCAAAGGTCATTAACGTTCCGGACGTTAGGCAGGATCGTTTGTCCGAGTACAAATTTCTTGCAAAATTCGTCAGTCAAGTAACCTGCACGGATTTCTTTAAGAATCTTCTCATCCGCCACGATCAAGAAGGAGTTTTGAGCGACAGGAGCAACATTGACTGGCAGGCGACCTGCTTCTAGCCACGATTTCCAACAGTCCACTTTGGCAGGATCAACATCTGGAACGATTTCTGCTGGGTTATCAGGCAGATGAGAAAGTGCATCGGCAACGGTATTATCCTCGCCACAAATATAATTAAATGTCATGTCATATTGTGCCATCTCTTCCATCCAAAGGGCCTTATGGGTTTGGAAGTTTTCAAGGGTTCGGTGATCAGTAAAGACCTAGAACTGATTGCCGAGTAAGTCAGCATGCCACTTTTTAAGTGCACAAACAATACCCAGCAGCTCTTTCTCGTGTATGGGATAATGCAATTGCGCGCCTTTAAGCTGCATAGAATCATAAGCAACGGGATGGGCAGTTTCCCAAGTAAGTCCCCATGAGAGCACAGCACCAGTTCGTCGATCGCTGGCATCCGTAGTCACAAAGATCTTATTCTCGCTGGGGTTCAAGTGGTCAATCACAGTAAGACAGTCCACAGAGACTACAAGTTTCTTGATCGAGTCGAAGGCAGCCTGATGTTCTTCTGTCCAATTGATGGCCACGGAGTTCTTCACACCAGTGAGAGGGGTCAAAATAGCCGTGAATTCCGCCAAATTTTGAAGGAAAGAAGTGAGGTATTGGACCAGGCCCAAAAATGCACGGACATCACCTGCTGTTTTTGGGATGGCCCAGTTCAAAATTCGAATGACTTTGGAATTGTCGGGTTCAATTCCTTTGGTGGAGATCTTGTGTCCAAGAAATTTGAGTTCATAGCAGAAAAATTCTGATTTCTTAGCGTTGCAATACAATTTTTCCTTGCAAAGGCAGTCCAGAATGAGACGGACATGCTCTTGATGTTCTTCCAGTGACTGGGACCAGATAATAATGTTGTCTAGGTAAATGTGACAAATTTTCCCAATGTAGTCATGAAGTGCATCATTCACACGACGCTGATGTATGGAAGGAGAGTTTTTCATTCCCTGGGGCATTACTGTCCATTCGTAAAGTCCAAAAGGAGTGGATACGGCGGTCAAAGGAATACTATCTGGATGCATCCTGGTGTGGAAAAAGCTATCGGTCATGTCGAGCTTGCTCCAAATCTTGCCATTGCCAGCATCAGCCAAAATGTCGTCAATGCGATGGAGGGGATATTTATCGGTCACAATGTTCACATTGAGCTCGCAGTAATCGTTTACCCAGTTTGGGAGGACAGTGGTATCAGGTTTTGGGATCAGGAAGGCAGGTGAAGCATGCGGAGATGAGGATTCTTGGATACGACCTGCATGAAGATGTTGCTTGATCAGGGTCTGCCACGCAGCACGAAATTTGTGAGGGCACGCATAGGAATGGGAAGTGATAGTCTTTTCCACATTCTTTAACTCAATCTTACATGTCACTTTATCCAGCATTTCGTCAACGTGGGGCAAGGGCTGAAAGATGTCTTTGTAGGCGAGCTTTGTGTCTACTTCAAGTTTACTGCAATGATCAACAAGGGCGAGGCACTCAATCCGTCCACGCACGGCAGAAATCACATCAAAAGGTTTTATTGGCTCACAACGAGCATCGACGGCGTCATGAAAGGAAGTACAATGTGTGGTCAATTGCGTACAAAAGGTCAAGATATTTCTACGAGTAGCTAAGAGGCTCTCTTTAAGACGAGGACGAGGGGGAGGAGGCGGTGGAGGCAGGGCCGGGTGTAACAAATCAAATCCAGATAGTTCATGTACCACCGATCTGCGAGAAGAGCTAATAGTAATATTATTATGCGATAAAAATGGGAGGCTGAGGATAATATCGGTGCAAAGTCCAGGTGTAATAATTGCATGGGTTGAGCGAGCGGAGAACAGATTTTGAGGGTCATGTAATTGTATCAGGACATATTCGGTCAATGCTGATTTCGAGGATTGCGATGGAAGAGCAGTGTCGATAGTGATAGGAGAGTGCAGCCGATGATGATGAAGCCCCAATTTATCAACAATTTCCGGCCTAATGAGTACAAACGGTGAGCAAATGTCCAACATGGTTGAAACAGGCATGCGAGAGAGCTCAGACTTCGTGTTGAGGTCAGACAATGTGCAATTCCACAAAAGGTGAGGTTCCACTGATGAGCCTCAGGGCTCTGTACGCTCAGAATTCGTGAACTTTGTCATTTCTAAGTGACAATTGACTTAGCACCAGATATAATATTATCTCCGGTGTGCACACGCTACTCTAGGACCTTCTTGACACTTCAACGACCGGATATAATGGAGAATATCCATCCCAACTTATTTCGTGGCTCAAATCGTACGCCATCATGGCTAGGCACCAATATCGACCAATTAGTCGACCACCGGAGATAAATCATACGACACATCAGAGCGCATCACTAGCGCATCACGGCGTAAAACCCCGGCATTGATCCTTTAATTATATGAGGTCATACTCGTTGACCATTATTCTGCTTCAATAAATCACCGGGTTTTTGTCAGCTCGATGCCCGGTTTTACCAATAAAACCGTGCCAAGGCCACTAGCGCTCGATACTCCTTTCATACAGCTCAGGTTATCAACCACACCCTCACAGTCCGCAGCTAAACAGCACCTTCATAACCACGCTGGAGAAGACTCATGACCTAAAGAATTTACCTTTCTTCAGTAATGCAGAGGATTGGCTGTTACAAGCGACTACGGAGATACATATGGACGCTAGGATCTTTACAAAGCCACAGCCTTGTAGCTTTACTAAGTACTGCTATTAATAATTATCTCCGGTAGTATAAGAGTGGATAGAAAATTGTAGTACAGAAGTTAATCAACTACCACCCGTTACTCTGCCATTAGCCTCGCTATACACTTGTCACTGGATATAATCTCATCTCTACACACTTGCTACAACCATTAACACCAGTTTTAAACGAACCATACCCCACGCATAGCGCAGTATATGAACAATAACAAATTGTTTGCACTCCATACGCTCGCTATAAGCCAGAGACTGGTTTTACACCGCCTGAACTTCGTACTCCTTCGCACTTTCCTTGAGAAACGCTCTAAACCGTGATCAACTGGTTTTAGGAATTATCTCTGGCGTCGCACATCACACGTTAGCTTGCACCCAGTCATTAGTGGTTGATACTCACATCCAGCGAGTAACACCGGTGTTCACGTCGTACACCGCCTCTTTTGTTTTATAGGATTGGACCATCTTCATCTTTGTACCATAGGAGTTTTATTCGGCTTTATATTCAACATCGTTTATCGCAGCCCACTTGGGTAGTCTCTGGCAGACTTATAGGAATCGACATTGTCAACATAGGATCATTTTGGGACTCAACACCATTTAGGACCATTATAGGATTGGATAGGATTGGATAGGATAGTCCCTCGAGAGGACTCATAGGTTTGACATTAACATAGGATAGGAACGTCTCTGAGTAGACTCAGCTTTCGACATCGACTTCAGTATATTTCGCCTCATATAGGATCAACACTCGTTATCTCCGTGCCCCACCAGATATAAACATAGTTTCTCACTTTTGCCCACATTAACTGGCATTATTAGAATCGCCACCCAGTACATCAACACTCCACCGGTTATAAACTAACTGCCGCACACATAGCTTCATTTTCACCGTTATTTTCATAGGACCTATGTCTAGAGACCTCGTCTATTTGTTTCTCCTCATTACACCGGATTTGCGGTATTCACATCATACCCAATTCCATTCAATCTCATCATTGAGATTATCACCAGCCTACAGCCAATACCTTTTAGTACTTGATCGCTTGAGTGCTACTTGCTTGACTGAAAAGTCACAGCATAAACTCGCGTCTAGAGGAAGTGATTAGGTTGCACAGAGGTGCCCCGAACAACTCGCACAACACAGTACCTTTATCTCCGGTCTACACCGTTATTAATCATTACTCTTTGAGTTTTGGTTTGCCGTTGCCATGGAAGTTTAGGTTCATCATTTTTGGAGCCCACTGCAAGGGTTCAGTTCACCGCCCACATATCATTTCTCTTCACGCATTTTATACGCCTCATCACCTTTAAATTCGCCCTTCGTAGCGAGCATTCACATGCTGCAAACCCGAATATTTCACTGTTTCCCGTAAATTCACTCGAAAAACCCCATATATTCCTGTAGAGGGCAAAGGTCTCTGTAATACCTCTGCTTGCCAACAATTACAAGCTTCCACCACTCATTTATCGGAGCCTGAGGCTTCAAATTCCACTATCGATACACAAGAACAGTTACCAGAATCTCCGCTTAGCCCAATACCGGGCAACTTCATCGAATCATCACCAGAATCACCGGTTCCTCGTGAACTAGATATTTCCACTGGCAAAGTATACTTATTTCCCAACACAGACGACGAATCTGTATCGCCAAATCCGGTCATAGAACAATCATTTGCAGACGCTGATGAAGTTACCACCGAACTTGTCGGTTCTAATTACAACACCACGCCTGGATCACCGTATACAGGAACTGTGTTCGGCAGATATCACATTGACTCCACTTCCTTTACCGATTATAGAGATGAATCCGTCAGCTCTAGCGATGAAGTAGTCCCAGATACCACTACTACCCTACAATTCAACATCAAAGAAGAATCCTGCGAGCAGGAATTACCTTTTGAACCCCATACCGAAGCATCCACTTCATATTTCCCTTTTATACCAGATATACCACCAGTAGTGACATTACCGGCACAAAATCCCACACCACCAGTTATTCCCCCTGCACAACCACCAGTCATGGCCTCAAAAATGCCGTTCAGAAAAGAAAAGAGCGCCCCAAATATCGCCAATGAAATAAGTCCAGGATGTGAATTGACGTGTTACATCGGAGATATTGAAGGACTCTTCACCCGTCATTCCATTAATGATGCCACTGACAAAAAGAAATGGTTTATCTACTACCCCGGCCTCGTTATCTCTGAGTTTTGGGAAAGTTTTCCTGAATATAAAAACACCTTGAAATCCTACGAAGATTTTAAAACCGCTATTATAGCATAATACCCCAATGCGAATACGAATCGCAAATATGAGAGGCATGACCTCGAGCACGTCATTGGAAAATACGCTCGCGAAGTCGATAACCTCGCAGACTTGGGCGCATTTTACCGAGAATTTTATCCAAAAGTACAGCACTTGATTGATAAAAAGTGCTTATCTGAAAATGAAACCGGCAATATGTTTAGCAAAGGTTTTCCTAATCATGTTTGGGACACCATTGCTCGCCATCTTCAAATCAAGTTACCAGACCATCACCCTGCAGATCCATACCCACTCAAAGATATTTACTCCATGGCACAGTTCATCTTACAAGGCATGAATAAAAGCAAGAGTACACTTAGGAGTCCACCAATACACGGATATTGTGAAGCTGGCCCAGTAAGGCCAGAAGAATCATTATATCCGGTGCCCGTCGCACAACCGCCAAATCTGGTTCGAGTTAAAGAAGAACCCATCGAACCGCAAGTAAAGATGGAGCATATCAATCAGCTCATTAAGCTCGGAGAAACACTTTTACAGCTGAATTCAAATGATAGATTCCAGCATGCCCAACAACGGTACCCGGCTGGACTGTCTTTACCACCCCAACAGAGCAGTTACACTAACGTGACTACCAGTCAAAGTTGTAGTTTCTGCGGAGAAATAGGTCATTTCATGCGTGAATGTCCTAAAGTCGAGGAAATGATTCGTGAAGGGAAATGCTGACGCAACATAGAAGGAAAAATAGTCCTATCTATGGGCGCATGGGTCCCCAGAGGAATTCAAGGCACTTGGCTCAAAGATCGCATCGAAGAATGGCATCAACAGAATCCCAGTCAAATTGGTGTAGTCAATCATATGATGAACGAAATCGTACCTCATCAGCAACATACTTTGCCTGTAAATCTGGTGGCTTCGCCTCACAGCACCTCAGGTACCGGCATTGATGCGCACCAATGCCTCGAGATTTTGATGGCTAAATCGGAAGTGATCGGCAAAGAAATTCAAGGCATCAGACAGTTCATGAATGTCACCGGAGATAATTTGCATATCCGGTCCTCTACAGAAAACATGAATGATACTATGCTACAACAAGTTGTAGTTGAAGTACCCCGTATCCTCAGACGTGGTCCACCAAAGAAGGCAGTCCCCGTAGTTAACGCGGATCAAGCCATACCACCAGAACCGACTAAGATTGCAGGTCGCCAAACTTGTGCTAGTCAGAAGGCCACCGAAGAAGTAGTGCTTGAAGACAAGCCCGGAGATACAACACCTAAGATCATTGATCGACCAGATCAGGACTTTACCCCAGATTATGATGACATGCCAGCTTTAGTGGAAATCTTGGAGGACAAAGATAATATGGTCGTACCCGTGCAAACCAAGATAGATGACGAAAAAGCAGCTGCGATTATAGAAGCCTATGCCCCACGACGCTATGAGAAAGCTAAAACCGTGGTTCACGACAATGGAGAAGAGATTATCTCGAAGATCCCCACTTACGTGCCATACGAACAATTAAAACCGGTAGTTCCTGGCATTGCATCAGTGAAAGAACGTGTACCACAACTTATGCCGGAAGATATTCATCCTTTCGCCGCTGCAAGACCAGCCAATTATGCACCGCCAGGAGTTCGTAACACGGGTGCAAAACCGGATATACGAAAGCATGTCAAAGACAATGAGCCCGCTTATAGGACTAGAGCACCAATAGAAGGATCAAATGTTGTGCGAGAAGTGTACGAATGCGCATTGGACTCCACAATCACGTTGTCGCATCAATAATTATATTCTCTATAACCTGCAATCAGGGAAATGATTAAGGAAGATAACACCAAGCGCAAAGTTCCTAACACTGTGGAACAATTCCAGAAGGAGTTAGCTTTACCGTTCACCGGAGATGGGATGATCAAAATCATGGTGAAAGACGCAGATGGTCCTAAAACCGGCAAAGCAACTACGTTGTTATACTCAATGCCGGACAGTTTTGCTCAGACCATAGAACAAGCAGATAAAGAGCAGGCACACCCAGATCCACCAGCAGGGTCTTTGATTGTCCCAGATCCGTACGAAGCTCACATCCAGAAGGGAGAAAGAATTGGTCCTTTGAAAAGCGCAGCCGACTCTATTTCATTGCACTCCATTGTTCCAGTAGTGGACCATCAACTCAAAGTCGAGTGCATCATTGATCCCAGATTGCAAGTTATATCTATGTCCAAAGCTGTTTGCCTACGATTGGGGTTAATCTATGACCCTACCATCGTTTTGGAAATGCAGTCAGCCAACAGCACTACAAATTATTCCTTGGGATTGGCACGTAACATTGCATTTTTGTTTGGAGATATTACTCTCTACCTGCAAGTTCATGTCATTAAGCAGTCTGCTTATGACATTTTACTCGGGAGACCGTTCGACACCTTGACTCAGAGTATTTATTGTTCGCAATTACGCCAATGAGAATCAGACTATTACCATCCATGATCCGAATACTGGCAAAACCACGACCATTCCAACTATTCCCTGTGGTCATCCCCGGATTTTAAACCATGTCCCCTTTTCTTGGGAAAATTGACTAGAAGAACCTGGTGATAATATGGAAGAAATCACCCTCGTCATTGAATTAGACAACGGGCTACCCACAGTTATTGCTTATGCCGCCTCTCATTCCGAATTTGATCAAGAATGCGCCTCAGCACAATATTTATCCGCTTGCAACCCTAATAAATTTCCCATTCGCCCAACTACATTTACACAATCCCTTTGGTTGTCTCAAACTCAAGAAACTGTACCTGTTGATAAAAACCATGCCAATATTTGTTACCAACAGACCAAAGTCGTCTACTTCCACTATATGCCTTACCTTCCAATTCTTCAAACGAAACACCCAGTTTTCATAATATCTCCATGCCCCAAGACTACATGTACCACTTATACAGATCTAATATAACCGGAGATCAAAACTACAAGCCGTGGTTCCCTAAGAAAGTATCAATTTATGCAGGCAAGAAGTACAAGCCAGTTGCGCTAAAAACAAAACCGGTCCTTGCAACCTTGCCTGATAAGTTTCATATTATTCGCAATATCAAGGGAGACCCATTGGCCGACATACCTACATTATCTCCGGTCCCACCACCATTTATACCAACCGATCGCTATACACCAGAATGCAAAGCATACATTGACTCCATTCATAATGACAGTTTTCTCTGGCCTGAAGAAATGAAGCTTATGCATCATTTTATGACGGTCCAAGATAAAGCCTTCGCTTGGGAAGACTCAGAACGAGGAAGTTTTTGCAGAGACTTCTTCCCACCCATTGATATACCCGTTATCGAACATACCCCTTGGGTACTTCAAAATATTCCTATTCCCCCAGGCATTTACACCGAAGTTTGTCGAATGATCAAAACAAAAATTGACACCAGCGTATATGAACCTTCCAATTCCTCATATCGTTCTCGATGGTTCACTGTTCTTAAGAAAGATGGCAAAAGTCTTCACATAGTTCACAGCTTAGAACCATTGAACAAGGTTACTATTGCACATTCTGGATTACCACTGGCGACAGACCCCTTAGCAGAACATTTCGCAGGCCGTGCATGTGGTGCTACCCTAGATTTATTCGTCGGATATGATGAACGTCTATTGGCAGAATCATCACACGACCTCACCACCTTTCAGACTCCCTATGGAGCCCTTCAACTTGTTACCTTACCCATGGGTTGGACTAACTCTGTGCCAATTTTCCATGACGATGTTACCTTCATTCTACAACCCGAAATTCCTGAATACACCATACCATATATCGATGATGTCCCTGTTAGAGGACCCGAAAACTGATACGGAACCAAAGACGGCTATGAGACAATTCCCCACAACACCGGCATTAGACGATTCATCTGGGAGCATTTCCAGAATTTAAACCGGATTGTTCAACAAATGAAATATTGTGGTGACACGTTCTCCGGCAAGAAAGCCTACCTCTGTTGCGCTGAAATCATCGTGCTTGGGCATAGATGCACATATGAAGGCTGACTACCCCTCGAAAGTATTGTAGCTGCAATATTGCGATGGGGCCCTTGTATCGACGTCTCTGACGCACGCACATTCATTGGTACTGTGGGAGTACTCCGGATATTTATCAATGATTTTGCAACTCGAGCTTTACCCATCACCAAGCTATTCAGAAAAGATGTCAAGTTCAAATTCGAGAAAGAAGAAATTGCAGCGCAAGAAGATCTAAATGATGCAGTCAAAGATAGCCCGGCATTAAGACCACTCAGTTATTCATCGACCGGCGCTGTTATTCTCGCTGTAGATACTGGTCCTGCTGCTGTTGGTTATTACCTGGCACAGTGCAACCATATCAACCCGAAGATATGATATTTTGCTCGTTTTGGACCCATTACTCTTAACGAACGAGAATGCGGCTATTCACAAGCCAAAAGAGATATTTGGTCTCTACCGTGCGTTAGGAGACTGCAAAACTTATTTAATTGGACTTCCCACCTTTATTGTTGAAGTAGACGCAAGCACTATTAAAGGAATGCTCAAAAACCCGGATATAGCACCTTCAGCCGCAGTTAACCGGTGGATTATTGGCATCCTTTCATTTCATTTTGTTCTTGTCCACATACCTGGCTCTAAGCATGGTCCAGATGGACTTTCTAGACGCCCACCCCAACTAGGAGATCCTCCACTGCCCGGAGATGGCATGGAAGACTTCTTACACACTCATTACGGGCTTCTACATTTTATCAATTCGACTTCACCCACTATTCATCATCCAACGGAGTTAATTCAAGTTCTTCAGCAAGACGTTGTAGAAGAATCCTCAAGTCTTATTTCTTATGCGGATGTACCTTGATCAGCAAAACAAATCCGGCTGGACGAACAGCTTAAATATTTATTGCTGTGGCACCAATATCTCCGGCGGCCCACCGGTTTTGACCACAATCAGGACCGAAAATTCATGAAATACGCTGTTCATTTCTTTGAAAGAAACGGAAAATTATGGTGCAAAAACATAGACAGGAAGCATCAACTAGTACTATTCCCTGAGCGACACATTCAAGTAATAACGTCTTGCCACGATGATGTTGCCCATAAAGGCTTTTATGCAACGCACATGCTCATTAGGGAACGGTATTGGTGGCCGGATATGAAGAATGACATTGCGTGGTTCGTCAAAAGTTGCCATTTGTGTCAAGTTTGGCAAATCCAACAGATATATATTCCTCCTACTGTTGCTATACCGGCGCCATTGTTCGCAAAAATGTACATGGACATGATGATGATGCCGGTTTCAGGACAATACCGGTATATCGTCCAAGGAAGATGTTCACTCAGTCACTACCCCAAATTTCGATGTTTACGCAAGGAGACGGCTCATACCATAGGCGAATGGATTTTTGAAGATATCCTATGCAGATGGGGATCCTTAGTCGAGATTGTATCTGACAACGGAGCTGCGTTTGTAGCCGCTATCAATTACCTGAGCAAGAAATATCACATCAATCACATACGTATCTCCGGTTATAATTCGAGAGCCAATGACATTGCGGAATGACCTCATTTCAATGTCCGTCAAGGCCTGTTCAAAGTGTTGGACAGAGATCAAAGTAAATGGAGTCAGAACACCTATTCTGTATTTTGGGCAGACCGAATAACAATTTGGAAATGCATGGGATGTTCCCCATACTTCGCAGCAATGGGTACAGAACCCTTACTCCCAATGGATATAATTGAATCCACCTGGTTAACACTGCCCCCGGATAACATCATCAGTACCATGTCTTTAATTGCCAGGTGCGCTATCAGTCTACAAAAATGGGCGACAGACCTAGACCGTTTAAAGTCCAAAGTCTATGAAGCTAAGCGTAATGCCACGGTCAAGTTCGAGAAAGATCATGAATTTACCATTCGAGATTTCAACTTTCAGCAAGGAGATTTAGTCTTGATGCACAACATGCAGATAGAGAAAGCTTTAAATCGCAAAATGCATGCCAGATATTTGGGACCTTTAGTCGTATTAGGGAGAAATAAAGGAGGCGCATACCTCCTTTGTGAGCTAGACAGTTCGACCTTCGCACGACCAGTGGCTGCATTCAGATTATTGCCGTACTTTGCCCAGAGAAAGATTGACATACCAGATATAAATGCAATCATTGATGTCCCTCCAAAACAGATTAATGATCTCTTTGAATGGGAAGACGACGGTTCCTTCAATGAGTTACCGGATTTAGAGGAAGCTCACAATGAAGCAGAACTTGCTTAATACCGGGTGGATTCTTTGGCAACAACTTTATATATTGGACCCCATTTTGGGGCCCCGACACACTCGTTTCGCAATACATCTATCTAATGACCATTATCCCCAATCGGTCTTACACACTCGTTCAAACATATACCCCCACAAATGTGAAAATGGACGACTAATGAAAAACAAAAACTACCGGCATAAAACAACTACTTGCAACCATAGCGACGAGTACGGTGACCAGAGTATGGCTTGTCTCCCCAAACATTACCAGAGTTGAGAGGGACACCCTCATGGTATTGAGTGGAACTGTTACTGTCGCTCCAACTCCCTCGGTTCGCCTGGCAATTGACCGTGTTGCAACCCCACCCACCGCAGTCACAAATAGCAGTATCGCAGTCGGCATGATCGCATCCCCAACCGGTGCAGCATTTAGGAAGGACTTGAGACTCGTTATTACCTTTGCCTTTACCCTTGTTACCACTATGGTTCTTTTGATGGCCCTGGTGATCCTTCTGCGTAAGCCACCACGGAAATCTGTTGGAGCCAGCTGGTTTAGAAGATGAAGCCATCTTCACAGCGGTGTTAACCTCAGCAGATTCCTGTTTGCGGAGATCATCAAGTTTGGCAGTAACAAATCGGAGCTGCTGAATGACGATGTGGCGAATTTTGAGAAACAAATAGAGTTCACGAGTATTGGCCTCGAGGTGCTGGTGGTAGGCATCCTTAGCCTTCACCAAAGCGGAGATAGACTCGATGCCGTGAAAAGGGAGTTGTTGAGAATTAACTCCGATGTAGGCCTTAGCATTGTTGATAATGCCCTCAGTATGACGGTCCTCTGGAAATCCCACCGGAGTTCCTGAAAAGAGAAAACAACCGGATTTAATTACAACGTCAAAAAGTGATCAAAATGAAAGGTACTCACTAACGCCGAAAGGATCTAAGTCGATCATATCCTCGACCAGATTGAGCACATGCTCATCATCTTCGGGATGAAGATTGTTGAACGGCATAATCAGGATCTGCCGGTCAGGTACACCACCTACGCAGGACTGGAGAAGTCCTTTGTGGCAAGCAATGCACTCAGTAGAAAGCCCGGCGAAAATGCACTCAGTGCCTTCTAGAACACACACAGAGCAAGGATGAATCGCCTAAATTATAACCGGAGCAACAAAGTCAACACGGGACCGGTTTTAAAAGAATACAATGAACCTTAATGGAATGAGCAGGATATTCATGAGCTGGATGGCTCGGAGTACCAGAGCAGATGGCACAGAAGGTCTCGCCATAACGAAGAGCAGATTTGTTGAAAGTATGGCGATAAATGTCAGTGATCTTGTCACCAATCTCGACCGCATCCTGAAGAGTACCCTCCGTCTCGGCAAAAAGCTCGATGAACGGAGCTGGATCTGTCGAAGAAGGAAGCTATAAAAATTGTTGATCTGCTAAATATATCTGGGATCATGAATTGATGTCAAAACGCATACCGTCCAATCAGCAGAAGAGACCGGAGATGCAGACCCATTGGTAGGACTGGGAGAACTGGATCTATCTGGAGTGATGGAAGCGTCCTTGAGAGTGACAGCAGTAGAGCCACCACTAGTAGATTTGGACGAGCCCAGAATAGACTTCGTGGCGCTCAAAACCAGAGAAAATGGGGCAGAAGACATAAGAATGTCCTCATCAATCCTGTACCTGATGGGAGGAAGAACCTCCAACCCGCCAAGAATTTGGTCACCGGTCAAGTGGTAGTTACCACTAGCGGCAGCCCGGAGACAAGTAGTCTCAACACGAAAAACAGAGAGCCATTGATCAGTGAAATCGAACTGGATAACCAGCCCGGAGATAAACTGTTCAAAGTTGTGATAAAAATTAACACGACTGGACAACAAATAGTACGCCAATAAAGAGCACTACAAACAAATATCAGTGACCAAAAATCCCGGTTTTACAATTACTTCCGTACCTTGATAGTCGCCGCCTCATTGAAGAATGTGGTGACAGCAAGAAAGTCAGTGTCAGCAGCAGGAGGAGACTTCATGAGTGCATCCGCCTGAGTGACGAGAGAGTTGAGAGTTGGGACGGAGTTGTTGGTAGAAGACATAATGGTGTAGAATGTGGAGGATTCTGAGGAAAGACAATTAAAACCGGTCCTCTTATACGAAAACCAGAGGCCTCCTCACGTCAGAGCATTTACAAGATATATTCTATTTCGGCTGGAGAATTCGCCTCACCGAACAGAACCCAACACATGTTTTGCCTTTCAAAACTCAGCGGCCACAACTTTGAAATTCATGCATTCGCACCCAGATAAATCTTTTAAGTCGATGACACCAAAGATTTAAAAGGTTTAGGGGGAGGAGACATGGATGCCATGTTGTTTTCAGGCAGAAAGCAAGAACAATATTCAGCACACCATTTTCGCGCAAAATCTAACGAAATCATGAAAGAAACAAACCCACAATTCACAAAATACTCCATCAGAAATTGCACGGAGATAAAAATAAACTTCGCATTCCACTGGCGTTTTCAAGATTTTCAAAGGAGATATCACAAAACCCATGTTGCAGTAACGATATTTTACGACTAGAAGCATGGAGATAAACAAATCCAACCACCAACGGCGCCAAAGCCGTGGTCAAGCACACTCGTTATATTTCCAAATAATTTGACAGAATGGACTTAGAAAAATATTTCAAGATTCAGCCATGGGAAACACCGAGAGACCACGTGACTTCAGCCACTGAAATTTCTCTAAGTCCAAAATACCTCAAAAATTCACCGATAATTCTCACTAAAAAGCACACTCTCATGGAAACAAGTCTAAACAATTTATTATCCAACTTTGGGACTGCAATACAAGCAAATAGAAATTTTGGCCCGAAGGCGACGACAATGATACATGTAAAAATGTTCGAAAATTAAAAAGTCCCAGTTGCCTACCAGGCCCTACTTCCCAGAGCGTTTGCGCTTCCTAGAGGGGCCAGGTTCCCCTATGGTGACATCGTCAACTCCAGAACCCTCGGCATCATCCTCCTCAATAACTTCTTCAACTCGAGTATCCGACCCCAAACATTCACGGAGTCAACCGATTTGAGAGTGAAGGCCTTGAAGATGGGACATAGCGTCAAGCCCGGCCATGTAGTTGAGGACGAGGTCCTCAAGAGCGCTCGTGTGCTGGCTAAGGGTGTCCATGGAGCTTTCGAAGGCATTGATAGACTCTGAAAAAGATCGGCTCAGTCAAAAAGAAAAGCAGATAAAGAAACAAAAGACTCACCGTAGGACTGGGGCCTATAATGTTCCAGTGGATTAAGAGCCTTCATTCCATTAACCAAGCAAGGGAGCTTGGCATAGTGACAACAGACACAAATTACCGAGTTCGTCAGGAACTTGCGGCACTGTGTTTTCTTGCAGTGACACTGATCGCATGGTTTCACGTACTAAATGACAAATCAGTAACAAGATAGAAAAAGACGAGAAAACCTACTTGTTCACCAACGAACGGAGCCACCTTCTTATTCCACAAAGCCTCGTCAACCTCCACAAAGTCACCAAAATCCCTCGAAACAACAAGGACGCTGATGGTCTTGACCCCATCCCTAACCACCATATAATCCGTTGGGACTTCCTCGCTGAATCCACCAAGTTGAACCCCCATAGCTGCAGGCGGTGCTCGGAGTCGAGACGGTCCGTGGGGATGAACAGCTTTAGTAGCAACGATTTAAAAAGAAACAGTCAGAATAGGGTATAAACAGATAAAAGAAAATACACACCACCGCCCTTGGGAATCTCCTCGATCCCTTTAGTCTTCGCAACTTTTTTAGTTGCACGTTTGGCTCGGACGACCCCTTCACCGGCAAGAGTCTTGGGAGGAGGTAAGGGATTGTTGAATTTAGGCTTCCTACGAGAGCACTTCTTCGGTTTGTCGGTGGAAGGAGCACCCAACAACTTGAAGAGGACACTGTTGGGATCAGCTTGATGTATACTGAGGCGAGGCCTTACCTCAGACACAGTGATAGGCCTAAGAATGGAAGAAGATTTCAGTATCAGCAAAGTATAGAAAAGACAAAAATAGTACGCACGGAGAACCAGAAGCAGCAACAGGAGAACGAAACCTCCATGCAATCCTGGTAGGCGGCAGACTCCCATTGTCATCCTCATCGACAGCCATAGTGGCGGAAGGAGATGCCGAGACTGCCAATTCTTCCTCATCCTTGTCGGTACCTGGGATTACTTCCTTCCCCTTCCCTTTCATATCAGCCGCGGGGATGGGGAGCTCGTCCTCATCATCTGTACCAGGGAAAAATAAAGGTGTACGACGGCGATACGAAGAATTGGAGCTACCTTCAATGACTGGTCCTGGATCTGGAAAAGCTGGAACCGAAGGAGCGCTGAGCTGAGGCAGAGAGACAGGTCGAGCCGGGGGCGCAGATTGATTACGAGAAACTTGATTAAGAGGACGTCGGGCACCTATAAATTTCAAAAAGTGGATCAGAAAAGGTAGGATTAAGCGTACCCAACAGAGGATTGAGGCGCGGAGCTGCAATAGAATCCGTAAAAGAACTAACGGAGGGCAGCGACACCATGGTATTGGCAGCAGCAGGATAGAGCGGTGAAGTCGGGTCAAGGCTGAAAGCCGAACCTGGGAAAGCAGCAGGCAGGCGGGGGCCATGTAAGTTAAATTCCGTTGGACGAATTATGGCAGGAATTGTCAAAGGCTCCAGAGTTGTAATGGCAAACAGAGTCGCCGCCATTGTATTAGGAGCTGGGATATCATGGGCCAAAGAAACCGAGACTGCAGCAGACAAAGGAGCAGCAGCAGGAGTGGTACGAGGAGTTGAAGTATGCGGAGGGTCCACAAAGGAGGCCTCTGGCATGGGGAGAGGGAATACCCGAATATTGTACTGATGCTATAAGCAAGACTCGAGTCAGTAAAAACAAGGCAAATCAAAAATCAAGCAACCGCACCACACGAGCTATCAACTCGTTATACTCCACTATAGCCCCAGCAATCCACTCATCGGGAAAATCAACTAAGAGTTAAAGAAATTCAAACTCTACTCCGCGAAATTCCTTAGCCGCGATCCCAGCAGTATCAATTTGTGCCCTGCAGTGGGTCCAGAACCCTTCAGCGTCGCGTACCCATTTGTCCACATGGGCTGAGGTCCAAGACGACTGGGGTAGCGTTCCTTGGAGGCGCGAAAGAGAGTCGAGCCCGGCATAGTATTTGCTGTGTGCCAGCGACTTTTGAAAAGCGGTCGGCCCCATAGACATGGAACAAACAGAGTCGTCGACAATATTGGGAGGGTCGACAGAGTGTTCAGAGCGAGCCATGTGAAGATGTTCAAGGATATGTCATGCTTTGATTTTAGCCAGTGTTAGAACACCGACTAAAAGAGAGGAGAAGAGGAAGAAAGCAAGCAGTAGGAGAGAAAAGAGAGCAGAGAGATGGGCAATGCTGAGAAAGCACTTGGTAATTAAAAGGGAAGGGCACTTAGGGAAAATTTCACTAAGTTCCCTCACCCACGTGCATAAAAGGCTAAAAGTGCCTTGAAAACTTATAAAAGAAGATGAAAAACTAACAAGATGCATACCGGAATGTTCTGAGAAGCGGAACCACCATTACCGGTGATCAGAAAATAGGTCACCAACCCATCCTGAGCAATATGGGTCCGCAAAATGGAAACTGAATATCGCCACCAACGTCATTACATGGCAACCACGCCCAAAACCCTAGCTTCTTGTGGGAACTCGGTTATAAAGCCTCTGGATTTATGTTCCAGAGTAACATAATAAAAGTTTAGGGGGGATGATGAGCCTCAGGGCTCTGTACGCTCAGAATTCGCGAACTTTGTCATTTCTAAGTGACAATTGACTTAGCACCAGATATAATATTATCTCCGGTGTGCACACGCTACTCTAGGACCTTCTTGACACTTCAACGACCGGATATAATGGAGAATATCCATCCCAACTTATTTCGCGGCTCAAATCGTACGCCATCATGGCTAGGCACCAATATCGACCAATTAGTCGACCACCGGAGATAAATCATACAACACATCAGAGCGCATCACTAGCGCATCATGGCGTAAAACCCTGGCATTGATCCTTTAATTATATGAGGTCATACTCATTGACTGTTATTCTGCTTCAATAAATCACCGGGTTTTTGTCAGCTCGATGCCCGGTTTTACCAATAAAACCGTGCCAAGGCCACTAGTGCTCGATACTCCTTTCATACACCTCAGGTTATCAACCATACCCTCACAGTCCACAGCTAAACAGCACCTCCATAACCACGCTGGAGAAGACTCATGACCTAAAGAATTTACCTTTCTTCAGTAATGCAGAGGATTGGCTGTTACAAGCGACTACGGAGATACATATGGACGCTAGGATCTTTACAAAGCCACAGCCTTGTAGCTTTACTAAGTACTGCTATTAATAATTATCTCCGGTAGTATAAGAGTGGATAGAAAATTGTAGTACAGAAGTTAATCAACTACCACCCGTTACTCTGCCATTAGCCTCGCTATACACTTGTCACCAGATATAATCTCGTCTCTACACACTTGAAACACTCTAAACTGTGATCGACCAGTTTTAGGAATTATCTCCGGCGTCGCACATCACACGTTAGCTTGCACCCCGTCATTAGTGGTTGATACTCGCATCTAGCATGTAACACCGGCATTCACATTGTACACCGCCTGTTTGGTTTTATAGGATTGGACCATCTTCATCTTTGTACCATAGGAGTTTTATTTGGCTTTATATTCAACATTGTTTATCGCAGCCCACTTGGGTAGTCTCTGGCAGACTTATAGGAATCAACATCATCAACATAGGATCACTTTGGACTCAACACTGTTTAGGACCGTTATAGGATAGGATAGGATAGGATAGTCCCTCGAGAGGACTCATAGGTTTGACATTGACATAGGATAGGAACATCTCTGAGTAGACTCAGCTTTCAACATCGACTTCAGTATATTTTGTCTCATATAGGATCAACACT
This sequence comes from Armillaria novae-zelandiae, assembly GCA_030435655.1. Lineage (NCBI taxonomy): Eukaryota > Fungi > Basidiomycota > Agaricomycetes > Agaricales > Physalacriaceae > Armillaria > Armillaria novae-zelandiae. The sequence goes on from JAUEPR010000041.1 coordinate 327,359, forward strand.
TGTTATCTCTGTGCCCCACCAGATATAAATGTATTTTCACACTTTTGCCCACATTGACTGGCATTATTAGAATCGCCACCCAGTACATCGACACTCCACCAGTTATAAACTAACTGCTGCACACATAGCTTCATTTTCACCGTTATTTTCATAGGACCTACATCTAGAGATCTTGTCTATTTGTTTCTCCTCATTACACCAGATTTGTGGTATTCACGTCATACCCAATTCCATTCAATCTCGTCATCGAGATTATCACCGGCCTACAGCCAACACCTTTTAGTACTTGATCACTTGAGTGCTACTTGCTTGACTGAAAAGTCGCAGTATAAACTCGCATCTAGAGGAAGTGATTAGGTCACACGGAGGTGCCCCAAACAACTCGCACAACACAGTACCTTTATCTCCAGTCTACACCGTCATTAATCATTACTCTTTGAGTTTTGGTTTGCTGTTGCCATGGAAGTTTAGGTTCATCACCGCTAGGGGGGAACACTCTCCCTCCAAATCGGAGATGGTAGCGCCGACATGTGCAACAGGAGGACTCACGGGTGCAATAGTATCAGATGGGTATGATGTGGTCATTATATAGTCGTCCAAATCGGAATCTGAGGTGTCAATATGTGCAGGTGTTTGGTTCAAGGGGGAAGATGCTCCTGGTGGCGAGGATTGTGGGGGCGGTGTTCGTGGGTGAGGGCGAATGGGTGACGATGGGTCTGAGGTCGGACAGATGTTCCTGTTGGACGGTGGAGGTATTTGCCCAGGTAGGCGAGTTGTTTTTGCCAAGGAATCCACTTTGTTCTCGATGGAAGAATCAATATGTTCGAGGTTCGAGGTTCAAGGGTGCAAGGGCGAGATCAAGTTCGAGTTCGAGTTCGAGTTATAGCGAAGAGCAAGTTCAAGGATTCTATGTTCGATTTAGCGCCCCGTTCGTTGTTCAAAAAAAAAAGTGAAACGCTGCTCATATAGAGTCAGCCTCACTGTTGTTTACTTACGAAGCACAAAGGAACAGGAACGGGGTTTGTTATTGAAGACAAGCATATGCAGTGAGTAAAGGGTAAGAGTGAGACATAAGGGTAAAAAGGGGGAAAAGGGAAGGAAGAAGGAGGAACTAACTACCTATGAATATATATATACAGTCTAAATATATCCTTGGTCCTATGATCATGCTGGGTCGTCTGCGGGGCTATATAGGTGGATCGTCATTGTAAGCCACCATGCTTACAGCATCATGCCTGATGCCCCATCACCCTCGGGATATCCCCCTTCCATTGAGGTGAGGTGAGGCGGATCAACACAGCTGGCATGGCAAATTGACTCGTTGACATCATCCCTTCCTCCTGGGCCATTTTTTGTAATCTTATCGTCCTGCCGCCTCCCTCATATTGCAAGACCCATGCATCTTCATGCGGGTTCGAGTTCCAGCACTAGACTGGGATATGATCTGATATGTATATGCTATTCATTCGAGGCTTACCCTTCTGTATTATTAAATTCTGTAATAATCGTCTTATGTATCCAAGAATTCCTATCACCTCAGCGACGTATGTTCCCCCCCTCCCCATGTAGCTTGGTGTTCATCCTATGATGAACTCTTCATATCAAAGCACCATGAAACTATGATGTGTGATGTGTGACACTGACCTCTGAATGTGTACTGTAGATCCTGCAGGTAGTCTTCCACAAGCTCCGTGCGATGGGCCCACCTCAAGGACAATGGCTGTGCCTGCCTCCCTGGCTATTCCATGAGTAATCATAAAACATGCATCACCACCTCAATCATGTGTGAGAGGTTTTTCGAGGTGCTCTCCCTGCCCATAGTGTCCTCTTGGTGTTCTCAAATGTTACCACCCTGGGAAATTGAAATGGAGGTGGTGCTGCGCTAGTGACTGTTTTCCAATCTCTCTCTGTCTTTTGTATTAAGTTGTCTTCCATGCGCTGGTGAACGAAACCCTCCTTTCAATACATACAATTTTGTTCACGTGATGATTGTGAGCTTTTTTGCTGCCACCAAACATACATGTACCTCATCCTTTGGTGACCCCCTTCCTGAGGGATGACAGCCCTTCATCATTCTTGTGGACCCCCACTATCCCTGACCACAAGACACAGGGTCTATACAAACACACAAATGGATCTTGACTCATCCCCCCTCCATCCTAGCCTGCCTGTGTATGTTATTCCATTGTGCCTGCCTGGAAATGCAATGTCTGGCTACTGGACCTTGGGGGCATCAGCGATCACACACTGGGAAGGGAAGGTCTGATCCAGGTATGGCGTGCCGAGTCAAACCTACTCAGACCAAAGAGGAAGGTTGAACATGACATCATGGAGACTTTTCTTCTTCCCCCTTCGCTCTCTTGACAGTGCAACCATGAGTCATTCCTCCATGACGTATACCACACACAAATACATAACTCTAATTCTTGACTCATCACTGCCACAGGCAGGATTCCCTCTCTGCTTTGCGGCGATTTGTGCCATTGGTATTAGTATTGTCGAGGGTGCCCTGACTGGCCTCAGTAAACTTTGATACTGGTGTCTAAGCTGGTGGACCTGTCATCAGTCAGAGAGAGAGCAATATCTGCCACTGGTTTTGACGAGTTTGGTTGATGTACAATGCTCGTACACAAGAGGACTGAATATTCATCCTGGTGTGGCACTTGTGTTTGTAAGTCGTGTGATTGTCCAGTCAATGAGAGACTGATGGTCATGTAGACTTGCCAATGCTAGGTGGTGAGATAACGAAGGTATTAACTGGCTGGGAAGTAGTTGTAAGGAAAAGTTCGATTTGTACCCAAGTACATTGTTTGGCTGACTTTGCTGTCACTTAGGTATGGTGTCTATGATGTATTAGGCATGTACCTTTCTTCTAAATTTGATGGGATACTAACTAGTTGTGCTAGCTATGCAAATATAATGTACTTGATAGATCTTTGGCTACACTGTTGAAGCAAACAGCGGTAGTAAAGACCTACACAGCCCGAAAATGGCGGGGTATGAATGAGCATTGAGGTATGTAATTTTTTTCCTTTGTCAAATGCATGTCTGGCTGTTGCGCACTGATGGATGCATACACTTTAGACATGCCCAGCTCTATCAATTTGAGAAGATCATATTGTTGATCAGATGGAAGGTCAAAAAATATGCCCAGCGAGAATGAGGGAATGTAAACTGAGATTTTTCCATCGGGTTCTTGATTTCTCGAATACCCATTGGATCTGAGAGTGCACCATTTGCAGTTCGTCCTCTTGTGTTTCTTCAGAGTGGAGGGAGAGATTTAGGGGGAGAGCTCCCAGATGCTCTAGCCAATACTCAAAGCCTGTGCACATCTGTTTGTACAGCTCAGGTTGTGATTTGGGGTATGGGATTGACCGGGGAATCACAAGATGTAAGGATGACCACAGCTGGGGGGCTTGTAATGATATAGTCTGCCAGGAACTGCAGACCCTCCCTAGTAGCAGCGGTGACTCCCCAGCATCCATGATAGGGTGCTTCTGCAAGCAACAATAGAAAAGCTTTTGTAGCAGCTCCATTAGAAGGCTTTGGATAGTGGTAGTGTTAGTGTCAGCCAGGTCGGTAGGGAGTTCAGCAATTTTCAGCAATGTATTAGCCTCAGACCATCAAAGTTCATCATGTTCAGACATCAGCATGGTAAGCTTCTGGGTCAAGGAAGTAATTTCAGGGCTCAACACGCACCAGTCGAGTTTTCATCTCGGGCCAATGGTGATGGTGATGGAACAGGCATGCCTTCAGAAGAGCACTGTCAATAAAGCCTACATGAACTGTATCTTCATACTCACCACGAGATGATAGTGTACCACAGACTCAGAAAGCGTAGCTCTAACATGAGTCAGGATGGTTGAGCTGTAAAATTTGCCACCTTTAGAACACCGCTACCAACTCATCAAAGATGGATATCAGAATCACAACTACCCGATTGGGATATTTTTTGTTCAACAAATCCTAGCACTCCTGTGACTGATCAGTAATTTCAGGGATGTAAACACTTTCAAGTAATTTCATCAGTGTTTAATTTCTGCTACCTTGGTAGTAGGTTTATAGTGCACTATTGACAGCAACTTTGGTGGTAGATTCGCTTTCATCTAATTCAATCACATCCCTCCTATTTTTGATATTGTGAGGCATGGGATTAAGTCTTTATCCATTCAAAAGGTGATACATTTCCCTGCCTAGTTTGGTTTTCCATGACTCTGCTCCATCACATTCTCCATTTGCCACTTTCTTCTGTGACATCTCATATGTCCGCCTAGTCATGTGGATTATCTGCCTCATCCATATTTGCATATGTTACAGTTTTAGTTTGACATTTTGTCATCATATGTCACATCATTGTCACCAATTTTGAGGATTTCCATGCCATCATATCTGACGTCTTTGGTCAATGTCACGACATCATTGTTTGCTGTATTTACCATCATACATTACATGACTTGCGTCTTATCATCTGTGATGATCAATTTTGCCAGTATTGCCATGTTAGGGACAATTGTTGGGCTAAAGTCAGAAGAGCATTACCTGGAGACCCTGTTTACCATATTGACCATGGTCGGGAGTATGTTCATAAATTTGATGAGTCAACATTAATACAGGTGTCACAGAATCTTGTCACTCTACCAATTAGCACTGTAGGTAACTGCTTCCTGCTCTTACTCACATCATATGCCAGCATGAAGCCAATAGCCGGGTTTTTGTATGCAAGCCGATACCAGTTTAGAGCACCTGTTAATATGCTATGTGATAGATCGCTTCCTGAAAAGACCAGCTTCACAGAGCAAGACACCTCAACAAGCTCAAAGTTCAGCGATGATGAGAAAAGCGACCTCAAGCATCCAAGCAATATTTCTCTTAGCACCTATAATCCCTCTCAAGTGACACTGTCACATGCAACAATTGCTGCAGGCAAAGATGGGAAGGCTTTGTTATCTGACTGCAATGTATTATTTGATATCAACAGCATGAGCATGGTCGTAGGACCTGTCAGTGCCATACATTGTTTATACCTCGTTTTGCCAATGGTTACAAGCCCATTATTTCAAGCAGGGAAAATCCATTCACCTTAAAACTCTTCTCAGGGAGACCTACTTCATAGATGGTGAACACTAGCATTCTACCCCAAGGCAGAATAGCTTATGCACCTCAAGAGGCATTTGTATGGCCCACAACCATACGTGCCAAGGCATGCCAGAGGGAATCAAACCCTATGCATATGAATGGCTGTTTGGCTACTTGAACATGCATTAGGGTTTCAGGGTGGTTTAACCCCAGGCATGCGATAAGCCCTTAGACCATTTCACTTTAGACGTTAAGGATGAAAATTCGTACTGGTTACCAGAATCTCGAAAGAAAGGTATGCTGTGAGTATAATGCAAATTTTGACAACTTAGATACTGGCAAGAGACAATATATTGGGACCCTACTTAGTAGCAAGAAGAGAATGGAATGCCGCAGTAATCTTCTGGGCTTGTACATAAATACAAGTGATGACATCAAACATGACTAGAACTGAGTGAGGATGACAACATGATAGAGCAGATGATGATACTCACCGGTACTCTTATTACAAACTCATACGGGGGTAGCCCACTGAGATGCCAGGCTTAGGCTGAAATTATTCGCCAGCCAATTTGCAAACTCCCCTGCAATCTTCTGATGACCCGCAATGTTTGGATGTGAATTACTGTTTGCACCAGTCAGTCAATGGGATACTACCAAAAGGAAGTAGTGAATGCATACTCTGGGAATATATCGGCATATTCAACCCAGCCTGATGTATCTATGAGGTGGACATTCAGATCCTGGCTATCATGAATGAGTATTGGAGGGGTCAAGTCTGGAGGAGCATTGGTACCTCATGCTGACTATCTGCTGGTAACTTCCGATGTAGTAGCTGACAGAGCCATCAGGTTGGGGCCAACCCCACTGTAGGTTATCGATAGATGAATGATATGGCCAGGAAGGAAATATCACAGCCACGTACAGGTGTAAACACAAAAATTGGTTGGTCAGGGTAGTACTGACGGAGGTGCTGGATAAAGGTGAGGTATATCTGGAGTGTGTCGTTGCATGAGAATCATTTGTATTACATGACCTCCATACACTCACTTGGACAAATTGAGATGCTGAAACATGAGAGACGTTGAAGAGCTGTCTAAATGCACAGTGCTAGAAATGCAACAGCGTCGAAGACACTGATCACACCCACACCCAACACTACACACACAAACACGCTCAAGTTCGTGGGGGGATTCTAATGCGATGAAAGTAGCGAACCAATACAATGGAATTCTCAATATCTCTAAGGTACACGTGCAGCAATAGCGCTCGTATAATATCTAGACTTCTCTAAGTCCAAAGGCTTTTCTCAAGAACAAGAGGGTGCGACTTCCGTCGCCGGGCCTCAAGGCAAGGGTGTATAACACAATACAACTTCGTCAAACATCTCCACAAATTTCTAGCAGTCACTCGGGACTCTAATAACCACTGCACACAATCAATAACACCCTAAACACCACTTAAACGACTGCGCTCGAAGCAGAAACCAATTCCTATTAAATTCAACACACTAATAAACCTCGCGCGTCGTGCACTAAACCAAAACCTTTACAAACATGTGGAGAAGTGTCTACACTGACACAAAACTCCGAAACTTCCACAAGAGCCACAGGGTTTGAACCTACGCGCTCAAGCTTCCAACCAATCGTAGATTCACAGGATTCGAACCTATGCAATCCAGAGAAACCCCATCCGAAAAGCCAAAGGATTTGAACCTTTGCCAACCTGCGGAAATAACACAGAAAAGCGAACACTAATCAAGCCAAAGGGTTTGAACCTCTGCGCCTGTAATGCCTCGCATCACACAAATGCCCTCAAGAACTCGAAAGGGTGACCTTCAAGACACCGTACTCTTATCCTCTCACTGAGCGCAAGTCAAACCGAAATCAGACTCTCTGCACGGAGTGCCGCGCTATTTTCTTCTCTAAGCATGCGACTTAAATCACACAATAGATATCTGATATGGGTTGTATTCTCTCTCAAAGTTCCTAGCTACTCTAAGTACTAGAGCGCGTGGCTGAAAAGCTTTGCACTATTACACCATGGGCTCGAAACTTGTATTCTACATCTACACTACAGTATTTATACAATTCTACATCATACACATCGATACAACTTAATACAGTACTGTTACAACCTCGGAACATTATTCCTCGCAATGCACGCGCGTTGTTATAGCATGCCCGGGGCTGGACACTTGGTTGGAGGCTTATCTCGAGACCAGATTCTGCCTCCTCATGGTTGATACTCCACTCGCACTGCATTCTATACTTTGGCATGTCACTCGTCATTTCTTCGGAGGATACTTGGAGTGGCAACCAATCCTATGCACTGTATCTCATTCAAATGTTGAGTTTCTAGTTTTCTCTGGTTGGTGGGGGATACCCGTGGTAAGCCTAGGCACTGCGCTCTTTGGCCAAACTGGGTTCTCTTGGAGTTATCTATACTCAGGCATTATTTGGGACACGCACGTGCGTGCCGCACAATCAGGGCCCTGTGCGTCATCAATCAATGTGTCACATAGTTCTGTTGGGATCAGGCATGTCTTTTATTATGTCTGCGGATCATGTATGCAATCTGTTGATAGTGCATTCAGTATCGAGTGCTGAGCTCTTGTACTTAGTGTGACCTCAATGAAGTATCATACTAAGTTAGAGCATGCACTCTACCAATAGTCACTTCAGACTTGCGCGCGCATGTGCATGTTGTTATACCGCATGCTATGTTGTTATCACTGCGCTCTATGGCTATTGTTATACATGCGCGCAACGCGCGTGGCAGATCAATCCTTCTCATATCATGTCTGTCTCTCATCAATTCATTGGAGCGCATATCTGATCTGCCTCTAGTGTATTCAATATCAAGTGCTGAGCTCTCAGACTTAGTGTGACCTCAACCAGTATCATTCTAAGTTAGAGTATGCACTCTACTAATTGTCACTCGAGGTCGTACTGCGCGCGACTCGGTATCGTGCTCCATACGTATATTTCTGCACTCTGTGTGTTTGACACTGCACTCTATGCATAGAGTATTGCGCTCTTTCTGTATTTTGTGTTACCTCAGTAACTGGCCCTTATACCATGTATGTATTCATACATATCGCAAAATTACACGGGTAGACACGTTGCGAGCGTGTCAACGTTATTTGCTCTAGATAAACCACATCAGGACTTGATCCTACAAGCAAAGCAGAATCCACCCTATATGAATGACAATATGCATAGGAGTTGGCTTGTCGCAGGAAAAATTCCATGGGGTCGTATAATTGTGGTTAGGAGTAGTAGCGTAGTTGGAATCCTTGGTCTAAGAGCAATTTCAGCGATAATTCCAGTCACACTCTTCACTGTACATCGAAGAATTGGACACACATTCTGTGGGTATTGTACCATGATTGTACATCCTCAGGGGGAGTGAGCATTTTTTAATGAGTAGCTGACTAGAAAACTAACCGCCAAAGTGATTCCTGGCTGGGCGATGACTGTATGTTTGGCCTGGAACCATTCTCTGACAATAAAAGGCCACGCTTGGTCTATACCCATAGGAAGATATTGTCCCTATCCAATTTCAGAGTCTGAGTGAGTAAAAGCCAAAGGATCCTTACTGCAGATAAGGAATCACCTATGAATAAGAAATTAACATTCGTGGGCTTGTACAGGAGTAAGATCGCATCCTATGGAATATTCATTATCAATTGTTGTTCTCAATGCACAAATGCTTACCGAGTTCAATACCAGGTTTTGAAGAAGGATCTGATTGTTCTGCCAGCCCCAGGCATTGATGCGGACAATGCTACCATCCGGGGATGGATGACCCAAAGGGATGTCATTCGATCCTGGATAGACATCTACGGTGACATGCTCGCAACGTGTCTACCCATGTAATTTTGCGATATGTATGAATACATACATGGTATAAGGGCTAGTTACTGAGGTAACACAAAATACAGAAAGAGCACAGTACTATATGCATAGAGCGCAGTGTCAAACACACAGAGTGCAGTAATATATGTGTGGAGCATGATACTGAGTCGCGTGCAGTACGGCCTCGAGTGACAATTAGTAGAGTGCATGCTCTAACTTAGAATGATACTGGTTGAGGTCACACTAAGTATGAGAGCTCAGCACTTGATATTGAATAAACTAGAGGCAGATCAGATACGCGCTCCAATGAATTGATGAGAGACAGACATGATATGAGAAGGATTGATCTGCCACATGCATTGCACGCATATATAAAAATAGGCATAGAGTGCAGTGATATCAACATAGCACATGGTATAACAATGCGCGCAAGTCTGAAGTGACTATTGGTAGAGTGCATGCTCTAACTTAGTATGATACTTCATTGAGGTCACACTAAGTACAAGAGCTCAGCACTCGATACTGAATGCACTATCAACAGATTGCATACATGATCCGCAGACATAATAAAAGACATGCCTGATCCCAACAGAACTATGTGACACATTGATTGATGACGCACAGGGCCCTGATTGTGCGGCACGCACGCGCGTGTCCCAAATAATGCCTGAGTATAGATAACTCCAAGAGAACCCAGTTTGGCCAAAGAGCGCAGTGCCTAGGCTTACCACGGGTATCCCCCACCAACCAGAGAAAACTAGAAACTCAACATTTGAATGAGATACAGTGCATAGGATTGGTTGCCACTCCAAGTATCCTCCGAAGAAATGACGAGTGACATGCCAAAGTATAGAATGCAGTGCGAGTGGAGTATCAACCATGAGGAGGCAGAATCTGGTCTCGAGATAGGCCTCCAACCAAGTGTCCAGCCCCGGGCATGCTATAACAACATGCACGTGTTGCGAAGAATAATGTTCTGAGGTTCTAACAGTACTGTATTAAGTTGTATTGATGTGTATGATGTAGAGTACAAGTTTCGAACCGATGGTGTAATAGTGCAAAGCTTTTCAGCCACATGCTCTAGCACTTAGAGTAGCTAGGAACTTTGAGAGAGAATACAACCATATCAGATATCTATTGTGTGAATTAAGTCGTGTGCTTAGATAAGAAAATAGCATGGCACTCCATGCAGAGAGTCTGGTTTCGGTTTGACTTGTGCTCTGTGAGAGAATAAGAGTACGGTGTCTTCAAGGTCACCCTTTCGAGTTCTTGAGGGCATTTGTGTGATGCGAGGCATTACAGGCGGCAGAGGTTCAAACCCTTTGGCTTGTCGGACGAGGTTTCTCTGGATTGCATAGGTTCAAATCCTGTGAATCTACGAACAGTTGGAAGCTCGAGCGCATAGGTTCAAACCCTGTGGCTCTTGTGGAAGTTTCGGAGTTTTGTGTCAGTGTAGACACTTCTCCATGTGTTTGCGAAGGTTTTGGTTTAGTGCACAACGCACGAGGTTTATTAGTGTGTTGAGTTTAATAGGAATTGGTTTCTGCTTCGAGCACAGTTGTTTAAGTGGTGTTTAGGGTGTTATTGATTGTGTGCAGTGGTTATTAGAGTCCCGAGCAACTGCTAGAAAGTTGTGGAGACATTTGACAAAGTTGTATTGTGTTATACACCCTTGCCTTGAGGCCCGGCGACAGAAGTCGCACCCTCTTGTTCTTGAGAAAAGCCTTTGGACTTAGAGAAGTCTAGATATTATACGAGTGCTATTGCTGCGCATATATCTTAGAGATATTGAGAATTCAATTGTATTGGTTCGCTACTTTCATCACATTAGAATCCCCCCATGAACTTGAGCATGTTTGTGTGTGTAGTGTTGGGTGTGGGTGTGATCAGTGTCTTCGACGCTGTTGCATTTCTAGCTCTGTGCACTCAGACAGCTCTTCAATGGATGAAAAGTTCTGATAATTGATAGATACCCCAATGCTGGCCGGGGAAGACATGAAAGCTTCCAGATTCAGAGAGAGCATGGTTAGATTTTGAGCAAGCAGCTTGAATCCTGTGCCTGGCCTGTAAGTAACATTGTTGTAACTTGAAAACTATTGAGCCTCTGACACAGGAAACCCACCACCAGCTTCCTGGAGACAAATCCCAATGTCCATGAAAGTAGATTTGAGGGTCGTTATTCGCAATTGTCAAACCAGCTGTGTAGAAGGTCATTGTAGACAGAATGAAGCATACAGGCTTTGTCAAGAACATACTGAAGGTATAGTGAGGCTTGCAATGGGCCTGCATCATCTATCAAAGTGTGTAGCCATGGTCAGGCTCCCGTTGATTTACTGGCAGGTGAATCTTCAGGCCCAAAGTCATGTGTATCACGAGGATCATCTGAGTCTATAGCTCCATGCGACTTGACTTTCTGTATCCGGAACCAGAACTAGGTGTAACAGTTAACCTACCGAGCCATCAGGTTCAAATTGTTTGAAATCACTGCGAAGATCACTGCACAAGATCACTCTGAATGTATTTGTCAGCATTATCTTTGGACAGTAATGTATCACATTACTCTGGTGACGGGTCTTATTGGAATGGTTTGATACGAGAAGATCCTAGAGTGATGCTATCCAATAGCTTGATGGCATAAGGGTGCAACATGCTCATGTTGCACCACAGCTCCTTACTTAGCACACATTAGAAAGTGATTTGTTGAGCCTGGGTACCAGCGTTACTGTGATTGCCTGTAATTCTAACAGAATTCCTTCTGTGACTGTTAGGATCGTGCCAATAGGATGAAGTGAAAGGAATGCACGCCGTGGAATCCACGGAGTGTGTGGGGCTTGGCGAAGCTATTAGCAATGTCACCTTTGGGTCGAAGCCCAAAGAAGGATTATGGACGGAGTCCACGGGATTATGATCTCTAGGATCAAAGATTAAGTCCAACGGCTATCGGAGTCCACAGATGTAGAGAGATGGATTATGGCTTGAAGGCTGAAGAGAGTGAGGATGAGAGTTATTGGGCTAAACCAAGTTGATATTCAAACTGAGGTATGTACTACTAAATGTACAGCTTATATACTAAGACGGAGTCCAATGGTTCAGGGTCTGGAATAGTGTAGGTATGGCTAGAGTGACGTGATCTGGAATGTTCTGTATCTAGAGGAGTCGAGTATTCTGTGGACTCCGATATAACACCTACTCACTACCGTGATGGAATCTAGGTGTGATAAATGAAATATGTGAAATAAGTAAATGAAATAGAGATATGAAATATGAGGTAGAAACCGGGATTCGGAATCCGACGGATTCTGATGATTGACTTGGAGCCGGTGGAGTGGATGATTGGATGAGGTCTGTGGAGTCCATGGCATGATCATTACAGTATCCCCCCTTTAGCGTTCTTGCCCTCAAGAGCACAGATCCTGATGGCCAGAGGTGCCACATGGAATTTGTGAGTGTGATATCATGTGATTTTCACCTCTTAACTTGTTACCACCATCATCTCAGTGGTAGGAAAACTCTGTGCTTTTTTCTCAACTCGTTCTCCGCTGCTCCTGACGATGACTAGCAAATACTGATGGTCACGGATGCCAGAGGCGTATGCTGCACCTGCCACTCTGGAGGAATTGGAGGTCGAGGAACTGTCAGTGTTCTATGCTGGCAGGGATGACAAAGAGGAGGCCTATCGGATCGCTGTGGAAGCCCACAAATTGTGGGTGGCTGAGAAGTTGAAGGCGGAGAAGGCCGTGGAAAAGAAGGCCTGTGAAAGGGCAAAAAAACTTCAAGAGCTGAAGTGGAGAAAGGAGGAGGAGGAGGAAAGGATAGCAAAGGAGGTAGAGGAAAAGAAGAGGGAGGAAGCGGCAGCCATGGAGGCTGAACAAAAAAGGCTGGCAGAGGCCAAGGAGGAGGCAGCATGGACGAGGTGAGGTGCCTTTTGAAAGAGCAGATGGAGTTGGCCGTGGCAGCGGCGAAGGCAGCAGAAGGGAATGAGGATGAGGGGACCATGGAGAATGCAGTTGTTGAGAAGGAGAAAGCACGTGAAGAGTTGCGTCGGAGAAGGGCGGAAAAAGGCAAGGCAAGGGCGACCGGGGCCACAGAGGGTTCTAAAAAGAGAAAGAGGTTGACGAGGTCGAGAGGCCCACTAAGAAGGTGAAGGGAAGGTCTGCTGAGCGTGGAGAATTCCACGGATCAGGTAAGTGGACTTGGACTTGGTTCTTTGTGTGCTCAATGTTTTGTTAGATAAATGTGGATGGTGTCGGGCTGACAGAGCCCGATGTATTATGTCTTTGACAATGCAGTCTTGTGAGCGCTGCAGGGTTTGCAAGGCAAAGTGCCTTTGGGCGGAGGAGGTGGAGCCGTCGGCGCTCGAGCTGGTGGTGGACCTGCTTCAAAGGTTACACTCTAGGTTCGATGACATGGAGGAGCGGATGGAGCAGGAATTGGAGGCTGTCGGAGGGCGCGTCGAAGATTTGGTTGACAATTTCGAGGAGGGAAGTGCCCTTGAGTATCCATGGGATTTTGTGTCGGCCGCATCCACAGAGGAGTGGGAGGCATCATTGGAAGAGCTCCAAGAATTGAAAGGGGCGACGCTGGAGGTGCTCTGTCAGGCTATGTGACTGTGAATCGATCAAGACATCGCCCAGGTATTCCATGCCCACCTGGCTTCCGCAGAGTTCAATGGACAGGATCTGCTTGAACTTGCCAACATCGATTACTGGTGCAGAAGCCGCGGAGAGGGGGCATTAGAGAAGTTGATCGCAGCGAGTCGGAGATTTAGGGAGACTTGGGCAGAATTTTACTGCCTCAGAGGCCTATGGATTGAGTGGGCATTATGGAAGGAGTATTTGAAGGGTTGAGAGGACTTTTTGGTTGAGGACTCCAAGGGGGAGTTAGATGAGAGTGAGGTAGCCATGCTGGAGATGGTACCGGAGTCCATGGCAGAAGGAGTGCCTGGGATGGCAGAGTGGATGAAGAAGTTGAAGGGAAAAGGGAAGGAAGTGGACAGTGGAGAGGCCGGCAGGTCCGCGGGTGCCTAATATATCAGCCTCCTTGTATATCATTTTTTATAGATATTTGTAGATAGATGGATGGACAGTAGATTGTGCCCAGAGGGGCATAAAATGTACATGGTTTTCTTGATCCTTTGAAAAGTGTGTGAATAAAGTATGAAGTTAAGAAATGCGTCTGACGGAGTCCGTTCCCGATTAGGCAATGAATTTGCAATAGTTTTCCAGAATTGAATTTGAAATTGGGGAGACGGATTCCGATGGGAACCGATGCAATGGATGATCAAGAAGAATTGGGTGAGGTCTTGACTGAGACCTTGCGGATGGTGACCTTGAATAATGGTCCTGGTTTGTCTGGGTAATGACGATGGAAATCTTCAATGTAGTCTTCCATGGAGAATTCTGTAGCAGGGATCCAGAAAAATTCTTCATCAGTACCTTCGTAGCCCAACCATTGGACATGGTAGAGGAGTGGACAACAGAACCGATGGTCGAGCTTGGAATCAAGAATCTGTGCGATCTCAAATTGCTCTTCTCCGTCGACTTCCATGGGAGGTGGAGGTGGTTGGGTACGATTAGGAATGGTATTGATTTCCACGGGTTCCAACTGTGAGACATGAAATACAGGGTGAATGGAATGGAGATCCATGAGAAGTTTGAGCGTGAAGGAATGGGATCCAGGCTGAGCAATGATATTGAACGGTCCAAGGAATTTCTTGGAGAATTTTGCAGTAGGGTGAGTAGTCCTGATGTGTTTGGAGTTCAGGAAAACCTTATCACCTACTTTGAAGTCTGGGGCTGGGGACCGACATTTGTCTGCTTGGAATTTGTAACAAGACTGAGCGTGAGTGATTTCATCTCTAAGGAATTGGTGAAGATCGTCGAGGTTGACTATGAAGTCATGGGCCCGAGTGGAGGCAATGTCGTGTTCTGGGTACACCATGATGTTTGGATGGTAACCCTTATTAGCAAAGAATGGAGAGATTCCGGTGGAAGCGTTCGGAGCATTGTTGTACATGAATTCGGCAATGGGTAGTAAGGTATCCCAATTGTCTTGTTGGTATGAACAATAGATACAGATGTATTGTTCAAGGGTTTGGTTAGCATGTTCAGTTTGTCCATTGGCTTCTGGATGATAACCAGAAATGAAGTGAAGCTCTGTATCAAGGGATTTCGCTAGGGCGTGAGTGAATTGGGAGACAAATTCAGAGCCATGGTCGGAAGTGATGTGATTATGGACGCCATGCTTGGAGAAGACATGAGTAACAAAGAGCTGAGCTAGCTCCAAGGAATCGATGGTGTCATGAGTGGGAATGAAGATGGCTTGTTTACTTGCATGGTCAATAATGACAAGGATGGCGGTGAATCCATTGGATTCTGGGAGCTGTTCAATGAAGTCCATGGAGATGGAATCCCACAGCTGTTCTGGTACAGGCAAGGGTTTGAGTAAGCCAAATGGATGGTGTCTAGGTGTTTTGTTATGACCACAGGTAGTACAGGATTTAACATAGTGGCGAACAAATTCACGCATCCGTGGCCAGGTGTAATTCTGTCGGACTAATTCGAGAGTCCTGTTCTGACCGAAATGACCTGCCAAGATGTGGTCATGATTGTTTTGAAGGACATGAAGATGGAGGTCCACAGAGTCTGGGATGTAGATACAGTTGTCAAGGCAGAGTATTCCTGACTCGTCTACAGACCACTGGGAAGGATTGGAAAGGGAAGAAGCAAGGTGGAAGCCTTCGGTCGCCATGGAATCCATGGGTTGTGCAAGCTTGATATCAGAATGCAATTGGTCTACATCCATGATTACACTGGCACGGAGTATGGGACCTTCAAGAAAAGTAGCGCAGAGAGAAGCAGAGCGTTACTCTGGAGTAAATACAGGGTGGAAATTGTGAGGATTGACTTGAGTGTATTGACTATTCCCCTCTTTAGGGTAGATGTCCCATTGTCTAGTGAGTGTGTCCAGTTTCCGACCTAGTTTTCCCGGACAGAATCAGATAACAAGGTTGAATTGGGAGAGGAATTCGGACCAGCGGACTTGTCAGCATGTAAGGACCTTGGTAGTAGAGAAGTATTCAAGGTTCTTGTGATCAGTAATGATGTCGATGGATTCTGTGGAGCCTTGAAGGAATGATGCCAGTATTTAAAGGCTTCAAAGATGGCAAGAAGCTCTTTATCATGGGTATCATAGTTGAGTTCGGCTCTGCAGAGACTGTGGGACAAGAAGGATATAGGGTGAATTTCCCCATCATCAAGGTAGATTGAGTGGATAGCGGCAATAGCATAGTCGGATGCATCGGTTTCCACAACAAGTTGATGGTTGGGAATCCAATGGGTAAGGATAGGAGCATGAGTGAAAGCCTGTTTCAACTCGTTGAATCCTGCTAAGCATTTGTTGTCGAATTTCCACGGAATACCCTTGCATGTAAGAGGTGTTAGAGGAAGCACGATCTCACTGTATTTGTAGATGAAATAGCGGTAGAAATTAGCGAAACCAAGAAATGATTGGATATCTTTGACCTTCCGTGGGATCAGCCAGTCAACAATAGCTTTGACTTTGTCTTCAGCCATTTGTAAGCCTTCAGGAGAGAGGATGTAGCCTAGATATTCCATGGAATCCCAATTGAACTCACATTTAGACCCTTTGCAGTAGAGCCCATTGGCTCAAAGTCTGTGTAGGACTTCACATATGTTCTTTTGGTGTTCCACAGGATTGTCAGAGTAGATGAGGATATCGTCGAGGTACATGACAACAGAGACATTGAGCATGTCTGTGAAAATGTCGTTGATGAAGCATTGGAAAGCCACGGGAGCATTGGTAAGACCAAATGGCATGACGTGCCATTTGAAAGACCCATAGCAGGTATGGAATGCAGTTTTCCACTCATCTCCATCGGCAATATGGACTAGATGGTAGGCATGGCAGAGGTTGAGTTTGGTATATATGTGCACAGAATCAAGAAGATCGGATATGAGAGGAAGTGGGTACCAGTCCTTTTTAGTGATTTTGTTAAGGCCGCAGAAGTCGACACAGAGCCTGAGTTTGCCAGTTTTCTTCTTGACAAAGAGTACCGGAGCTCCGTGGGGAGAGCATGTGGGCGAAATGAAACTGTTACGGACATTATCGTCGATAAATTTGCGTAAGGCTTTGAGTTTGGATTTGGAGAGGGAATAGATGGGTCCGAGCAGAGGTGAGCAGCCTTCCTCAAGGTTGAGATCATAACGACGATGCTTGGGGAGTTTCTCTGAGAGTGAGTCACTGAATACATTGGCGAAGTCATGATACTCTGGTGGAACATCAGATAAATCCGGCGGAGTGATGGAAGCAGCCTGGCCACTGACACTTGGCATAGAAGGTCAGAGTGTGAACTGTTGTGCACCCTCCTCTGCACAAGCTTGTACAAAAGCAGCCTTGGAAATGATAGATATTTTGGGGGCAACCGAAGCAGAAAATGATGGGATGGATGGGTATGAGTAGATAGGCTCATATGCTAGCAGAGTCCGTCGGGATCTCGGAGGTGGTTTGGATGGGATAGGACCTGAAGGGTCATTGGGAGCTTGCACTGTTGCGTCGGAGGCCACAGAAACATCTGGAATAGACACACCAAATAGCTTTGAATGGAAAGTGATACTGTGCTTTGCCCAGTCAATCAACAGATTGTAGTGGGAGAGCCAGTTGTATCCCAGAACAAGGTTACAAGATGAATCAAGATGTGTGACATAGAAGTCAATAGGAATGATATCTCCCAACAGGAATCATATGGAGAGAGTAACAGATTGTGAGATGTGAGATCCAGCAGAGCTGTCGAGAAGCTGAAGTTGTACAGGAGGAATGGAGTTGGTAGGGATGTTGTGATCATTAACGTACTTCGAGTCAATGAAGCAATAGCTGGAACCAGAATCGACTAGAGCAAGAAAACGTAGGATTGTGGATATAGGAGATCCGTCGAACTCCAATCCGGAGCTGACTTCACTGGATAGGGATATGGTAAGTGAATGGTTGGAAAGAGCAGCGGCATTGAGGGTTATGATCTCCAAAATGCAATGACAGTCAATGCAACCCTGTCCTTGCATGGAGGAAGCAGGGTTGCTCTCTATTTTTCCGACTCCAAAGGAGCTGAATCGACAGAGGCGGGAGTAGGGTCAGAGACCTCAGCTGCACGTCCACGTGTGGAAGCCACAGATTTTCACTTGTTGCAGTCCTCGGTCTTGTGTTTGTTACCACAGAACATGCAGAGGTCGTTCTTGTGGCGGTGTTCCTTTTCCTTGGGTGTGAGCTTACCGTCCTTGCCTAGCTTGTCAGCGTAGGGCTTCTTGGAGGCACCCGTGGAGCCGGAGGAAGAAGAGGTAGATGATGAACCCACAGTGGAACCGTAGGATTTCAGGGCTGCAGAGTTGTTGGAAGAGCTCGAGTTAGAACCCGAACCCTTGGGTTTGAAGGTGGAGGAGGTGGAGGGCCGGTCATGGTTTTCCATGGAGACCTCAGCTTTCCTAGTCCAGTAGCGAGCATCAAGCTCCTGGGCCAGGGTCTGCATATCGTGGAGGTTGTTGGGTTTTCCATGGTGAGCCATGTCATCCTTGATCTGTGAGCAAAGCCCGTGGTAAAAGGCATGATGGAGGGAGTTGTTGCCGTAACCGATGATGGCGGCATGTTGATTGCAGCTTACTATGCACTTCATGATCCTGTCTCCGTCGTGCATCCGAAGATTTTCGAGTTCATCTGCAGCATCTCCGACGGCATTGAATGGACCAAAATTGGTATGGAGCTCCGAGAGGAAGGCGGTATAGGAATACACCCAAGGGGGAGGATTTGCTTGATTGGGGTGGAGGATATCCGGTTCGAACCAGTCAAGGGCGACACCGGAGAGGAAGGAGATGGCATAGTTGACTTTGGCGGTGTCCGTGGCAAATGTGTTGGGCCTGTCATTGAAGTTCAACTGCAGGGAGACGATGAACGTGTTGAGTTTCCGCAGATCTGCTCTGTCGAAGGTGTCCGGTGCCTTGACTTTGGTATGGACTATCTGCTGAGGTGGGTTGTTGGCTTGGTGGGTAAGGCCATGGAGGAGGTTCATGAATTCCATCATGAGGTGGTTCTCATTGTTGGGATCAGGATTGGGAGGATTAGGAGGGTTACCGCCTGGTCCACTGGGACCCCCGGGACCCCCAGGGCCACCGGGATTTGGTGGACCAGCTGGTGGACCGGGGTGCCACGGATCGTGCAGGTTGCGATTGCGATTGATAGGGGAGTCAGGTTCACCATCGCTGTCACTGGGATCCCCATTGTCACCCTCTTCCTCGACTGGGAAGAGAGGCTGTGTGTGTGGGGTTTCCAGGATGATGCTTCGATAACCACCCTATCCGCTTGTACTAACGGAGTCCACGGAGAATGAATTGGGAGTGGTGTTGACATTGGATTGGCGGGTGGTGAAACCGCTGTGAGTGTAGGTTTCCCTATGTGAGCATTGTGCAGAGGCTGAATCCTTGCCGAAGAGGGTGTGATCCTCTTTCAATGCAGAGGCAGGAATGTTGCACATGGAGAGACGGGTTACAGGTGGAGCTGTGGAGGAGGATTGGGTTTGTGAATGTTCAAGGGTTGTGTTAGACATTCCTAAAAATTTCGACTCTAGGGTTTGAGTTCAAATATACTGTTAGGATCGTGCCAATAGGATGAAGTGAAAGGAATGCATGCCATGGATTCCATGGAGTGCATGGGGCTTGGCGAAGCTATTAGCAATGTCACCCTTGGGTCGAAGCCCAAAGAAGGATTACAGATGGAGTCCGCGGGATTATGATCTCTAGGATCAAAGGTTAAGTCCAACAGCTATCGGAGGCTGTGGACATAGAGAGATGGATTATGGCTTGAAGGCTGAAGAGAGTGAGGATGAGAGTTATTGGGCTAAACCAAGTTGATATTCAAACTGAGGTATGTACTACTAAATGTACAGCTTATATACTAAGATGGAGTCCGACGGGTTGGGGTCTGGAATAGTGTAGGTATGGCTAGAGTGAGGTGATCTGGAATGTTCTGTATCTAGAGGAGTTGAGTATTCCATGGACTCCGATATAACACCTACTCGCTACCATGACGGGTTCTAGGTGTGATAAATGAATATGTGAAATAAGTAAATGAAATAGAAATATGAAATATGAGATAGAAACTGGGATTCGGAATCCGATGGATTCTGATGATTGACTTGGAGCCGGTGGAGTGGATGATTGGATGAGGTCCATGGAGTCCGCGGCATGATTGTTACAACTGCTCTCACTGCATCCATTAGGCTAAGCAACAGTATGACCTGGCTATTAAGGAGAAATCCATGCCCCCTTCTTATATCCTGACTTATAATACTGGTAAGCTGCTCTGATACCAATAGTCTCTCCTACTTATGCCTTTGCTTAGCTTGGTATCACAGAAACATTCTCAGCAGTGCAAACCCTATTTTAGCATTAGTTCAGTACATGGTGGTCATCTTCAGCATAATTCTTATGTTCTCATGCCACAGATGCTCATGGCTCTTCAATATGTGCCCTATAATTGTGGATGAGACTATGGATCACATGCTACTAGGCCATCATGTCAGAAGAACTCAGTTGGATGACAATGTCATAAAGAAGTTTCCTCGAGATGTTCCAACATCTGTCCACCACTTTAGTCTAGAAAGTGATTATGTTGTCTACACTGCATGTCCCAAATGCAATCACGTCTATGAGCCTAGCTGGGATCCTCAAAGCCCTTACTCTGTGTACCCTAAAGAGTGCAGATATACATGTTATGGCAGGGGAAAGCCATGTCACATGCCATTGCTTAGGCCCACCTTAAGTGCCAGGGGTACTAGAAACATTCCCCTAAAACCTTTCTTGTCATTCAATTTCAATGACTGGCTTAGGGGTCTCTTGTCTCAGCCTGGGTATGAAGAACATATGGATGCAAGTCGGAAAGGGGTGACAGAGCCCCAGGAGCCGAAGTCTACATTGAAGGATATCCTTGACAGGTCTCTCATTCACAACTTCAAAGGTCTTTATCAGAAGACACACTTCAGCATCCCCTCTCAAACCGGTGAGGGACACTACATCTTTGGGTGTGGTTTTGACAACTTCAACCCATTAATGAACAAGCAGGCTGGGAAGAAGATTTCTGTTGGTGTATTGATCTTGGTATGCTTCAGTCTACCCCCTGGTGAACGCTACAAGCCAGAAAATCTTTTCTTGGCCAGGATTATTCTGGGTCCAAAGGAACCTTTGCTGGACAAAATCAATTCCTACTTTGTGCTGCTCATGGAATTCTTCCAGCAGCTTTGGTGGATGGGTGTGTGGTACACAAGGACATTTACCTACCTGCTAGGTAGATTGGTGCACACTGCTCTTATCACAGTTATCTGCAATCTCCTAGCTGCAAAGAAAATTGGTGGATTTTTGTCTTGTAATCACCAATGTTTTTGCACTCGGTGTTAGTGTTGCAAGCAGTTGAAGGGCAAGGGCAATAGCTGTATATCAAAGGATCACATTGACAGTGAATATGGCAAAGGGATCCAGGCAAAAGGGAAGGAAAGGGACAGCGCAGGGGAGGAGGATACAATTGAAGGAGCTGATGAAGTGGAACAGGCTCAAACAGAGAGTGAGGACATTGTTGACATCCTCAACAAAGATGTTCCAGGAGATATTGAAGGGGTTTACCAGGGTTATAATGACTTTCATGAGGAGAATTGACAATACAGGACCAAGGAAGACACTGAAATGTGGGCAGGATGTTACACCTCTGCAAAGACACCCAAAGCCATGCAGGAGTTATTCAACAAGTCAGGACAGCACTGGACACCTTTACTGGTACTCCCATATTTTGACCTCTCTTCCATGATCATCATTGATTTGATGCATAATCTTTTTCTCAGTGAAGAGGCATCTGAGTGCACAGAACTAGAAATGCAACAGTATTGAAGACACTGATCACACCCACACCCAACACTACACACACAAACACACTCAAGTTCATGGGGGGATTCTAATGTGATGAAAGTAGTGAACCAAAACAACTGGCTTCTCAATATTTCTAAGGTACGTGGAGAAATAGCTCTCATATAATATCCAGACTTCTCTAAGTCCAAAGGCTTTTCTCAAAACAAGAGGTGCAACTTCCGTCGCTGGGCGTCAAGGCAAGGGTGTATAACAAAACACAACTTCGTTAAATGTCTCTACAACTTTCTAGGAATCGCGCGGGACTCTAATAACCACTGCACCCTATCAATAACACCCTAAACACCACTTAAACAACTGCGCTCGAAGCAGCAACCAATTCCTATTAAACAATCCACAAGAACCACAGGATTCTAACCTATGCACTCAAGTTTCCTAACCGATCGTAGACCCACAGGATTTGAACCAATGTGATCCAGAGAATACACACAAATACAGAGAACCTTGTCCAACAAGCCAAAGGGTTTGAACCTTTGCCAACTTGCAGAAATAAACCAGAGCGAGCACTAACCAAGCCAAAGGGTTTGAACCTCTGCCGCTTGTAATGCCTTGCATCACACGAAACCCTCAATCAATAGAGTAGTGCCTACACTGACACAAACCTCTCAATCCCAACACAGAGCTCAAGTCAAACAATCAATGCAACTTAAGTATGGAGTGCCCTGCAAGCCTTATCGGCCATGCTCACGACTCAAATCACTCAAATTTATATCAAAGACGTCTATATTCTCTCGCTCGAAGTTACAAACCACTCCCAGTGCCAGGGTGAGTAGCTATTGTCTCTTGCACCATCACAATTGGGGTTCAACACCTCTGACTTGTCACTAATGGACAAAGTGCAAGGCTCAAACAGCTCCAAAGGATCGTGCACGTATCAAATAAGCTTGTCACTATTACATGGGGGGTTGAAAACCTATGTTACTCTATCTACAATACCGTATTTATACATTTCTACATCCTACAAGTTGGTACAACTTAATACACTACTGTTGCAATCTTGGAACATCATCAATCACAATGTGCACGTGTTATTATAGCATGCCCGAGGCTGGACACTCCATCAGAGGTCTATCTCGAGACCAGATTCTGTTTCCTCATGGTTTAGACTCCAGTCACACTGTGCTCTATGTGTTGGCATGTCACTCGTCATTTCCTCGGATGATACCTGGAGTAACAGCCGGTCAGACAGGCTGTATCATAATTTATTCTTGAGTTTCTAGTTTTCTCTGGTAGGTGGGGGTTACCTGCAGTAAGCCTAGGCACTGCGCTCTATGGCCAAATTGGGTTCCCTCAGAGTTATCTATTCTTAGCTACCATTTCATACACATGCACGACTCTTTGATCGATCTCTGCCCTGTGCGTCATAGATCAGTGTGTCATATAGTTTTCCCAGTATCAGGTATGTTTTTCATTAATGCATTAGAGTGCATATGTAGTCTGTTTCTAGTGCATTCAGTATCAAATGCTGTGCTCTTGTACTTAGTGTGACCATATCCCGTATCATTCTAAGTTAGAACATGCATTCTACCAATCGTCACTCAAGACTGACATGCACGCATATTGTATCGTGCACGATATGGATATCACTGCATTCTGTGTGTATTACACTGTGCTCTATTCATATTCTTTGCTATCTCAATGCCAGGATGTTGTAAAATGTATATATTGACACATTTCGCAAAATTACACTGGTAAACACTTTGAGAGTGTGTCATTGGCTTGCTCAAAGAACACTTTCGATGCATTGTTGGATTTCATGCCCAGATGAATCAGCCATTGTCCACCAATGCTGTCATTAGCATCAAAATTCCACCTTACATTGGCACAGGGACAGCCCAAAAGTGCTTTCAAGTCCAAAAACCTTCCAGTCAAGATGATCCCGGGCAGTGCCAATGATATTGGCAAATTCAACAAAGAGATTCTCATGCTCAAAATCCTAGCGTGGGTGGGTTCCTCTCCCCGATTAGCATACTATGACAGATGCATAACTCCTTCAATAGCAGCAAAAACAGCAGGAAACTCAAACTGATGTGATCTTCGAAGGTTTCACTGCAGGCCAAGTTGTCACTCACCAAGAAATGGAGAGGTTATGGGAAGACTTGCACAATACCATCAAGCCTTCCAGAATTTCCTCTGTTCCTCCTAAGGTTGGTGGTGAGGATGGGGATGGAAAGCTGAAGGCAGACCAGTGGGGCACACTGGGGCTCATACACATGCTGCTGACTCTTATTCAGATGTGGTTTGAGCCTGGTCAACCCCAAGAATGCCAAGTGTTGTTGACTCTTACCATGCATCTTGTGAGCACAGTCATTGCAGCTACCACCTATGAAACATCTGCTGTCATTGCAGGAGCTTATCAGGATCACATGAAGCAGTATTGAGCACTTCTGGATAAGCTCTTCCCTGAGTATAACTGTCATCCAAATCATCACATGGCAATGCATATTGGCGAGTATCTGCTTATATATGGACTGGTGCAAGGATGGTGGACTTTTCTGTTTGAGAGAACCATTGGTACTCTACAAAGAATATCAACAAACTATAAAGCAGGTGAGGGTCTGCACATCAGGTGCTTGTAATCCAAATTTACAATGTCCTATTAGGGGAGTATGAGGAAACTATCACTCAATCCTGTCATTGAATGAACAATCTTCAACAGTCACAAAGGTCCAGCAGGCTGCCTGACATTCTGAACTGTTGTAAGGCCATGTTTGATAAGTTGGTCTCTGTACATGGCCAAGACACTCTGGCATTGGAAATTGCAGGGATTGACATGCCAGATGTAGCTGATAGCTCTAAACTGGGAATGTGTTGCCTGATAGAGCTGCTTGTCTTTATTGCGGAGGCCTTCAAGAAGAATCAGAACCTCAATTCCCCACCTTTGTCCAAACACATATGAAAGCTCAATTATATCAAGGTCAAAGGATTTGTATGCTCTGTTCCCTCTCAACACTGAGGTAACAGTCAGATTATGGTGCAGGGATGCCCATACTGCATCAAATACATGATGCAGGATTTCAATTCCATAAATCCAAGGCAAGTGTTGATTGTTGCATCTCGTTTCAAGAAAGTATCACTGCCAGATCCTTTCTCAAACTTCCCTCTTCTGGGGGAAAAGTTATGGAGACATTCAAAGCAATATAGCAGTCTAGACACCTCTTTGACCCAGTCACAATTTGTTTGTCACAATGCTAGCTGGGCACATACAGATGTTACAATAGTGCTACCTCTGAACAGAGTAAGTGAGCTATGGCCACTAGGCATTACTGTTACATTGATTGTGTCAGCTAATTCTGCTGACATAGGTACTCCTCCTGGATCATAACTACAACACAGATTGTAATGAAGATGACCACAGTAGCCATTTTTTTGATGCCAATGCAGTTGTCACTGATGGTGATGATGAGAGCATCCTGGAGATCTGAATGTATCATATTCAATTGAAGAGTCTGGCAGGAAATTAATAATATTACTGTGTTCATGACACTCAGGTTGTCAGCCACTTAACTGATAGTGGATGTTGATGTTCTTGGGTCTCACCTCTTTGACTTTCACTATGCCATCCATGGCGACTAAGTGATAGACTGAATATTGACATTTATCAAAGGTAGAGTTTTCTATTCATACCACTTATCAAAATATTTCTTGGTCATACCTTACACATTGTACATATTCATTGTTCTTCTCTGATTCTCTTGTCTGAAAACTTGGCTAATTGTTGAGGAGCTTCTTGTAACCTTTTTCTCAAGTCTTAGTTCAGCTGCCAGGAGATTTTCATCTCATATGCGATGGTCATTGTTGAACTGTGCAAGACCAGTATTTCATTGGTGACATCATCATGCATGAATGGGGCACTGTGGCATGCATCAGCAATCATCATCATTGCATCTTGTCTTCCTTCCACCACCATCTCAGCATCATCTCTTCTTCATCCAGCATTCATCATTTATCCAATTTATTTTTTCTGTGTTTGGCTCTACTACACTTACTTTGGTGAGTAAGACAACAAGAAATGGTAGTATACAGTGTCTTTGCATGCACACTTATATGCTGATATTTCATTCTAGTATGACCTAGACACGTTCACAGCAATAGCGAGGACTATATGCAGGTACATTCAATATATGTTTGGCTGTGCTACTTTGACTGCCACTAGTTCTACTGCAACTGTTAGACCTGAACCTCATGTGATCCAAATGAGCATAAACTTAGAATCATATACCAGTAATCACCGACGATCTAAGTAGAGCTGTAGCATATGGACTTGTATAGGCACGGCACTTGGTGCTTGTCGTTGAGAGGGTAAGGTTGGTATTGATAAACTATAGCTCAAAGCTGAAGTATTACAGCAAGAGTTGTGCTACTTATATACTAAAGTCTGCATGCTAATAATAGGTCCATTGGTAAGTGGTAATGAGTGAACAATGAGAGTATGACAAGTAAGTCGAGTGGTTGTGTCGCAATGGAAGCGAGTTGCAGTGGGAGAACAGTAGTCATCAGTTATGGACATGGGGATGGTGCGGCGGAGTGGGTTGAGTAGATAAGGGATGGATTAGATAGTGGTGATTAGATAGCGGGGATAAGTGCTTGGGCACTTGTTGAGGAAGATTGGAGAAAATGTGAAAAAATCATAACATTACCCCCTCGTTAAGGCAGTCATCCTGACTGCCATTAGGGTTCCTCTTCAAGGACTTCGAGGTTGGCTTTTCATATATTTCTCCAGTATTTGTCTATCATTGGTTGCCACTTTGCCTTGTGCTTGATCCAATATTGGGTCCCGTCTTCTGCCTGGGCTTTGTATTTCACATTGCCATTATCCAAGTATTCGCAGTTGAGGATCATGGTGATGGCTTTGCTTGGATTGGTTACGATTTTGGCTATGTCTACGCGTCCGGCATGCTGGATGTGTTGTTCATATTCCTTGATCACTTCCTGGGCATGTTCCATTTCTGTTTCTTGTACCCATGAGTTGTGCTCTCATGTCCATCCTTTCCACTTGATTAAATAGTTGGTCATTGTTCTGGACTTCTGTCCTTTCTTTACTCGTACTCTCCAGGTTTGCAAGTCCAATACTTCGTCAATTTCATATTCTTCCTCATCTTCGATCAGATCTGGAGGAGGTGGTGGTGGTATTTCTTGATTGGGGAATGCTGGAGGTGTGAATGGTGAGAGTAGTTTTTCATTGAAGGTGGGATGGATCTTCCATTGGGGGGGAAGTTTCAGTTTATATGCTGTGGCTCCGATTTTGTTGAGGATTAGGAAGGGGCTGACTTGTTTGTCATCCAACTTCTTCTTGGGCCTCAGTAGGTGGAGGTTGCGTGTGTCTAGCCAGACACAGTCTCTGTTTTGATATCCATGGGTGGGTTTGGTCTTTTTGTTGTATTGCTTCTGCATGGCAGCTGCTGCCTCAGTTAGGGCCCTTTGTGTTTCTTTGTGGATCTCCATCATTGTTGCTGCAAAGTTTTGGGCACTGGGGTTGTTGAACGGTGTGTCTCTGACTGAGTCAGGTACAACATGTGGGTGCATTCTATGGTTGACGAAGAACGGGGATTTTCCTGTTGCTGAGTGTACCTTGTTGTTGTGTGAGAATGCTGCGAGCGCAAGCCATTCTGCCCAGTCTTCCTATCTGTAGTTGACAAAGATATGGAGGTATTTGATGACCTCCTGGTTCGCTCTCTCTGTCTGTCCATCGGTTTGTGGGTGAAACACAGTTGATGCATTTGGTGAGATGTCCAGCATTTTGTATAGGTCCTTCATAAATTTCGAGACAAATTGTGGGCCCCTGTCTGAGATGATGTGCTTTGGCATGCCATGTTTGGCATACACATGGTCCCTTAGGATCTTTGCCCATCCTTCTGACAAGAGTTCTACATTGCAGGCTAGTGGAATGATTTCTTTGGAGAATCAGTCAACAATTATGATGAGGGCATCATGGCCATTCGATTCAAGTAGTCCGGTGACCATGTCTACCGAGATGTGAGTCCATTGTTTGACTGGAACTGCATTCAGATTGAGTGGGGCGGCTTTGGGTTGTGTGTTGGTTTTTGTCCATTGGCAGGTTTTGCATCCTTTGACGTATGCTTCCACGTCTTTCCTCATTTTTGGCCACCAGTAGTTTTGTTGGATGAGTTCCAATGTCTTGGCTTATTCCGGGGTGCCCTGCCATGATGTGATCATGGCTCATGGCAATTACGGTTCCCCAGAGTTCTGCATCTCTGGGTATGTAGATGCGGTGGTGATACATGAGTATGCTGTTTTCATCCCATTTTGGCCCATCATCCTCCACCCCTTGGCCATGTATGTAGGTGTCTAGGACACTTGGGTCTGTCGCGCCTTCCATTTCCAGGAGTTTGAGGATTCATTCCCGGAGTTCCATGTGTGTTGGCATGATCATTGCCCTGAAATGCTCTGGACCTAGGACAACAATTTTGTTATTGTCATTTTGTCCTTGGTCATGATCTTCTCATTGGGAGAGGAGATCTGCCTTCTTGTTAAGTGTGCCAGGTTTGTGGTGGAGAGTGAAATGGTATTCAGCCAGTTCAGTGACCCATCATGCTTGTTGGCAATTGAACTTTTGCGGTTTCCGGAAGTATTGGAGGTTCTGGTGATCCATCCAGATTTCCACATCCTCTTTCACTCCCAGGAGGTAGTGCCTCCATTCGGGGAGGGCAAGCATTATCGCAAGAAGTTCCTTGTCTGTAAATCTCATAATTCCGCTCCATCTCTGTTAGGGCCTTTGACATGAAGGCTACCGGCCTCCATTTCCCACTTTGTTCTTGACTGAGTACGGCACCAATGGTGCCTTCACTAGCGTCTGCTTCTACTCTGAACCTTCCTTCCTGAATTGGAATTGTGAGGAGAACATCCTCCACCATCTGCTTCTTGATTTGCTGGAAGGCTTGATTCTGTGTGGCTCCCCAGGTCCAGGGGGCATTCCCACAGAGTTGTGTCATTGGGTGGACGATCTTGCAGTATCCTTCTATAAACTTTCAATAGAAGTTGGTGAATCCCAGGAATGACTGGAGAGCCTTTTTCTTGGTTGGGGTTGGCCATTTGGTAATCCCTTTGACCTTGACTGGATCCATTCGGACTGTTCCTTCGCTGATGATTACCCCAAGGTACTCTGTTTCTAGTACCTTGAACTCACATTTCTCTGCCTTGAGATATAGTTTGTGCTCTCGAAGATGCTGGAGGACCATCCTGACAAGGTGTAGGTGTTCTGCTAGGTCCTTGGTGAAGATTAGGATATCATCAAGGTAGATCATGACCTTTCCAGTTTCGATTAAGTCCTTGAAGATGTCGTTCATCATCCATTGGAAGGTCACGGGTGAGTTGGTAAGGCCAAAAAACATCACCATTGGCTCAAAGAGTCTGTGATTGGTGTGGAATGCTGCCTTGTCTTCATCGCCTTCTTTTATTCTGACATTATTATATCCCCATCGTACATCAAGCTTGGTGAAGTACTTCCCGCCCACAAGTTCTATGGCATGGTCCCAAGTTTTTTGCTCAGGGAGCTTGTCAAAGTTGTCTTTGAGAACAGGTCACGGAATGACCTATAGTGTTCGGGGACCATTTCTTTGAAGGTTTTCTTTGGCTTCCCTTCATTTGCCTTGGTGGCTAGGTCGTTTGCATGGTGGACGGTGTGGATTAGGATTTCCTCATGCATGTTGATCATGAGGATGCTTTCTCCTTCTTCTAGTTTGTCATCCCAGGCATCGTTGGGGTCTGAGTTGGGGAGGGGTAGATGGTTCTTTTGGCATTGGCACCTCCCAAAGATGAGGGTCCCAGTCTTCCAGTTCACTACTGGGTTGTGTCGTTTTAGCCAGTTGTGGCCCAAGTATACCTCTTTGGCTCTGAGGTCGGTTATGGCAAGGTTGATCTGTTTACAATGTCCTCTGATGCTCATGCGGAGTTCTACAAATTCTGTGATGTCCCTGGCTTTGTTTTGGGTTCCATCGGCATTATACACTGGAATGGGTATCACAGCTTTTCAGGTGTCAAGGTTATGTTGTTGGACTAGCTTTCAATTGATGGAGCTACCCATACATCCGCTGTTGATCAACACTTTGACGGACAAGGTGGGGGTACCCGAACAGGATTCCAATTTGGCAGTGACCGATAGGTCCTTGTTCTGTTTGGTGGTGCTTGCCCATATGTAGCGGATTGGCTTCTGAAGTTTGTACAGGCATTCTCTTGCCCTTTCCCCTCCCTTCCTGAGTTCCTCACATAATTCGTTGGTGTGTTCCACCTTTCTTCCCTTGTGGATCCAGAGGGCGATGATTGTGTTTGCCTGATCAGGCATACAGGCTTCTTGTATCGCCCTCAGGGTCCAGGCGGCAGAGAAAGGTCAGTACCACATGTTGTCGGGAGGGAGTGGGATCCAATACATTGCTCCCTGTTCCGTTTGAACAGGTGGGGTTGCATGTTTCTCTGCCTCCTTTGCTAGCCACTTCTGGTAGGACATGTCATCTTCCTCATCTAGTACCTCAATTATGGTGGTGCGTGGCGGTTGGGGCGTCTCTCACCCTCTTTGGCTCTCTTGATCCTTGGGAGCGCTTGAGTGTACAGGGTCATCACCTTCGTCCTTCTGCCGCTCTTCACTGACTATACAAGTGGGGAGTGTCAGGGTCCTGTTTACGTCACATGTCGAGGGTGTGGCACTCACAGGCATTGACTGTGGGGAAGATCGTGGACATTGTGTTCTCGTCACATGAACTGTGTCCTCCGCATGTCCCAGGGGTGATGCAGGGTGACTCCTAGTTCCCCTCACGGTGGCAGTATTGGTTGTGCCTCGGTCATCAACTCATCGGTCCTCAGCATTTACTTGTTTTCTTGAACTTGCACACTTGTGGCTTGAGCCGGATGCCTTTTGGACAGGTCTGGTGGCTGCCCTAGCAAGCAGACTCGAGTGACTCTCTGTCCCTTGTTCAGCCCTCTTGATCCTTGTGGGCACTTGAGTGGGCATCTCCTCATCGTTGGTGAGGAGAGCATATCAATTCAATTCAATTCTTACTGGTTTCGCAGTGGGAGGTGCTAACAATGGTATATTTGAATGCACATATATAGGTGTAACTACAGAAATATCATAAGTCCGACCAGCAGGGAGCAAGTGCATACCAGAAGAATGTCCTTTGGCCAGCTGAGTGGAATTGATCACTTGCTGGCCCCATCTTTTACCTCCTCAATGCCTGAGGTCGTCTTCTCCTCAGATTCCATTTCCAACTCTAATAGCATGGCCCTTGTCCCAGTCACAAAGGAGTTGGTGGGCATTCAGGACTGGTGGTTGCAGTACTGCAGGTGGTGCTGGTGGCAGTGGTGGTGCTCTGAGTGGGGCTCCTGGTCTTCCTCTATTTGGTTCTCCTGGCAGGTTATGGAGGGTGGTGTAATCATTGAGCACTTCTCTGGTGGCTCGGGTGGCGTTGCTTGCTTCTTGGAGCTCTCGGCATCAGTTGTCTAGACCCTATTGGATTTTGAGAAGGTGTATTGCCTGTTGGTTTGGGTCTATGGGGTGGCCTGGGCCTGCAGGTGGAGCTGGTGGCGGTGGCATTGGCTTGTTGGCACTACCTCCTGCTGTGGTGAATAGGTGGCTTGTTGTGGGGTAGGGGTAATACCCTGGGTTTCTGGTTCTGGCCGGGGGTGAGTCTGGCATTTGTGTAGGCCACATTGGCTCTGGGGGGTGGTATGCTGTGAAAGGGTTGTATTGGGTTGCAGGTATGTACATATTAAAAGGGGCCCCAGCATCCGGGCTGGTGCTCCAGTGCCCAAAGTCTCCTCCCAAGTACCTCATACTGTCTCTTGCTCCTTCCTCTAGTTCTATTCCTAAGTCTTGGGCCCAGTTCGGGCAGGTAGAGGTTTCGGGCCGCATTGTGAAAGAGGAGGTTGGTGAGGTCATCATCCATTGTTCCACCCAGTAGGTTATTGCAGGCGATGATGAGTCCCATCTCCTTGTGTTCGAGTTGTACAAGGGCCCAGGTGTCGACATCCTCCCTTCTGAGGGTCCAGGCCTCAATTCTAATGGGGCTGAGTAGTTCTCGGTCCATGGGGGAGAGTCGTGGCCAGAGCCTATCTGGGCTGAAGCAGTCAAAGAGCTTGTGATCAATGAGCTCAAGCCAGTTGGGGATTTGCTTGTCCCTAATAGGGACAAGTTGAGTGGGCTCAGGTGTTCTGACCCGGATGGTTTTGGGGAGGCATCTGGCGAATATGTCGGGCTCTGAGGAATCGGAGTCAGATTCCTCAGAGAGGAAGGGGTGCGGTGTGGGTATTGGTTCTCTGGCTACTGCCACCCTTCCATGGGGAGCAGTGGGTCATTCCACCCTTGCTGGGATGGCTGGTGCATAGGCTGAGGGTGGGGTTGGGCTACAGAACCTAGTCCGTAGGTCCCTCCCATATTCTTCGGCCATGCTGGGCCACTCTGGAATCTGTTTGCCCATGGGGGCATTGGAGGGCCCTGCAGCAGGTTCTGGTAGGTTCCCCTCGCAAATGGGAAACTCATCGGAGGAAGTACTATGGTAGGTACTTCTCCTCCTTGAGTGCTGGGTCTGTGGGTGAGGGGGGTTGTCCTCGGGGTAGGTGCCTGGCAGGGTCCTGTGGGCGGTGGTGGTACATTCATAAGTGGGTCAGTAGTGGTAAGGGAGGGGTTGGAGTGGGATGAGGATTCTGTTCCTTCAGAGGAACTCATTGATACGGTCCTGGTTTGTATGGACCGTTGTTACGACTGCATACATTCCAGACGTGTAATTTTGCGACCTAATGAATATACTTGGTACTACAGTACAAGGAGAGAAACGGGCCTAAGGACTAAGCGAGTGTACATAATAAATACCTCTAAACAATAAGACTACCTGTCTACATGACACGACACGACAGACCCAAACCGGGACTTAGTTACAGCTGGTACTTGACAGGCTAGCTTGACAGAAAGTTCATAAACCCTGTTCGGCTGTCGGTAGTTGTCCATTAACAAGAGAGCTCGCTCCTGTTAAACTAAGACGAAAAGGATTGCAATTTAAAAACGATCGGCGCGTACTAAATTAAAGTGACGCACTGTACCTGAGGAAACCGGTCCGGAAACCACGCGAGAGATAAGATAAGAAGATAATCCGATGTACCAGCCGTGGTATGACGAGTGCCTTCGTGGTTGTCCCACTGTCGAGGAACCGTTGCCAGCCAGGGTTACTTCTCGAAGAATGATTGAATAAGAGCTGGGGCTAGACATGGCACGACTGCTACCGGTCAGGAGATATGTCCTCGGACTTGAGATTAGCGAGCGCTTGTAAAACCTTAGCGAGCTCGACATGGAAACTAAACCACATATGGCAACACCGAGTCGGATGCCAAGCAGGACTGTGGCAGCGGTGGGCTGTACGCATAGGAGTCTAGATTACCTGGGGACTGCGGTGATATTTGTAATTAATAGTTGTTTTAGTATAAGTAGTTAGAAGTTCGGTGTAGCATACAAGTTTCAAACCCCCGAGTTGCAGTGCGCGCATAGAAGGCGAGTACTGTAATAAAGGAATAAGTTTGTAGCTTTGAGCATCGTATATACAGAACGAGCTCACCTCAAGGAATAGAGATAACTTCAGGATCTGACAAGTGTGCTTAAGTTCCGAGTGAATAAGAAACAGTGTCGCTGTTCTGTTCCATCTGAGTACTGCCGAGGCCTGTTTGGAAAGAGTATGAATTGAAGTAGAAGTTCTGAAATCTGTCTGTCTGTCTGTCTGTTCTGTTCTGTCAGTCTGTTTCTAAATCCACTTCTGTTCTGAAATTGAGTTGTTTCTGTTCTGAAATTGCGAACTGTTGGAGAGTCGGAGTCTGTTATCGTCCTCGAAGTTAGTCTTGACAACCCTACCCCTAGGGAGTAGCGAGCTCACTAAGTCAGTACTTGGTTGAGTGGTCTAAAGAGCGAGCTCGGTGTCGTAGTGAGGAGTCTCGTGTTCTATTGTATTGTAGGACGTGTGTCCTAGTGTAAATTGAATATTACCATTCGCCTAGAAGGTTGCGCCTCGAAGTATACCTTCTTGTAAAAGATTCTAGCTTTAGGATCAAATAAAACGAGTAAACGCTGTACCGCGCCGAGATAAGAAGGAGCTTTACGAGTTCTAAAGTGTTAATAACCGCAGAGTAGAAATAATCTCATCCCCCCATGCACTTACGAGGGTGATTGTATTATTGCATAGTTGTGTGAGTGTGTGTGTGGTTTGGTGTGTGTATCACGCCATTCTATGCGCGGTTCCACAAGTGCCCACAGCCAGCCTCTTCACCGTGAGGGCAGTGAATAGGATGATTAGGAAGGCAGCTGGAATTGCCACTCCGAGTTCGATAGTCTGTTTGTCATTCAAATCTTTGATCATTGGGAGGTTCGTTGTGGCTGGCACTGAGGAACTGTAGGGAAGCTTTGAGCTAACTGTTAGACCTGAACCTCACGTGATCCAAACAAGCATAAACTTAGAATCATATACCAGTAATCACCGATGATCTAAGTAGAGCTGTAGCATACGGACTCGTATAGGCATGGCACTAGGTGCTAGTCATTGAGAGGATAAGGTTGGTATTGATAAACTATAGCTCAAAGCTGAGGTATTACAGCCAGAGTTGTGCTACTTATATACTAAAGTCTCTGTGCTAATAATAGGTCCATTGGTAAGCGGTAATGAGTGAACAATGAGAGTATGATGAGTAAGTTGAGTGGTTGTGTCGCGATGGAAGCGAGTTGCAGTGGGAGAACAGTAGTTGTCAGTTATGGGTGTGGGGATGGTGTGGTGGAGTGGGTTGAGTAGATAAGGGATGGATTAGATAGTGGTGATTAGATAGCGGGGATAAGCGCTTGGGCACTTGTTGAGGAAAATTGGAGAAAATGTGAATAAATCGTAACAGCAATGAACAGTGGCAATCTGAGGTCATCCTGGGTAATACCACTGCAGACCAAGCTCAAATGGTTTTAAAGTGCCTTGTTTGGGCCTAGACAATGAAATTTCATCCGGCGAGCAGCTTCAGGCCTCATTCTCGAGGGTAGCACGCAGTGGGTCAGGCAGATAATGGCAGCAGAGCTCTGGAAATGGATGGGTGTAAGTAGCAACCTCTCCAGATTCAGATGTACTGACTTTTGGTGATCAACCAGCCTCAAATTTGTGGTTTGATTTTGGGAACTGGTTGAAGGTGTGTTGTGCAGCCACACATCCATGTGAGTGCACATTTTTGGATTTCACAACATTCTGCCATTACTATGGGTGCAATGCACCTTGCCTAGGCATCACCCACTCGCAGTCATTGTGGTGGCAGGAAGGGACAGCCAGCTAGCGACTGGAGCATGGACCAACCACCCAGTGGCTGCCTGTCCTGCAGACACCAGATCGATGCAGTGTACCAACAGATGTCCATGACAGGCCTGCCATGAGCGGATCTGTCATCACCATGCAGATAGAGGCAGGTCTGGGCACAAACAGGGGTTGTATTTGTCCCTGTCAGCAGATAGGAGCAGATGCGACCCTGCTTACCTTTTAAAGCTATTCATATCAGAGCCATTCAAGGAAAGTGTAGCACATGCATAGAGGGTCTGCCACATGAGTATGCAGAAGTGCCCTAAAAAGGGCTAATGATCAATCAAATCAGACCACAGGCAATGGTAAAAAAGATTGTGTAGATGAAGATAGTTAGTTAGTTAATTCTACTCCCATAGAGATCCTTATTCCAGGATTCCTCTCACTAAAGGAATACATTTCCTCTTTCTCCAACTTCATAAGATGTGTTTGACGTTGTCATCAGCTACCAGTCTTAGCCGTCCGATCCCAGTCAGATCCTACATTCCTCTCGTCAGCAACCATCTTAGCAGACACTGCAAGCTGCTGAAGCGGTGACATGCTCGCAATGTATCTATGCATGTAATTTTGCGAAATGTATCAATACATGCATTGCATAATGGCTGGGTACTGAGATAACGAAAGATACAGATAGAGCACAGTGCTATATGCATAGAGCGCAGTGTCAAACACACAGAGTGCAATGATCCATGTAGGGAGCACAATATAGAGTCATGCACAGTATGGCCTTGGGTGACAATTGGTAGAGTGCATGCTCTAACTTAGAATGATACTAGTTGAGGTCACACTAAGTATGAGAGCTCAGCACTTGATACTGAATGCACTAAGATGCAGATCAGCCATGCTGAAGTGCTGTCTATGTGCACAAAGCTAGAAATGCAACAGCGTCAAAGACACTGATCACACCCACACCTAACACTACACACAAACACACTCTTTAGTTCATGGGGGGATTCTAATGTGATGAAAGTAGCGAACTAAGACAACTGTATTCTCGATATCTCTAAGATACACATAAAGCGATAGTGCTCGTCTGGTATCTAGACTTGACTAAGTCCAAAGGTTATCTCTAAACAAGAGGCACTGATGAACCTATAGACTCCTGCGGCAGAAAACAACTAAACCGTTGAATGGCAAGTGATATCTGTTTTACAGAATCTGAAGGCAGGTTCAAGCGAGTCTAGTCGGGCACCTCCATGCAATGACTATCCTTCCTAAGCTGATAATGTTCTGTTGTTACTTCAGTAATGAGTCGGTACTGGAGAACTAGGTGAGTGAAAGAAGTTCACTAGTGGGTTTGGTGTTGTTCTTAGTGAATTGAATGGTATCTGTGGGTGTCAGTAACTAAAGGGTGACTATCCTATCTCAGACTACCCTTGAAGTTAGCTAGTAGCGGGTGGAAGGCTGAGAGCGCCAATGAAGGTGAGTTTCCCCTTCTTTGGTTATAGACTTTAAGCTAGTAGGCAATGGGCATGCAGCAATACAGTGCACAAGTGTAATCAAGTTCGCAATGGACTTGCAACACACTAGTGTATCGACTGAGTCATTGTGTATATGTGTCTTTGACTATGAAGACCTTAGTTTGTTGGGTCAATTGTGTGGGGGAGCAGTAGTCCCAAGCATATTCTATTGTTCTAGCTTGAATACTTTGTTACTTTTATACTACTATTCTATACTACAGCATAATCTACTGTTGTCAGCTGCAGTACTTGCTTATTGAGCATAGCGAACTTATTTGTAACACTATTACTGCACTATCTTCCTTATGATAGCTTGCTCATATGGATATCTGTCTGCCCGGCTAACGAGGCCTAATGGCAGGACCACCTTACTAACTGTGAGTTGTTCCGCAGTCACTACTGCCACAAGTTTGTGAACTTGTTTGGTCGAGTCATGTACATGTCGATGTGCCTGTAGCTTTCTTTATTATAAGTTCCTTTTGCCACACACTACATGCATGTCAGGAGACCCTATGACCGCATGGGTCTGGTCATGTGTTTAGGTACTGTATCTTGCTGTGTCAGACGTATATGACATGTATGTTTAATTGTGTCAGGCCGATGCCGGCGATTCATGTCGGAGCTGACCTATGCATCATAGCTCATGAACTTTGTGTGTTGCCTATGGATTTGGATGGTTTAACCAGCACTGAACCAGCACACCTTATCTGACTAGGGTGCCGACCTAAGAATAGGTCGATAAAATTGTTGTATGTTCCCACAAATTCTGAGCACACAGAGCCACCAGGCTCATCATCTCCCCCTAACTTTAATTTTTATTGATTTGCTCCCTTCTTTTCCCACTGTACGCTTCTTTTGTACTCATGCTGAGAATGTTGAGAAGTTGTCTGGTCTTTTCAAACTCAGGGTCAAGGAATGGAAGGATCTGGTTGATGTGGATGCAGAAGTGGCTTTTGAGACTGAGGGTGAGGATGAGGATGAGGATGAGGATGAGGATGAGTCCTCTTAAAAGATGTTCGCAAGTGTAGTATTCTTTGATTTTTGAACAATCTTTTTGTTATGCTTCCTTTTCTTAGCCTTGTCTTTGTGTTTTTCTGCCACCTCCAAAATGTGTAATAAACTCTTTGACTTGTATCTTGTGTTTTCTGGGTGAAGTTTCATGACTTAGTGAATTTCTTCACTTCTCCTTTCATGGGTCATGTGCACGCCAGCTAATGATGCTTGATTGCTGGTTTTTGGCACTAATTTGCCAAGTCCAATTTCTATGAATAGATCCTTTGATATGTCAGATACCAGGATGCTGTTTGCGTAGGCCAGTGCCTTTGTCATGTTTCCGAGGCCTAACGTGGTCATGATTTCATTACTGATGTTGTTTGTTACTGCTTCTCTTTCACTAGGTATTTTTGTATGGCCTAGGTCGAGAGAAAACACATTATTTTTGTTTACGGTGTATATGAGAGATTGTGGTTTTCTGAGTAATTTTCTTTCATACTATGGTGTGAATTTTTGTTGAATGATTGTGTGTATATTATTACATGATATCTTGATGTGTCACAACATGTGTACCATGTTCCCCCTCCAGACTTTAATTTTTCCATGTTTTTGATTTGTTAGTCAGTTTTCCAGTCATGAGGATTAATATTCAAGGATAGGTATGATGTCAGAACATGAATGTTGGAGTATCTGCTTGTTCTTCGGGTCCTTATGGTTCGATCCGCAGTGATGAGAATAGTTTTCAAGTCCGTGATGAATGCTGGAATCAGCTGTTTTTCAACTTGTACGGGTAGTGTCCCTTTTCTTATAAAAGCCAATAAAGTTCGCAAACTTGTTTCTTCATCCAGTCGATGACTGTCATTGTGTTCCCTCCCAAACCACCTGCCTTGTCTGAGCTTGTTGCTTGACTCGAGCGCTTGCAATCCCTTACTCTTCCAAAGAGTGCGACTGAGGCTGCCATTGGCTTCTGGTTCCATGAGGCCAAGGATCTTGAGGTGCGAGGTCATGTTTCTTTTCTGAAAGAAGTTCACTAACTTGTTAATAGACTCTGATTTCCATCCATTACGCTGACTTCCACCAGAATATTCAATTCAAGTGTTTCACATGGCGTCTCAAGCAATATCTTCGCGTTCATGAGTATCATTCCAAGTGGGCCATCTTGTCACGAAACAGTCATGGCAGAGTCACCTTCTGCAGCTCCAGTGTTGTTGCTGCTACTAAGGTGACACCCTTGATTATTGAACATATCGAAGACCTCCCTGCCATTGGTGCTACTATTGAGGGCGACTTCTCTATGGGATCCCCAGTTCCAGATAGCCATGAGTACGACTGGAACAAGTCCTCTTGGTCTAATTCCCCCACACATCCCCCCTCCAGAGCTGATCATTACTCTGAACATGAGTTTGACATTGGCCAAGCCCAGCAGGCTGAAACCAATTTGCCTGATGTGGACCTTTGGGTGTGTTATTTTTGCATCGCAAACTTGTTTTGTCTAACTTTTTCTTTGTAGGATGACTCAGCTGAGGGTGACTGGGATGAGCCTCCCAACCTTGAGATTCTCATGGCTCATCAAGGAACCTTGAAGGATGCTCAGTGAATTGCTGAGAAGATTTCTGAAAGGATACCGCCTCATGTCCCTTTTGAAGGGCAACAATTCGGGGCTAGCTTCTGTGCTTTTTGTTCTGGCACACCTCATCACCCCCACATGAATGTCCTGCTCGTTCAGTGAAGGTGCATTGTGAACTTGTTTCCTCTAGCTTTGTTTTTGTTTTTGTTTGTTAGGCTCATCGCCCTTGCTTATCTTGTTCAGCTAGGAACGAGGAGTGTGTCTGTATTGGTCTCAAGGTGGAGTGTACTAATTGCGCTCATCATTGGGGTAGAGGGTGCGTTGGTGGCATTCCTGATCGCAACATGTTGGCTTTCCCCTTTCAAGGGAAGCCTGAAGAAAACATGGATTCTATTTTGGCCAAGATTGATGCCTTCAGTTTGTCGGCTGCTCCTTATGGTCCAATCAGTGGTATGTTTTGTTAATTAAGTTCGTGAACTTATTTTTATATCTGTTTTCTTGTTAGCTGGTGCTACTACTTCTGAGGCTTCTCATGCTCAAGAGGTGGAGGATTCTGCCTGTGCTTATGTGGCTCTCAACTGGTGCCAGTTGACTTTTGATGGTCCCGAGATGCTCCCCTTGCTAGTTGCTTCCTGCGACACTTTATTTTCCTGCATCAAAGTTAACACTCATGAACTTCTTGCATTGTTGAAGGTCCGTGCTACTCTCACTGCCGAGTACTGCATTGTGCGTGCCAAGTTAGAAGAGAAGCATGCCAAGCTGGGCAGTTCCTTCGGGCCTCCTCCTCCTTTGGATAATGTTCGTGTCAAAACGAATTCCAAGGGAAAGGAGCCTAGCTGGTGGTAGGATATCTTCGCAAACTTGATCTGGTTGTGAGTCCATCATATACTTTTAGTCATAGTAGTTGTTAAACATTGTTCAACCAACGTCGTAGTTTTTCATGTAACTTGTAAGGACCATGTGTAGTTTGTATGGTTGCTCCCCCCCCTCACTAGTAGATAAAGCTTGTGAAGGGGTTCAACTCCCAAACTTTTCGCGTGATTTAAGCTAGTTCCACTTTGTTGTGTTCTTCCTTGTTGTCTGGTAATTCGTCGAAGGTATCTTCTTTTCCTGACTCTAGGAGTTGTTTCATTCAGGCCTGTGGTATATCAATTATTGTGCTGATCTCTGGCAAGTCTATCTTTTGTCTTGCAAAGTAGGGTATCAATTGGTATGCTGCAATTGGTCTTGCAAAGGTTGATCCATCAAGTTCACACAGGATGTAGGCCCCTCCCTGGTTCCTTCCAAGGACAACCAAAGGTCCTAAATAGCGGGGCCTCATTTTTCTATTCAGTGCTTTCTCTATTTGTGTGTTTC
This sequence comes from Armillaria novae-zelandiae, assembly GCA_030435655.1. NCBI lineage: Eukaryota > Fungi > Basidiomycota > Agaricomycetes > Agaricales > Physalacriaceae > Armillaria > Armillaria novae-zelandiae. The sequence goes on from JAUEPR010000041.1 coordinate 367,961, forward strand.
TCATTAAAACCAAACTTCCTCTTGCGAAGTTAAAGTCTTTAATAGAGTATTGATAATCTTCTTCGAATTTTGATGCTGCTTTACACCTGGCTTCATAGACTTTCAACTTGATACGTGCTAAGTCTTCTGCATGTTTCTGCAAGCTGATCGCCCTTTGAACTATCAGGGACATGGTGCTTATGATATTTTCTGGTGGTGGCATAAGCCATGTTGTTTCAATTATGTCGAGTGGTAGGAGTGGTTCAGTGCCCGTGGCCACGAAGTATGGCGAACAACACATTCTTCTTCGCATAGTTATTCTGTCTGACCAGAAAACAGAATGCATGTTTTGACTCCATCATTTCTGGTCTCCCTTGGATGCTTTGAATAAGCCTTGTCGTACATCAAAGTGAGGTCACTCGGCTATTCCATTTGCTCACAAATTGTATCCTGATATCCTGATGTGATTTATGTGGTATTTCTTCCTGAGGTATTCAATGGCAGCAACAAAAGCTTTGCCGTTGTCTGTAACAATTTCCACTAACACTCCCCATCTACACAGGATATCTTCAAAAATCCATTCCCCTATTGTTCTTGCTGTTTCTCTTCGCAAACATCTAAATTTGGGGTAATGGCTCATGGAACACCGCCCTTGGACAATATATTTGAACTGTCCTGATATTGGCATGAGCATGGTGTCCATGTACATCTTTGAAAACAATGGTGCAGGGACTGCCACAGTTGCAGGCATGTAGATTTGTCTTGTCTGTTGTACTTGACACAGGTGGCAAGTGCACACATACCAAGCAATGTCTGCTTTCATGTCTGGCCACCAATATCTTGCTTTGACTAATTCATGTGTCGCGTAGAATCCTCTATGTGCTGCTCTGTCATGACATGCTATCATGACTTCAAGTCTTTTGTACTGGGGTATCACAAGCTGATGTTTCCCTTGCGAGTTTTTATGCCATAATTTCTCGTCTTTCTCAAAGAAATTCATCACATATTGCATGAACTTCGCGTAGTTTTCTTCGTTCATTCCTTGCGGCCTTTCCAAGTTTGTATGCCAATGTAGAATATAATCCAACCGTTGATCCTGTAGAACTTGTTGAGTGGTCCATGGTACATCCTTATAAGTTAGCAAACTTGTTTGTTCCTCCCACTCTTCGGTGTCTTCGAGCATCATTGAATATGTGGCTTGGGCAGCATGTACACGACCTTGTAGTAGACCATAGTGTGTATGCAAGAAATTGTCCATACCATCTCCTGACAGTGGTGGATCTCCTTCTTGAGGTGGACACCTTGATAGACCATCAGGTCCATGCCTAGTTCTGGGTACGTGTACTAGTACAAAATGAAAGGATAGTATCCCTATTATCCAGCGGTTTACTGCAGCTGACAGTGCAATGTCTGGGTTTTTGAGCATTCCCTTTATAGCGCTCGCATCCACTTCTACCATGAATGTGGGTAGTCCTATAAGGTATAGCTTACAATCTCCTAGGGCTCTGTATAGCCCATAAATTTCTCTTTTGCTTGTGAGTAGCCACATTCCCAGGGATTCAAGGTGATCAATCCAAACCTCATGAACTTCCTGATTGATGGTTCATTTGGGTCACATTGCGCCAGGTAGTAACCAACGGCTGCTGGGCCTGTATCGACTGCGAGGATAATGGCCCCTCGCAAACTATAATTGATAGGTCATAAGGCTGGACTACTTCACACCACCTCCTTTAATTTTTCTTGTGCTGTTATTTCTTCATGCCTGAACTTGAATTCAACACCTTTGCGGAACAGTTTTGTTAGAGGGAGTGAATTTTCTGCGAAGTTTTCAATGAAGTTTCGTAGTACTCCCACTGTCCGAACAAAAGCTCTTGTGTCTGAGATGTCCTTGCAGGGTCCCCACCTGAGTATGGGTTCTACGATACTTGGTAAGGGTAGTCGTCCAGTGTATGTACATCTGTGGCCTATCACCACAATTTCTGGACAGCATAAGTACACTTTCTTTCCAGAGAACGTGCCTCCACAATATTTCATATGTTGCACAATCCTATTTAAGTTTGCAAAGTGTTCCCAAACAAATCTATGAATGCCCTGATTTTCTGGTATGGTTTCGTAGGCTTTTCCTAGTTCATATCTTGTAGCAGGACCTCGGATTGGTACGTCGTCAATATAAGGGATTGTATATTGTGGAATTTCTGGTTGTAGGATGAAGGTAACATCATCGTGAAAGATCAGGACTGAATTGGTCCATCCCATCGGTAACGTTACCAGTCGTAAGGCTCTGTAAGGTGTTTGGAACATAGTGAGGTCTCTTGAGCTTTCAACTAACACTCACTCGTCATATCCTACGAACAAATCTAGCATGGCCCCACAAGCTCTGCCTGCAAAGTTTTCTGCTAATTGATCTGTGGTGGGTGGTAGGCCAGAATAGGCGATGGTAACTTCATTGAGTGGTTCGAGATTGTGAACGATTCACAAACTTTTGCCATCTTTCTTAAGGACTGTGAACCAATGAGAATGATACGAAGAGTTTGACAGTTCATATACTCCCACGTCAAGCTTTGTTTTAATGATTTTACAGATTTCACTGTATATCCCTGGTGGTATGGGTATGTTTCGTAGTACCCAGGGAGTGTGTTCTACCACTGGGATATCAATTGGTGGGAAGAAGTCTTGTCTGAAGCTTCCTTGTTCAGCGTCTTCCCAAGCAAATGCTTGACTTTGTAGACTCATGAAGTGGTGCATTAATTTTCTTTCCTCACTCCAGAGGAATCCATCATTATGTATTGAGTCAAGATATTCATTTCATTCAACGTTATATCTTTGCGAAGGCTTGAATTCTGGGGGTTGTGGTGAAAGTTTGGGGATGTCTTTCAAGGGATCTCCTTGAATACTGTGAATAATCCTGAACTTGTCTGGTAAAGTAGCTAGTACCGGCTTGGTTTTCAAGGCTACTGGCTTATACTTTTTGCTGGCATATATTGAAGCAGTGATGAGCCTCAGGGCTCTGTATGCTCAGAAATCGCGAACTTTGTCATTTCTAAGTGACAACTGACTTAGCACCAGATATAATATTATCTCCGGTGTGCACACACTACTATAGGACCTTCGTGACACTTCAACAACTGGATATAATGGAGAATATCCATCCCAACTTGTTTCGCGGCTCAAATCGTACGCCATCATGGCTAGGCACCAATATCAACCAATTAGTCGACCACTGGTGAAGAGCTGTCTAAGTGCACAGAGCTAGAAATGCAACAGCGTCGAAGACACTGATCACACCCACACCCAACACTACACACACAAACACGCTCAAGTTTGTGGGGGGATTCTAATGCGATGAAAGTAGCGAACCAATACAATTCAATTCTCAATATCTCTAAGATACATGCGCAGCAATAGGGCTCGTATAATATCTAGACTTCTCTAAGTCCAAAGGCTTGTCTCAAGAACAAGAGGGTGCGACTTCTGTCACCGGGCCTCAAGGCAAGGGTGTATAACACAATACAACTTCGTCAAACGTCTCCAAAACTTTCTAGCAGTCGCTCGGGACTCTAATAACCACTGCACACAATCAATAACACCCTAAACACCACTTAAACAACTGCTCTCGAAGCAGAAACCAATTCCTATTAAACTCAACACACTAAATAAACCCTCACGTGTCATGCGCTAAACCAAAACCTTCGCAAACACGTGGAGAAGTGTCTACACTGACACAAAACTCCGAAACTTCCACAAGAGCCACAGGGTTTGAACCTATGCGCTCGAGCTTCCAACCGATCGTAGATTCACAGGATTTGAACCAATGCAATCCAGAGAAACCCCGTCCGACAAGCCAAAGGGTTTGAACCTTTGCCAACCTGCAGAAATAACACAGAAGAGCAAACACTAATCAAGCTAAAGGGTTTGAACCTCTGCCGCCCGTAATGCCTCGCATCACACAAATGCCCTCAAGAACTCGAAAGGGTGACCTTCCAGACACCGTACTCTTATTCTCTCACAGAGCGCAAGTCAAAATGAAACCAGACTCTCTGCATGGAGTGCCGCGCTATTTTCTTGTCTAAGCGCATGACTTAAATCACACAATAGATATCTGATATGGGTTGTATTCTCTCTCAAAGTTACTAGCTACTCTAAGTGCTAGAGCATGTGGCTGAAAAGCTTTGCACTGTTACACCATGGGCTCGAAACTTGTACTCTACATCTACACTACAGTATTTATACAATTCTACATCATACATGTCGATACAACTTAATACAGTACTGTTAGAACTTTGGAACATTATTCCTCGCAACATGCACATGTTGTTATAGCATGCCCGGGGCTGGACACTTGGTTGGAGGCCTATCTTGAGACCAGACTCTGTTTCCTCATGGTTGATACTCCACTTGCACTGCACTCTATGCATTGGCATGTCACTCATCATTTCCTCGGAGGATACTTGGAGTGACAACCAATCATATACACTGTATCTCATTCTAATGTTGAGTTTCTAGGTTTCTCTGGTTGGTGGGGGATACCCGTGATAAGCCTAGGCACTGCGCTCTTTGGCCAAACTGGGTTCTCTTGGAGTTATCTATACTCAGGCATTATTTGGGACACATGCACGTGCCGCGTGATCAGGCCCTGTGCATCATAGATCATTGTGTCACGTAGTTCTCATGCATGTCTTTCAGTAATGCATTAGGGTGCGTATGCAGTCTGCTTCTGGTGCATTCAGTATTGAGTGCTGAGCTCTTATACTTAGTGTGACCTCAATGAAGTATCATACTAAGTTAGAGCATGCACTCTACCAATAGTCACTTCAGACTTGCGCGCGCATGCACGCGTTGATATACCGTGTGCGATGTTGATATCACTGTGCTCTATGGCTATTTGTATATATGCGCGCAACGTGCGTGGCAGATCAATCCTTCTCATATCATGTCTGTCTCTCATCAATTCATTGGAGCGTGTATCTGATCTGCCTCCAGTGTATTCAATATCAAGTGCTGAGCTCTCATACTTAGTGTGACCTCAACCAGTATCATTCTAAGTTAGAGCATGCACTCTACCAATCATCACTGAAGACTTGCACGCGCGCGCGTTGTTACACTGTGCGCTATCTTGGTTTGTTCACTGCACTCTATTGGTTTGACACTGTGCTCTATTGGTTTGACACTGCGCTCCATGTCTATTTCCATCTACGTGTACAGCACGCATCTTTTCATGTGCTCTACTTCTATGTTTCTATACGCGCGCGGCGCGCATCATAGATCAATGTAGTTCTCCTTGTATTATGCCTGTCTCTCATCAATTCCTTAGAGCGCATGGCTGATCTGCATCTTAGTGCATTCAGTATCAAGTGCTGAGCTCTCATACTTAGTGTGACCTCAACTAGTATCATTCTAAGTTAGAGTATGCACTCTACCAATTGTCACCCAAGGCCATACTGCACGTGACTCTATATTGTGCTCCATACATGTATCATTGCACTCTGTGTGTTTGACACTGCGCTCTATGCATATAGCACTGCGCTCTATCTGTATCTTTCATTATCTCAGTACCTAGCCATTATGCAATGCATGTATTGATACATTTCGCAAAATTACATGTGTAGACATGTTGTGAGCGTGTCAGCGAGTTTATCGACGATAATGTCCATAACGGTTTCATCTCTCCCACACGCTCTCCCCACAGAGCTCTGGTACTCTTTGTCAAGAAGAAAACTGGCAAACTCAGGCTCTGTGTCGACTTCTGTGGCCTTAACAAAATCACTAAAAAGGACTGCTATCCACTTCCCCTCATATCCCATCTTCTTGATTCTGCACGCTCCGTGCGCATATATACCAAACTCGACCTCTGCCACACCTACCATCTAGTCAGTATTGCTGATGGAGATGAATGGAAAACCACATTTCGTACCCACTATGGGTCTTTCGAATGGCACATCATGCCATTTGGTCTTACCAATGCTCCCGTGGCTTTCCAATGTTTTGTCAATGACATTTTCACAGACATGCTTGATGTCTCTGTTGTCATGTACCTCGACGATATCCTTATCTACTCCGACGATCCCACAGAACACCAAAAGAATGTATGCAAAGTCCTATGCAGACTGCGAGCCAACGGGCTCTACTGCAAAGGTTCTAAATGCGAGTTCAATTGGGATTCCATGGAATATCTAGGCTACATCCTCTCTCCTGAAGGCTTACAAATGGCTGAAGACAAAGTCAAAGCTATTGTTGACTGGCCGATCCCACGGAAGGTCAAAGATATCCAATCATTTCTTGGTTTCGCTAATTTCTACTGCCATTTCATCTACGAATACAGTGAGATCGTTCTACCTCTAACATGTCTTACACGCAAAGGTATTCCATGGAAATTCGACGACAAATGCTTAGCTGCATTCAACGAGTTGAAACAGGCTTTCACTCATGCTCCGATCCTTACCCATTGGATTCCTGACCGTCAACTTGTTGTGGAAACCAATGCCTCCAACTACACTATTGCTGCTATCCTCTCCATCTACCTTGATGATGGGGAAATTCACTCTATATCCTTCTTGTCCTGCAGTCTCCATGGAGCCAAGCTTAACTATGATACCCATGATAAAGAGCTTCTCGCCATCTTTGAAGCCTTTAAATACTGGCATCATTCCTTCAAGGCTCCACAGAATCCATCGACATCATTACTGATCACAAGAACCTTGAATACTTCTCTACTACCAAGGTCCTTACATGCTGACAAGTCCGCTGGTCTGAATTCCTTTCCCAATTCAACCTAGTTATCCGATTCCATTCAGGAAAATTAGGTGGGAAACCGGACACACTCACTAGACGATGGGACATCTACCCTAAAGAGGGGGATAGTCAATACGCTCAAGTCAATCCTCACAATTTCTGCCCCGTATTTACTCAAGAGCAACTCTCTGCTTCTCTCCACACTACTTTTCTTGAAGGTCCCATACTCCATGCTAGCACAAACATGGATGTAGACCAATTGCATTCTGATATCAAGCTTGCACAACCTGTGGATTCCATGGTGACTGAAGGCTTCTGCCTTGCTTCTTCCCCTTCCAATCCTTCCCGGTGGTCTGTAGATGAGTCAGGAATACTCCGCCTTGACAATCGCATCTACGTCCCAGACTCCACGGACCTCCATCTTCATGTCCTCCAAAACAATCATGACCACATCTTGGCAGGTCATTTTGGTCAGAACAGGACTCTCGAATTAGTCCGATGGAATTACACCTGGCCACAGATGCGTGAATTCGTTCGCCACTATGTCAAATCCTGTACTACCTGTGGTCGTAACAAAACACCTAGACACCATCCATTCGGCTTACTCAAACCCTTGCCTGTACCAGAACAGCCATGGGATTCAATCTCCATGGACTTCATTGAACAGCTCCCGGAATCCAACGGATTCACCGCCATCCTTGTCGTTATTGACTGTGCAAGTAAACAAGCCATTTTCATTCCCACTCATGACACCATCAATTCCTCGGAGCTTGCTCAGCTCTTTGTCACCCATGTCTTCTCCAAGCATGGCGTTCCCAATCACATCACTTCTGACCATGGCTCCGAATTTGTCTCCCAATTCACTCATGCCCTAGCGAAATCCCTTGATATGGAGCTTCACTTCACTTCTGGTTATCATCTAGAAGCTGACAGGCAAACGGAACATGCTAGCCAAACCCTTGAACAATACATCCGTATCTATTGCTCATACCAACAAGACAATTGGGATACCTTGCTACCCATTGCCAAATTCGCATACAATAATGCTCCGAACGCTTCCACCAGAATCTCTCCATTCTTTGCTAACAAGGGTTACCATCCTAACATCACGGTGTACCCTGAACGTGACATTGTATCTGCTCAGGCCTGCAACTTCATAGTCAACCTTGACGAACTTCACCAATTCCTTAGAGACGAAATCACTCATGCTCGGTCTCATTACAAAGTCCAAGTGGACAAATGACGGTCCCCAGCTCCAGATTTCAAAGTAGGTGACAAGGTTTCCTGAACTCCAAACACATCAGGACTACTCGCCCTACTGTGAAATTCTCCGAGAAATTCCTCGGACCGTTCGATATCATCGCTCAGCCTGGATCCCACTCCTTCATGCTCAAACTTCCTGTGGACCTCTGCTCCATTCACCCTGTATTTCACATCACACAGTTAGAACCCGTGGAAATCAATACCATTCCTAATTGCACCCAACCACCTCCACCTCTGGTGGAAGTCAACGGAGAAGAACAATTCGAGATTGCACAGATTCTTGATTCCAAGCTCGACTGTCGGTTCCGTTGTCCACTCCTCTACTGTGTCCAATGGTTGGGCTGTGAAGGTACTGATGAAGAATTTGCATGGATCCCCACTACAGAGTTCTCTGTGGAAGACTACATTGAAGACTTCCATTGTTGTTACCCAGACAAACCAGGACCGTTATCCAAGGTCACCATTTGCAAGGTCTCAGTCAAGACCTCACCTAATTCTTCTTGATCATCCATTCCATCGGTACCCGTTGAAGAGCTGTCTGAGTGCACAGAGCTAGAAATGCAACAGTGTCAAAGACACTGATCACACCCACACCCAACACTACACACACAAACACGCTCAAGTTCGTGGGGGGATTCTAATGCGATGAAAGTAGCGAACCAATACAAGTGAATTCTCAATATCTCTAAGATATATGCACAGCAATAGCGCTCGTATAATATCTAGACTTCTCTAAGTCCAAAGGCTTTTCTCAAGAACAAGAGGGTGTGACTTCCATCACTGGGCCTCAAGGCAAGGGTGTATAACACAATACAACTTCGTCAAACGTCTCCAAAACTTTCTAGCAGTCGCTTGGGACTCTAATAACCACTGCACACAATCAATAACACCCTAAACACCACTTAAACAACTGCTCTCGAAGCAGAAACCAATTCCTATTAAACTCAACACACTAATAAACCTTGCATGTCACGCACTAAACTAAAACCTTCGCAAACACGTGGAGAAGTGTCTACACTGACACAAAACTCCAAAACTTCCACAAGAGCCACAGGGTTTGAACCTACGCACTTGAGCTTCCAACCGTTTGTAGATTCACAGGATTTGAACCTATGCAATCCAGAGAAACCCCGTCCGACAAGCCAAAGGGTTTGAACCTTTGCCAACCTGTGGAAATAACACAGAAGAGTGAACACTAATCAAGCCAAAGGGTTTGAACCTCTGCCGCCTGTAATGCCTCGTGTCACACAAATGCCCTCAAGAACTCAAAAGGGTGACCTTCAAGACACTGTACTCTTATTCTCTCACAGAGCACAAGTCAAACCGAAACCAGACTCTCTGCATGGAGTGCCATGCTATTTTCTTATCTAAGTGCGCGACTTAATTCACACAATAGAAATCTGATATGGGTTGTATTCTCTCTCGAAGCTACTAGCTACTCTAAGTGCTAGAGCACGTGGCTGAAAAGCTTTGCACTATTGCACCGTGGGCTCGAAACTTGTACTCTACATCTACACCACAGTATTTATATAATTCTACATCATACACATCGATACAACTTAATACAGTACTGTTAGAACCTCGGAACATTATTCCTCGTAACGCATGTGCGTTGTTATAGCATGCCCAGGGCTGGACACTTGGTTGGAGGCCTATCTCAAGACCAGACTCTGTTTCCTCATGGTGGATACTCCACTCACACTGCACTCTATACGTTGGCATGTCACTCATCATTTCCTCAGAGGATACTTGGAGTGACAACCAATCAAATAGGCTGTATCCTATTCTAAAGTTGAGTTTCTAGGTTTCTCTGGTTGGTGGGGGATACCCGTGATAAGCCTAGGCACTGCACTCTTTGGCCAAACTGGGTTCTCTCAGAGTTATCTATACTCAGGCATTATTTGGGACCCGCACATGCCTGCTGCGTGATCAGGGCCCTGTGCATCATTGATCAATGTGTCACGTAGTTCTCTTGGGATCAGGCATGTCTTTTATTACGTCTGCGGATCATGTATGCAATCTGTTGGTAGTGCATTCAGTATCGAGTGCTGAGCTCTTGTACTTAGTGTGACATCAATGAAGTATCATACTAAGTTAGAGCATGCACTCTACCAATAGTCACTTCAGACTTGCATGCGCATGCGCGCATTGTTATACCACACGCTATGTTGATATCACTGCGCTCTATGACTATTTTTATATATGCGCGCAACACATGTGGCAGATCAATCCTTCTCATATCATGTCTGTCTCTCATCAATTCATTGGAGCGCGTATCTGATCTGCCTCTAGTGTATTCCATATCGAGTGCTGAGCTCTCCCTGTATTTTGTGTTACCTCAGTAACTAGCCCTTATACCATGTATTCATACATATCACAAAATTACATGGGTAGACACGTTGCGAGTGTGTCACCATCGGAATCCGTCTCCCCAATTTCAAATTTGATTCTGGAAAACTATTGCAAATTCATTGCCTAATCGGGAACAGACTCTGTCGGATGCACTTCTTGACTTCACACTTTATTCACACAGTTTTCAAAAAACAGCAAGAAAATCATATACATTTTATGCCCCTCCGGGCGCAATCTACTATCTATCTACTATCTACACATATCCATATAAAAATATACACAAGGAACTAGGCGCTAAGCATCCATGGAACCGCCGGCTTCTCCACTCTCTACCTCCTTGTCCTTCCCTTTCCCTTTGATCTGTCATACCAAGTCCGCTATACCAGGCGCTCTGTTGGCCCCAGACTCGGGCAACATCTCTGCTCTAACCTCCTCATCCTCATCTAATTCCCCTTTGGAATCCTCCACTAAAAACTCCTCACTACCCTCAGGTACTCCTTCCACAGCACCCATTCCTTCCAATGACCTCCGATATGGTAAAATTTTGCCCGAGTATCCCTAAATCTCGTGCTGGCTGCGATTGCCTTGTCCAAGTCACCGTTTCCATGGTTTCTGCACCACAACTCGATGTTAGCGAGTTTGAATGGATCCTGTCCATTGAACTCCGTGGATGTTATATGCACATACCACACTTGGGCAACATCTTGATCAAGGCGCAATCTCATTGCCCACCAGAGTGCCTCAGGGTTGACACCTTTGAGTGCCCCCAACTCTTCCCTCGACACTTTCCATTCCTCCTCAGACACCGTCGGCACGAAATCCCATGGATATTCGACAGCGTCCCCCTCCCCGAAATCATCCACCAAATCATCTACCTGGCATCTGACGGCCTCCAACTTCCTCTCCAACTTCTCCAACCGCTCCTCCACATCATCAAACCTTGCATGCAAACTGTGCAGCAAGCCCACTACCTCCTCCATCGCCAACGGCTCCGCTTCCTCCATCCAAAGACACTTGGCCTTGTGGGTCCTGCATCGTTCACAGGACCTCATCATTGCAGACATAATGCACTGGGCACCATCAGCCTGACAATGCCCACATTTATCTAACCAAATCAGCAAACAAACAATCAAGTCTCAAGTCCACTCACCGGATCCATGGAACTCCCCACGCTCCGCAACTTTCCCCTTCTGCCTTTTAGCAGGCCGATCCGACGGCCCCATGGTCTGCTTGTCCTCCTCACTCTCCACCACCGACCTCGTCAACCTTTTCCTTTTCTTAGAAGGGCTTGCGGCCCTGACTGCCTTCCCCTTGCCCTTATCCTTCTGCTTCCTCTTTAACTCCTCCCGCACCGTCTCCTTGTCCACCTCCACATCCTCCATGGACCCTGCCCCTTCACCATCCAGCTTTGCTGCCACCTCCGTGGCCTCCGCAGCCTGACTTGCTGCCAACTCAGTCTGCTCTTGCAGCAGACACCTTGTTTGCGTGGCCTCAGACTCCACCGCAGCCAAGTGTTTCCTCTCAGCCTCCGTGGCCGCCACCTCTTCCTTCCTCTTCTTTTCCGCTGCCCTCTTCTCAGCAGCAATCCTCTGCTCCTCAGCCTCTCTTGCTATCCTTGCCTCTTCAGCCCACTTCTCTGCGGCCTCCTTCTCCTTCTTCAACTTCAACTCTTGAAGTTTCTTCACCCATTCATGGGCCTTCTTTTCCGTGGCCTTTCCAGCCTTCAGCTTGTTGGCCAACCAGAGCTTGTGAGCCTCCTCCTTTGCATCCCTACCAGCGTAGAACACCGGTAGGTCATCCATGTCCAAGTTGTCCGGAGTTGCGGGCGCCTCATACGGCTCCGGTGTTTGCGATTGTCGGGATGCATCGGGCATTGTATTCCACAGCAAGTAAAGAAAAAAGCAAGTATAACCTACCACTGAGATGGTGATGGTAACAAGTCAAGAGGTGAAAATCATGTGATATCACACTCACAAATTCCATGCAGTACCCCCGGCCATCAGGATCTGTGCTCTTGAGGGCAAGAACGCTAAAGGGGGGATACTGTAATGATCATGCCGTGGACTCCACGGACCTCATCCAATCATCCACTCCACCGGCTCCAAGTCAATCTTCGGAATCCGATGGATTCTGAATCCTGGTTTCTACCTCATGTTTCATATCTCTATTTCATTTACTTATTTCACATATTTCATTTATCACACCTAGAACCCATCACGGTAGCGAGTAGGTGTTATATTGGAGTCCATGGAATACTCGACTCCTCTAGATACAGAACATTCCAGATCACGTCACTCTAGCCATACCTACACTATTCCAGACCCCAACCCGTCGGACTCAGCCCTAGTATATAAGCTGTACATTTAGTAGTACATACCTCAGTTTGAATATCAACTTGGTTTAGCCCAATAACTCTCGTCCTCACTCTCTTTGGCCTTCAAGCCATAATCCACCTCTCTATGTCCATGGACTCTGATAGCCATTGGACTTAACCTTGATCCTAGAGATCATAATCCTGCAGACTCCGTCCGTAATCCTTCTTTGGGCTTCGATCCAAGGGTGACGTTGCTAATAGCTTCGCCAAGCCCCACGCACTCCGCAGAATCCATGGCGTGCATTCCTTTCACTTCATCCTATTGGCACAATCCTAACAGTTTGTCCACTAGCTGAGCATATTGTTCAGCATTTTTAATGAAAGTGAGGGGTTCTCTCAGGAATTGCATCATGGTGGTATTAACAGCACCCAATTGGCCAGGGTTCTGTTGGTGTCATTCCTCTATCTTGTCAGTGAGGCAATTTCCAGGTAGACCCTTTGGTAAGTACACTCCAGTGGGTAACACTATATGATTCTTAGTGTTCCTTCGGCACCTGCCCTCATGGACCATCATGTTGATTTCTTCGCAAGCATTGATATAGTGACCTCTTTTGCCACAAAAACCACAGTTGCTGTCTCGCGATGCTGGCGAACTTGCAAACAACAATTGGGGTCCTGGTTGGTAGTTCAGGCACCTAGGTTGTCGATCTGGTTTGTCCTGTAACTGCAGTTGTGCTAACTGCACTATCTTGTCCTCAATTGCTTGTAGATGCAACAATATCTCTGACGGTTCTTGCTTGACCGTTACTGGCTCTGGCATTCTAGCTGGGTAATGTTGTGGAATTCCCGTGGGTACTGAGGCAACCACTGGTTGATTATACGTAGCATAACCACCACTAGCATGGTATGGCTGTGGGGTGCTAGCGTACAGGCTTTCACCTCGATTGGTTCCTTGTAGGACAAACTGCACGGCTTCATATATATTTCCCAGCGGGTAAGGATCTGAAGGAAAGTGGTCTGGGATTTTAATTTGAAGCCTTTGCATTATGCCTTCCCATATCAAATCCAGAAACCCCTTACTGAAAAGGTTACTGACTTCCGAACCAGATAGTTGTTTCTTTGCTTCCAGGAATTGTGCTTTGGGGTAGAATTCCTGGTAGTACGTTCCTAGGTCTGCTAAGGATGTAACTTCACGAGCATATTTGCCCACTACATGCTCAATATCCATGCGTTCATATTTGTGTTCAGAGTCTGGATATTGTTTAATGATTGCTTCCTTGAGGTGATGTTATGTTTTGGTAACATCTGCAAACTCTGCCAGGCTTTCCCAGAAGTCAGCTACGGCGACTCCAGGGTAATGTGTAACCCATCTCTTCTTTTCTTGCTCATTGGTTATATTGTATCGATCAAACAAGGCTTCTAAATCCTGCAGGTATCGCGCAAGTTCACGACCAGGATTGGCTTCATCGAAGATGTTCGGTGCACTTCTTTCTTGCCTAAATGGCATCCATGTGCTCATAACTATTTGTGCAACCAGGGCACCTTGAGGGGCAGCTTCTGCTGCTTGTCCTGCTGCTGCTTGACCAGCGGTGGCTCCTGCGAGTCCTGACATTGCATTCTGTGTGTTGACTGGGGTGTTGATAGTGATTTCTATTGGTTGTGATATGAAAGGAATGTCATATTCCTTGGTTTCTCCTTCATTTACTGGTGTAGTAATGGGGGCAGGGGTTTGTTCTGGTGGACTTTGCGTAGATAGTTCAGTAGTTTCTGTGCTCTGTGTTGCAAGACTTAATCTTCTTCCAAACTTGTCAAGGTCTAGTGCTTGGTCTGGGTGAGGTGTCGCAGTATCTGATGCTGGGGTAAGGTTACCCGCAGTATGATATGCAGTCGGTAATGTGTCTGCGAATAGACTGGTGGTAGGTTGTAGACTGGATAGAACTTCGTCTTCTTCGAATAAATCAAAGGGTTCTGCAGTCAATATATCTAACTCTTCGTAGTAGATGTCTCCTGGAATGAATTGTTCTATTTCTTCTTCTTTGATAGTTCACGAAGAAGAACTGGGGATTGGTTGGTTACTTGGTGGGGTGTCGGCAGTTAAGTGCTCAGTATCTTTTTGCCACTGTTGGCACTGGGATGTTACACGTAAAGTTTGTGAGGTAGTTGGTTGGTAGGGTTTGTTATGACCAAAGTTCTTTGGAGGAGCAATGGTCAAGGTATGAGTTTAGGAGATAGAGTCGAAATTTGACTATTATCCCCCTCGTGGTGGGCTCCAAAATGATGAACCTATAGACTCCTGCGGCAGAAAACAACTAAACCGTTGAATGGCAAGTGATATCTGTTTTACAGAATCTGAAGGCAGGTTCAAGCGAGTCTAGTCGGGCACCTCCATGCAATGACTATCCTTCCTAAGCTGATAATGTTCTGTTGTTACTTCAGTAATGAGTCGGTACTGGAGAACTAGGTGAGTGAAAGAAGTTCACTAGTGGGTTTGGTGTTGTTCTTAGTGAATTGAATGGTATCTGTGGGTGTCAGTAACTAAAGGGTGACTATCCTATCTCAGACTACCCTTGAAGTTAGCTAGTAGCGGGTGGAAGGCTGAGAGCGCCAATGAAGGTGAGTTTCCCCTTCTTTGGTTATAGACTTTAAGCTAGTAGGCAATGGGCATGCAGCAATACAGTGCACAAGTGTAATCAAGTTCACAATGGACTTGCAACACACTAGTGTATCGACTGAGTCATTGTGTATATGTGTCTTTGACTATGAAGACCTTAGTTTGTTGGGTCAATTGTGTGGGGGAGCAGTAGTCCCAAGCATATTCTATTGTTCTAGCTTGAATACTTTGTTACTTTTATACTACTATTCTATACTACAGCATAATCTACTGTTATCAGCCACAGTACTTGCTTATTGAGCATAGCGAACTTATTTGTAACACTATTACTGCGCTATCTTCCTTATGATAGCTTGCTCATATGGATATCTGTCTGCCTGGCTAACGAGGCCTAATGGCAGGACCACCTTACTAACTGTTAGTTGTTCTTCAGTCACTACTGCCACAAGTTTGTGAACTTGTTTGGTCAAGTCGTGTACACGTCGATGCGCCTGTAGCTTTCTTTATTATAAGTTCCTTTTGCCGCATACTACATGCATGACGGGAGACCCTATGACCGCATGGGTCTGGTCACATGTTTAGGTACCATATCTTGCCACGTCAGACACGTATGATGCTTATGTTTAATTGTGTCGGGCTGATGCCGGTGATTCATGTCAGAGCCGACCTATGCATCATAGCTCGCGAACTTCGTGTGTTGCCTATGGATTTGGATGGTTTAACCAGCATTGAACTGGCACACCTTATCTGACTAGGGTGCCGACCTAAGAATAGGTCAATAAAATTGTTGTATGTTCCCACAAATTCTGAGCACACAGAGCCACCAGGCTCATCAGTGCGACATTTGTCACTTGGCCTCAAGGCAAAGGGCTTTCCAAACACTCTAAACACCGATAGACATAACCACAACTCTCTAGTAATCGCGTGCAACTCAAATAGCCACCAAACAAAACCACTAATCATCAACCCAACACTTTAAAACCTCACGTGCTAAACTGTAACCTTCACAAATACTTGGAGAAGAGTCTACACTGACACCAAACTCCCAGAACTTCCACAAGAACCACAGGGTTTGAACCTATGCATTCCAGAGAAACCCCGTCCAACAAGCCAAAGGGTTTGAACCTTTGTCAACCTGCGGATATAACACAGAAGAGCAAACACTAATCAGACCAAAGGGTTCGAACCTCTGCCATCTGTAATGCCCCATGTCACATGAATGCCCTCAAGAACTCGAAAGGGTGACCTTCAAGACACCATACTCTCGTTCTTTCACAGAGCTCAAGTCAAACCAAAACCAAAACTACTGCACAAAGTGCCACGCCACTGTCTTATCCAAGCGTGCAACTTAATTCACACATTATGTATCTGATATGGGTTGTTTTCTCTCTCTAGAAGCTACAAACTGCTCCAAGTGCTTGAGCGTGTCACTAATCTGCTTTGCACTGTTACACTGGGGGTCTGAAACTTGTACACTACTTCTATACTATGGTATTTATACATCATGCGCTCTACAAATTAATACAACTGGTTTTAGTACTATTTCCTGCTTGGATCTGAATTGTCTGTGTTCCGCATGTCCTGTTGAGCATGCCATCTTGTAGCACGTTGGTCAGAAGGTCAATTAAGACCCAGACTTATCTTGCATGCATGGTTGTGACATCAGTTAGCAGTGCATGCAGCACGTAACCCGCCACATGTTATCTCCTCGGAGCTCCCACCTGTCAGGATTTGCTCCGCTCATATTCCTCTATTGTCTTCCAGTCGGCAAGGTGACTTGCGTGATGCATAGACCTCATGTACTTCAGCCGAAGTGTAGTATCTCGGTTTTATCTGGCCTGGGGCTTTCATTATATGATGCATGCTAGTTGCCGGTCGATCCGTGCCTTGCATGTCATAGATCAATGTCTCCTATAGTTCATTTACATTGCACGTGTATTCAATTATCTTTTTAGAGTACATGTGCCACTTCATCTGAGTGCAGCTAGTATCAAACACTGGGCTCTCATATTTAGGATGACCGTGTCTCGTATCTCCCTAAGCTAGAGCATGCGCTCTAACAATAGTCACTTCGAATATTCATGGTATTACACTTATTTCATTGCGCTCTTCTCTAATCTCTCTTATTTCAGTTGTGGGACTTCTCAACTGGTGTCTAATGTTATAAAATGCGAAATTACACACATAAATGCCTAGCAGGCATGTCAACAGTCCTAAACGGTGTTGAGTCCAAAATGATCCTATGTTGACAATGTCAATTCCTATAAGTCTGCCGGAGACTACCCAAGTGGGCTGCGATAAACGATGTTGAAAATAAAGCCAAATAAAACTCCTATGGTATGAAGATGAAGATGCTCCAATTGTATAAAACAAAAGAGGTGGTGTACAACATGAATGCCGGTGTTACATGCTAGATGCAAGTATCAACCGCTAATGACAGGGTGCAAGCTAACGTGCGATGTGCGACACTGGAGATAATTCTAAAACTGGTCAATCACAGTTTAGAGCGTTTCTCAAGGCGAGCGTGAAGGAGTATGAAGCTCAGATGGTGTAAAATCGGTCTTTGGCTTATAGCGAGCATATGGAGTGCAAACAATTGCTATTGTTCATATACTACACTATGTGTGGGGTATGGTTCATTTAAAACCAGTGCTAATGACTGTAGCAAGTGTGTAGAGACAAGATTATATCTGGTGACAAGTGTATAGTGAGGCTAATGGCAGAGTAACGGGTGGTAGTTGATTACCTTCTGTACTATGATCTTCTATCCACTCTTATACTACCGGAGATAATTATTATTAGCAGTACTTAGTAAAGCTATAATGCTGCGGCTTTGTAAGGATTCTAGTGACCATATGTATCTCCATAGTCGCTTGTAACAGCCAATCCTCTGCATTACTGAAGGAAGGTAAATTGCCTAGATCATGGGTCTTCTTCAGCATGGTTTTTGAGGTGCTGTTTAACTGCAGACTGGGAGGGTATGGTTGATAACCTGAGGTGTATGAAAGGAGTATCGAGTGCTAGCGACCTTGGCATGGTGTTATTGGTAAAACCAGGTGTCTAGCTGACCCAAACCTGGTGATTATTGAAGCAGAATAATGGTCGACAGGTATGACCTCATATAATTAAAGGATCAATGCTGGGTTTTTATGCCGTGATGTGCTAGTGATGAACTCTGATGCATCATATGATTTATCTCTGGTGGTCGCCTCATTGGTCGATATTGGTGCCTAGCCATGATGGTGTATGATTTGAGCTGTGAAATGAGTTGGGAGGGATATTCTTCATTATCTCCAGTCATTGAAGTGTCAAGAAGGTCCTATAGTAGTGTGTGCACACCGGAGATAATATTATATCTGGTGCTAAGTTGGTTGTCACTTAGAAATGACAAAGTTTGTGAATTCTGAGCATACAGAGCCCTAAGGCTCATCACCATATCACTCACCAGATCACCTTACTGTCCAAGATCAGCAAATCTTTTGCCCATGCCTAACCCATTTCGAAAGTCATTCTCAGTAGCCCGTGCTCCCGATGGGCAGGGAACAGAGGAACAGCCCCCATGTCCTTCCTCACTGCACCATTCTTTGTCCAGAAAGCAATTCACTTCTTCCACTTTGCCAGACCAATGAACAATAACCACTGCCTGAAACCTTCTTCAATGCTGTTGAACCTAGACTTCCGTGGCAACGGCAACACCCAAAACTCCGAAAGAGGTAGGGAAAGATGCTTGCAGTCACAGTAGTCAAGGCTATTTGTTTGTGCAAGTGGTTTGGGGCACTTCCGTGCGGTCAATTCCTCTAGACGCAGGTATACACTTCGACTATACAGTCTGGAAGTAGTACCCTTCAGCAGTCGAGTACTAAGAGGCTCAGGCTGTAAGCCGAGGGGGATCTTGATAAACGAGATAGAATGGGATCTGGTGTGACCTGGACACCAAGAAATTGTCCCAGAAGACATGGAATATGTCGAGATATTGTGCACCAGATATAGGCCACCGGATATGGTCCTAAAACCGGAGCAATGTCCAAGAAAATAATGTAAAACTGGTAAAATGCGGTATTAGGTCCTAAAACCGGTGTAGATGACAGAGAAGGGATATAATAAATGGTGGAGGTCCTAAAACCGGTCCAGAGAGTGTGTAACGGATATAGACGACGGCAATAGGTCTAAAACCGGTGCGACGTCCAAGAAAACGGTGTAAAAGCCTATAAAATGCGACAATAGTATAGACAAGATGTCTATATGTATACCTAATAAAGTGAGTGGAAATGGTGGTAATAAATGTACCACAGTGAAGTAAAACCGGTGGGAGTCTCGGTTTATTGATCTGTAAAACCGGAGATATGGAAACAAGTGTGTAGGGCTTTATAAAAGCAATAATGATGATGAGGGGAGTCCTATGGAGATGGGCCTTCAAAGATGCAATACAATCCTAAACTGGGCTGGGAGACGATGGTTTCGGCAATATAAAACCAGAATCGCAACTGAGACCGAAGCAGTAAAGCCGGTGACGATGTGGAAGTGATTTGAGAACAAAAGCAAGTAGTTGGAGCAAGAATGTGTCTATTGGGCAGTAATAATGCGATCCAATAACGATTAAGAGTAAAGCAAGTGATGGGGAATAACTGTGGGCGACTGGGATCGACTGGTAGTGTATAAAATCGTCAATAGAGTGTATATCCGGTAATTCGAAGCAATCCCCTTCTAACTAATTTTCTACAGTCTTATATACTAGAGGTCCGAAATTATAAATAGAAAACATATCTAAGCATTGGTAAGGCTGTAACTCCGTAGCTGAGTAATAACTGGTGCAAGCATGCAGATACTAGTCATCTGAAGCCACGGCATTGCGTTTAATGCCGGGTTTTTGAGGAGAAACCATATGGTTGTTGTAAGTGCTGTGAGGATCATGGGGTACTGTCTAACTGCGGATTATCAATGCGCAGCTACTAGCTGTTACTTTAAGGTCTTGGCAATGTAACAGCCTTAGTAAACGTGGTCTGAAGTGCCCATGCACTTTAAATAACTCGGATGGAAGAAGATCAATCAATCACATCAATTTAATTGAAGGATCAATGAAAGCGCAGCAAATTACGATTCCTGGTGATGTAGCAATGCTATACAGTTGAAGCTCTCTTAACCCATAGCGATCGGTGGACACTTGGAGCTATGGGTTATGGGAGAGTATGGGATTCGAGGGAGCTCATTATAGGTCAATTTTAGAAGACCAAAAATGCTTGTATATTGTTTCTGAGCTTGTAATATATGACAATATTCAACTACAATTGAAGTAATCAGTAATTTTGCTACTCTTCAGTGCATTAGTCTCTTCCAGTCGGGTTTTGCGTCCAAACGAAGCCAACATAGTCTCGAGTTGTCGGGCAAATGAATCTTCCATGCTCCCAACAAACTTTTGAAGGGTTGCAACAGCGCACATGGCATCACGGCGAGTTGGGCGAGGTTCAAGTGGCAAATCATCATCAGCATCACCTCCATTCATAACCATCGCTTCTTCCGCATTCTTCGATGCCATCACAGCATCGAAGATGTCATCGTCCGTTGTTTCAGTGTCCACATCCATCTGTTCTTCTTCTGTATTGACCAACTCTTCGATGTCCATGCGGTTACAAGATTGCAGGACACCCGTGCTTTGGAGGGCATCAAGGACTTCCTCAACTTCCTTCTCTGCATTGGTGATAGGGTTGAGGAGCGAAGTAACAGGAACAGAGACTGCAACGGTGTGAACAAGGGGAGTCTCTGGTAAGATACCAGCTTTGCGCCAGCAGTGCTTGATTGTTGTAGCATTGACTGACTTCCATGCTGCTGCGGCTAGTCGCATGGCTTCGAGCTGGTCAATGTCGTATATTCGGGCAGGAGGTACATTGTTGTCATAGCGATCGATAGCGTGCTGGATATAACTGGATCTGTAATATGCTTTGAAGCAACGAATGACCCCAGCATCCATGGGTTGGACATGCGAAGTTAAATTTGCCTTGAAGGGCTCGACTCTGATGCACTGAAGGCCTTCAGGGACAATATGGCCAGAGAAATTGTCTTGGAGCAAGAGAATCTTTCTCCTCTGCATTCGGAGTTCCATATCCCAGTGTAAGATCCACTCCTGATAGAGAACGGCAGTCATCCAAGCTTTCACATTGTAACGATAGTAAAAGCCAAGCTGTGCGCCTGTCTTCCTCTGAAAGGGGCGAGGCTTGTGGGCCTTTCCAATGACGAAAGCTTCTCTTTTATCCGAACCATCTGCATTCACCGTGAATGCATAAGTCAAGCGAACTTTGTTCCCCTTTACGCCAGATTGTGCTCTGTCAGCAAGTCCACGGTCTGGAGGCATCCTACGTTCTGCATCAGTCAGAATTCTGAGACAAGTTTCCTTGTCACTCACCCATAGAATAGGCCAGTCTCATCCATGTTATAGATATCACGAAGTTCATACTCTGTGAGAATTCCCTTCATGCGCTCTCGTTCTGCTTCAACATTTTGAGGATCGGCAGACCCAGCCTCACTGTGTCGCTTGAAGTTCTTCAGGCCATTCCAAACTTTGAACCGTGCCAGCCATCCATCACTCAATTCAAGTCTCTCGTCTTCTGGTATCCCCTTTAAATCAGCAAACGCCCTCCACTTCTGCCGCAATACTTCACCGGTCAGAAGAATGCCATCTGCCATTGCCTTCGCAACCCACAGATCCATCATATCGGAGATCTCTGGGTGCTGGGTTTGGCGTGCATGCTTCATGCGGTGAGCATGTGCACCATGCCTATCATACTCCTCCCTCCATTTAGCTTCATCCTTTATCCAAGCGCTTACAAGCGGCTGTTTGATTTTGAGCTTTGGATATATCCCGCTGAATTGCTTTGCTGTCTGTGACTGGTTCTTGCCATTGGCATGATACCAGTCAATGATTTCGATTCGCTGCTCTAGAGTTGCGATTGTCCGTTCACCAGTGGTGCATGCCTTTGTTTTGCCTGCCGCCTTCGATTTGTGATTGGGACTGACAGCCTTTTTATCATTTTTCTTTGTCGGTGCTGTGTGAAACTATCAATTGAAAGTCTAAGTCTGCGAGAAATTTAGAATTACCTTTCCTCTTTGCGCTCAGCCTTTTTAAATCTTGGACTTTATTTTGAAGTTGATCATATGCATGTCTCTGGCTTGTGTTCAGATCTTTCAAAGCGGCGCTGATGTTTGATGCTGACTGGAGCTTCTCGAGGACGACATCTTCTTCAACAAAATTGCCATTCTCATCCAACCAGGCTTCTTCCTCCCCCGAAACAGGTCTCCCATGGGCCAGTCTGTCAGCAATGTCTACTCGCTTTGCCTCAGTCGCAGCCTTCCAGCTCTGCAGGGCTTTTTGCAAGTCGGAAAGTGTTGGCGATGCCATATTATGGGTGCAGTGATAACAAATTTTTGTAAAATTTTGACAACCGGTAACAAGTCGGTGCTAAAGATAATAAAATAGCTACTGTCCGATGCTGCCGGTGGTCTTTGTCAGTGTGCTGATGTAAGAAGTATGGGTTCCGAGAGCGGTTTTTCCCATGAAAAGGTATGGGTTAAGGGGTATGGGTGATGTATGGGTTACGGTACCCATTTTGCTGCGAACCAAATCGGTGGAAGTCAAAACCTATGGGTTAGCACGTATTATGGGTTACAAGGGCCATGGGTTAAGAGGGCTTTGACTGTATCCGGTTGATTGTCGATCAGGCATGCCAGGGTGTGATGGGGCACAGAGATATAGTGCAAATCCGGTTGAAAACGGATATAAAATGTAGTAGGAGTCATAACCGGTGTACTTTGGTTTCTGGAAGAATATTCGAGTTATAGCCTTCGAAAACTCGTCTGAATAATTGAGGTGTAACCGCTGTATAACCGGTGGATGCCCGGAGATAATACTGAATGGGCTAGAGGTTTAAATCCGGAGTTTGTTCTGGTAGGTGGTAGGAGTATAATGGCAGAATAATCCGAATTCTGGAAGGATATTCGAGTTGTAGCATTCAAATATTCATCGGAATTACAGCTGAGTAATCGCTGTATAACCGGTGAGTGTCCGGAGATATTTGCTGACTGAACTAGAAATTAAATCCGGAGTTTGCTTTGGTGGTAGCAGTTGAATAAAGGAGGAATTGGTGGGTTGTGAGGGCTGTAAAATGTGCAAATTCTGTGCATACAGAGCCTGGAGGCTCATCAACACTTCCAGAGCCTGCCTGCAATCCCACCCACTTCGCTCTCAGAACTAGCTAGCCCTTTAGCAAACTACGCATACTCAGCTGCCATGTGCAAAACCCAATTTGGAAATCAGATCACTCAGAACGACTACAGACCCAATGTTAGCGCTACAGACTGACTCTTCTGTTGGACTACACCTTTTGCAATATGACAGCACTCAGAACTCTTTGCTGGCCTCCCACCTGAACTGGCAGATCATGCACACTTGGCAATCAGAGGAGCCCTAGCTCCCAACTCCAAATCCTCCTACACTGCAGGACTACTTCGCTTCACTCAATTTTGCAATATATGGGACATACCAGAAACAGATAGGAAGCCAGCATTGTATGCTTTACTCTGTGCCTTCATTGGTGAACACAAGGGCACCCATGCTGGCGGTTCTATCAAGAACTGGCTATCAGGATTAAAGATGTGGCACCACATCAATGATGCCTCTTGGTATGGTGATCATCGATGGGTAAAGATGGCCCATATCTCCATGAACAAAGAGGGCACAACCCACAAGTGACCACTGCGTGCCCCTGTATCTATAGAACACCTTCTCACACTCTGCAATGCCATCAATCTTTCCAATACCTTCCATGCAGCCATATGGGCAGTCGCAGTATGCACTTTCTTTGGGTGCCATCACCTGGGCAAACTCATAGTCACTAGGACATCAAAGTTTGATGCCAAATACAATGTCCTCTGTTCTACATGTTGGTTGCACTCACTTTCACTTAACTCTACATACTCAATACCACTTTATTTCAGGCATTAGATTCCAGGAGACATGGGGCAATGTTAGATCAGCACATTTTCGCATCCCCTGGACAAAGATGACCAAGGAAGAAGGAGTGGCCGTCATCCTCACTGCAAGGGACGACTACCTCTGCCCCTGCCATGCACTACAGAACCACCTCACAATCAATGGTGACGCTCCCATAGGCACTTTGTTATTCACCTACTGCAAAGGGAACACTTGGAAGCACATGCTTAAGTATGAATTCCTGGACTTCTGCATCTGAATATGGGATAGGGCATCACTCGCACACATACACAGTCATAGCTTCCACATCAGAGGTGCTGTTGAGCTCCTACTGGCAGGGGTACCTCCTGAGATCGTGGCAGCTACTGGAGGATGGACATCTCTTGCATTCCTCCTGTACTGGTGCTGCATGGAGGAGATACTTCCACTCAGCACCTCAAGGGCATACAAAAAGACTCACTTTGATGAACTAGTGGCCCTCTTCGAACAATTCCGCATAGCCAACAACATCCCATGTAATCTTATCACCACTTCCGATTGCGATCTACAATTATAGAGCAGAAGCTATGCTATGCTACCTACCTCATGTATAACCAATACCAGTACTCTTAGCTACAACAATACAAATGAAACACAATTCCATTTTTAAAATAAATAAAATCCGTGGGTATCAGCAGAGCTTTGCTCCATTGGGTGAGCCATCTTTGTTAGACACTACTGAATCTGCCTGGTAGTGAGCCACAGCTCTGTCTGGTGTTGCTGGATTTGGTACTCCCACTCTCTGGTTCACCAAGCACTCCAGACTTGGAGCTTCACAGTGCCATCCCAACTCTGGGACCTACACAAATCGGCCCAATTCTCATGCCACCTCCCTCTGGCCATTCGATTCCCTTCTGCAAACCCCCAAGTCTCTGACAACCCACTGTATATGCAGGTACCCACCACATATCCGGCGTGTATCCATTCACTGGATCTGATACAATAACAAGACCATTAAAGTATCTACCCGTCACTTCCTTCCAAGCGACATTTAGCTTATCAGGTGATTCCATACTGGGTCATGCGCCAAGATCCGTGGTGGATATCACATGTATGGGTAGATGAGAAGGACTGCATCGACATGATGACACCTATCAATGGACATGAGTGGCCTGTGCTGATGCCAAAGGATGCTAATCTCAATCTTATCCGCATCGAGATGTTGAACTTTGGAGCAAAGTACACATGGCTGGATGTCCTATGTTTGCAGCAGGAGGGTGGAAAGGGCGAACATCTGCGCTTGGAGGAGTGGAAGCTCAATGTGCCCACAATTGGATCTGTATTCAAGAAGGCTAGAAAGGTGGTGTGCTACTTCAATGGACTGGGTCATCCACTGCACTTGTCAACAGACTACTTTGAGAGCGATCGTTGCTGGTTCCAGCGTGCATGGACATTACAGGAGATCACCAACAATTACATCATTGCTGGGGACTGTGGTAATGACATCATGGAAGAGAGTGTGGGAAGGAGGTTCGACGAACAATTGAAGTCACTGCAGAAATGGCGCGGTCTATCCCTCATGTCAGAGATGCAACATCAGGTGTCAACAAACCCATTAGATAAAGTTGCAGGCTTGGCATATCTTCTCCGAACAGACTCCATCCCTATATATGACCCTCACCAACCCCCAGCAGATGCCTGGGAAGTCCTTATGGACGCCTTAGAATCCAATGTTCGTCTAGCTTTACTTTTCTACTACCATGAACCAGGGGATGGAAGGAAATGTTGGCGACCATCTTGGGAGCAAGCAATGAGATCCAAAATTATGGTTCCGAGTTCAACTGACCCATTATGGTGGCTTCGTAGGATAGACGGTCCCGATACCGACCGTTATGCTGGTTACCGCATCAAAGCATATGTCCATGGTTTGAGTGAGGTGAAAACCGACGCACCACCTCGGCAAGGAGAACTGGCTCTGAAGGATGCCTTTGCGGTACCCCAAACATTGAAAGTTGTGGCTGACCACATATTCTCAATTCCTGATGGCTTGTATACACTCCTAGGCTGTGAGGATTGGTTGTCAGGTATGGATCTCTGGGTAGTCGGCGAGCTAAGAGATGATCGGAAGTTTGAGAAATTGTCGGTATTCCGTTCCGCTGACGTTGAACAAGTAAGGCTGAAAGAAATGAGGCTTGAAGAAATTGGCACTTATCTTTGCTGACGTTAATGCAATTTGGCCATTCATGGAAAAAGATACGTCGAGCTAGAATTGTATTCACATATGCACAAGAATATGTGTGCTTATTTGACTCTTTTGAACAGTGCAAAGGATATAAGTCTCACCCGTTCATCGGTTGGATCCCAGATGGAAGGATCTTGCACGGTGCAAAGTCGAGCAAGATAGCTGGATGTCGTCGGAACTTTCCCAAGCTAAAATGGTGCAGTTCGAGTGCTTCGGTTCGTGCTGTTGGCCAGTTGTGCAAGTCGTGTCCACTGCTTTCACGAAAATAAACGAAGAATGATACCACGTACAACATGTGAAATGATGGGTTTCATGTAATAAGGTGTACCTCATAATGAGGCTCTTTATTTCTCTAGCTGCAGTGACTGATGGTCTTCGTACCGAAGTAAAAGCCATTGTCGTGTTCCTAGGTAAAAAGGCTGATGAGCGATTGATGAGACGCTATGAGAATCGTCGAGTTAATCATCCGCAGGTGTAAGTGTGAGGTTTGTAAAATACACCCTTTGATCCACAATTTAGCCAGAGTTTTCACAACTTGACGGCTTAGTTGGGTAACTGAACCAAGCCGCGTGCGCAAATTGCGGAGATTACAACAGCGGTACTGAAGGGATATCACAAAGAGAGATTAATTGAACTCTGCATACCGTTGTAGACTTCCCCTGAAAACTTTCGTTGGGCGAGTCAAAACATTCCGCGAAGTATCCAAGTAATATCTGCTCACTCAATCTAGGAAAGTTTGGAAGGGCTCCTCAATCGCAAATGCTATAATACCACAGTAATAACGGAACCTCCTAATCAGACGGGAGATTCCTCTTCATCCAATCCTTCAAATCATCCATCTCCTGCGCCTTGACAGAATGCCCTAGCTCCTCATAGACACGATACGAAATTCCTCCAACCTCATCGTCTTCTCCTGAACCACGAATCCCGCCACCTTCAGTGCATCGAGACACGTCCCATTTGTCTCGATAGTGATAATCTCATCATCCGTCCCATGGCCGATGAACATAGGCACGCCCTTTGCGTTTCCCGTCCGCATACTCTGCACTCAATCAGACGAGTCAGAGCGGACCTCTTACAGTAAACGCACCTCAGCCAGTTTCTCTGGAAGTAGCATCCTTCTGATTAGCATAACAACACCCGAAATCTTCAGGTCTGTGCGGGTGACGGTGACGAAAAGAGACATATTAGCACCCTGGCTGAATCCAGCCAGTACAACCCTCTTAGTCCCGCCTTCCTGTTCTTGACGGACGATGTGCGATAACGTTTCAACAGATTGAAAAATCCCTTCTTCATCGTCCGGTCTCAACCGGCTGTCGTACCTTTGTCCACCGAGCCGCGTGCATGGTTGGAGCGAACTAGGTCTTAATTAGATAGTACTCGATATCAAACAACACGAGAGAATATACGCCTGAGGCATCAGCCACTTGATATGATTCAATGCCGGATCATTGGCCAGCTCTTGCGCGATAAGTCTTATCTCCTTTGCGTTGCCGCCTAATCCCTACGAGTCGTATTCAACGGTATTCGGTTCGAAACGGAGAGCAGCCACTTATACGTGGATAAGAATCACTGTAACACTCAAGCCCGACTTTGCTGGTATCGTAAGGTATTCGGATTGCTGAGATGGATCTGTACTAGGCATTGGTTAGAACCGGGTCGAAGTAGGGCGGATAAAGGACCTGCTCATGGCAATAACAAAAGCGGAGGTGGTGGCTTGTAGACAAAACGGACTACATCACATGATGACCCGACTATTATTTTCACTGCTCTCGCAAACTTCAAAGCCGTAAAATTACAATGTCATTGACAGAAACAGCGCAGAACAAAACATGATCTACAACTAAAACAAACGATATAAATTTATCACAACTCCGAAGCTTGACCTTAGGCCCACGTACTCGGTCTATGAATATAATTTAGCGTCAAACACGACTCTTGAAAATCAGGGGAAAAACTTACCCAAAGAATGAGCCATCGGCCACAGTCAAAAGGGGCGTCCCAGCGCTATCCGCATTTGAAAACGGCACCGTATTTCCCCACCATTTCTGCACTTTATTTATCCCGATGTTCCCATTCATCGGATACTGCAGGCAGAAAAAGATAATCACAGCTGACACCGCGACACCCGAATCCATGGCCGCCGAAAGGACGTAGTTGTACTTTGTCCACCACGAGAAATGGCGCCGGCGGATAACGTATTGGAAGATGAACCCGACGATAGCCCAGGGGACGTAGTTGACGGCACTGGCTGGAGGGATGGCGCCTGTCCCGCTGAAGATGACCGGGAAACTGGGAGGAAAGTTATCAGACGTCGTCTAAAAGGGTTGGAAGAGGAACGAGAACGTACTTGACATAGCGAATGATACTATTCGACCACTTCCAGCTGATAAGGTAACTTATAACCGGGCAGGCGAATCCAATGAGGAAGAAGAATACTAGGGCTATCAAGAGATTAAGCAAAGCCAGCGTAGCCCAAGATCCGGAACACGCACCGTAGTATACCTGTCCCTGAGAGAGCTGCCTCGCTGGTCCAATAACACCCCAGATAATACTGGCGGTGCCAAATACCTCCGTCGACGGACAGATGAAGCCATCCTTCTGCGCGGGATCACAAAGGTTCTCGATATTGGTAAACATCCACACTTGCACACTGAGCTGTGTGGTACCAGCGATAACCGTCGCGACGACCTGAGCCCAGAACATCGACCGCGGGAGAATCTTCATGTAGTGGCCCAGCTTGAAGTCGGATGTGAAAGTCAGAGCTGCCGACGGTCGTCAGTATACGGCTAAGGATCTACATGTAGCGCGTACCTTGAGCCATGTTGATGTAGCCCCATGTCTTGAACATCATCATTGCAACAGGGCGTCCGGGGAGCGCGTATCCAACGATCAACTCCGTGACGACGTTCAGCCCGACTTGTTGATTAGTGATGGCTTGGCTCATTCCAATAGGAATGACGTAGACTAAGGAGATAACCAAAGCGAGAATAAAGTATTTCCTGCAGGAATGTCAGCATGTGGACGAAGATGAAAGAAGAGAACCACATACACGGGGAACTTGGTATCCCAGACCTCAATTGAGATGACGCCAAATGCGAACATGGCCACTAGAATACACGTCAGCATGGCGACAACAATCACACGGGAGACTCACAGAATATGATCGCATACCACCACTCCGGAACTTGAGGGTATTGCGGCATAAGACGCGCGTGAATATCAGGATGCTCGTTCATGCACATGGCCCGGCGTGCTTGTTTTCAGATCTGCTTTCGGAAGTAGAGCCTGATTCAAGCTAGTCAGACATGGAGATAATGAAGAGCCAACAAAGATTCACGTACAAGGCATGCCTAATGGTGGCAGTGATACTGCGAACGACAGGCCGTAGGAGATGGCGAATGTCGTTGAGATGAACAAAGGGCTATACTCCTTGTATATCGCCTCGTTGAAGGTGACGTCGGGGTTCACGATTTTGGTCATGTCGTAGGTGGCACGAAAGTGATCATACAATCCTCGGGATGAAATCCTACCGGGCATACCAGTTCACGTAAGGAAAGAACGGTCGGGACAGAAGAAAATACTCACGGCATATTTTTGCTATCCTATGCGAGCGGTGGTACCGAGCTGGAGTGGTCACTATTTTCCAACGACATCGCTGGCGACTCGACAATATCTTCAGTTTGGAAACGCTCCCGCCCAGCACCATCCCCGACGACTTCGAGCTCCTCTGAGTTTCTCTTCTTCGTTCTTGGCTCGGGCACATCTACCTCGACGTCGACCTTCAGCTTTCTCGGTGGTGTTCCCGACCTCACGGGCTCCGTTACATCGTCCAACGACCTCTTCCTAACGGGTAGGTCAGGCACCCTCCAAGCCTCGTCATCCTCCTCTTCGTCAAACTCTTCGTCATAGTGTGAGTCGTAGTCGAGATCCTCATCCTCAGCATTGGCTTCGTTGACCTCGGGAGACGGTATACGAATCTCCACTGCAGCTGTAACAGGCTAAGCGGTATCCTCGGGTGCTATCTGAACGGCGCCCTATGCAGCTTTGGCTCGCTCGCATATCTTGCACCGGCAGTGGTAGAGCGGGCGACAGGCATCTCTCCATATCTGGAATATCCATTGTCAGAATTCAATGTGAATTGAAATGAACAAACTCACTCCGTGGAAAACCTCCAAACTCTGCTCCGGCAGATTTATCAGCGATTCCGGAATATACGGTATCGGTCTCAAAAGTCGTGACGGGTCAAACACGGGGGATACCGGGATCAAAATGGCCTCCTTCGGGGGCGGAAAAGGCGTCATCTGTAATGTCGATGTTGATAGCACTGGGCTCGTAGTCGATCCATCTGATATACTGGATAGCGAAGAGTCGTCGCTACTGCTGCTTTCCTCCATGATTCTTGTTCTCTGTTCGGTCTTGCGTGCCTCTAGTCGTTCGTTCCTCCTCCTCTCCACCTGAAGGGATCGTCCTCGATGCTCGGCTCACGAGAATGTCCACTCACGTCACGAGGTGGCGGCCAGACCTCTTCGCGGAACATGCTCCCAGAGTCGCCACGAACAAGCGAGGCGGTGGAGTAATTTGAAGGTTCGGAAGGTGGAGGAGAGAGTGCGTGCATCGAGCGAGGGATAGACACAGGAGTATTCTGCAGGTCCCTATATCGCTGATGAGTCGTGTCCCCAAACTCGTCGTCGAGGAGCCCGACAGCACCAGCACATTTGCCTTCCCGCCTCATGCGCTTGATAGTCTCCATGAACCCAATGCGCCGTTTCTGGGCGCGTTTGTAAATGAAGACGGCACCGAGGGCGAGCGCAGCAAGGACGAAAGTGGCAGTAGTGACGCCGGCAATAAGGGCCGTACGGTTGACGTTTGCACTCGAACCGGAGTCAGAGGAGGCGACTGAGGTGGGCATATTCGTCGTGTACGTGGTGAGCTGAACGGAGATAGAAGTGACGATGGTGGTGTGCTCGATTCGTCGGAGGTGGTTGTGATAGACGGTGAGGTCGTCATGGTTTCAGTTTGGGAAGTGTTGGACGCGACAGAGGTCGTTGTGGTTGAAGGCGGGATAGAAGATGTCAAGGTGGCCGTGTGCGTCGAGGACGTTGACGATGGCCGCGCGGATATCGTGGAGGATGTCGACGTCGACGTCGATGATGTTGTGATGGCGGTGGAGCTGCTTGTGCTGCTCGTCGTCCTGGAAAAATGTGAGCCAAACTCGGGCAAAAGATGCACCGGTGACATACATGATGGGCGCCGAGGACGTCGAAGAGGAAGCGAAGCTTGAAGACGTACCAATGGTACTTGAGGACGTGCTCCCGACCGCGTCACTCGTTGGCGATGTCAATGACCCAGCACCTCCCGAACCCGCCGCACTCGTATTAGAAGAAGCTGCCCCGTTCCCATCCGTACGCGACACCTGCGCAGAAGGACCCTACGTTTCATCAGCACAAAGCCTCGTGTATCTTTCATTCTGACGTACAGAGGTCGGCTGGCGTGCGCCAGAGTCGTTAGCAGGGTCCTGTCGAGGGCGGAGTTGGCGTTTAAGAGCCATTAAAGTCGTCTTGAAGGATCGAGAAGGGGCATGCACTAAAGTAGCAAGGAGTAAACGAGCGAAGGAAAGTGAAACAAGGAAAGCAAGACGTACAGGGACCCAGGATACTGTTGACCCTGCGATGATGAGCGAAATGAGCTACATCTCAACCTGTGCATCTCCGAAGGGTCGACTTCGTCAAAGAAATGGTAGACGTGCTCAAGACGTTGCAGGCCGTCGTGGCGGGAAACATGCTCGTTTCGACGGCGGCGGCAAGTAAACGAAGAACACGGGGACCATAAAAATGATCGTCGTCGTGTCTGTGAGTGGTTTTGCGGCAGTATATACTGCAGCTGAGGTTCCGGGACATTTGAGGCAATGTCGCCTAAGTCTTTCAGCAGGGGGTGGTATCAAAAGAGTTGCCCAGTCAAGCGTGGGTGAATTGCTAGCCGAGTGAGTACGCGAGAGGGTTATACACCTCCATATAGTACTCCTCGGTCTCTGGTTATGAGCTTGTAACTATCCGACACAAATGAATGAGCTACAGCAAAAAAAAAAAAAGAAATAACAGAAAACACACTATGGTACCCAAAGCGAGGAAACGACGAATATGAAGTCCTCAGAACTAGTCCTCAGCAGATGCCCTGGTGTGCTTGCTGCAATATATATTGCAAGAAAGGTGGCTGGAGTGGAGGAAACTTGTCGTTGAGTTTGAACTGGGAAGAGGGAATGCTGCGAGGGATTTCCACTTTTCGGGAGTTAAGGGCGGGCTGCATAGTTCTTGGGGAGCATTGAGGTTACCAATATAACCTTCCCTGGTCGCTGAGAGTGAGACTGTAGCGATCTAATGCGAACTGGTTAGCTATAGCAATAGCAGACAGTGAAATGACGGACCATAGCACCAAGATCGACACTCACTTCGATTACGCGGTCGCGCCGCCTCACAGATATGCTGGCTAGGGATCGCCTTGCATTCCATCAAGGTCCTGTTAGCTTGCCACGCCGTCTGAAGGCGAGACAGCGCCAGCGAGGATGACGGTCGGTCCCAAGTCGCCAAATATAGTAAGGACGATGATGGCAAACGTAACAAGGGTGCCCGTGGCTCTGTCAGCAGCCGGCGTCATGGGAGGAGACACCTTGAAGCTATTGAAGCCTTCGAAGGCGTAGAAGGATGGGTGGGTGTGGCGAGGACGGTGGCAGTACTCCGATAGTAATGAGCATCTGCCGACAGTACGCAGACATCCATTTCGCTGCGACGCTGCCATTTGCCTCAGTCGTTAAGCTAAATGGGGCGCGGAAAACGTTTACTCACTGTTGGACGCAACACAGCGTGTTTTTACCCAAGCTTCGGCTGACGTCTGTTGACGAGGGTGGCGAGGGCCATTTGATTGGCTCACAAGCTCACTCTAGGTAGAAATCATGGAGAAACCATAGACGAGGTCTGGAAGCTTTAAGGAAAGCGGATATCCATGTGAGAGGCGGTTGAGATGACGATGGTGTATATGTGAATGGTAAAAGAGACGCAACGGTGGTCCCTATAGTTGCGGTTGATGGTCCTACGGTGTTTCAAATTGTCACCACAGCGGTCAATGACGGGAGATGGGTGGGGTCGTCATCGGATGTGAGGGAGGGGTTATTTTGTACAATTGTCGACGGCATGAAGACGGTAGCGACGACGAAGAATCGGAGGATGTATGTCCTAGACTAGTATAGTATTTGTGTGGGAAATTTAATTCCTGAGGCACTGGAGGCGCTAAAGAAGTCCGCGTCACCTTTGGAGGTAAGGAGGATGCGTATTGTAACAGACAGTGCCGGCAGAACAGCGACGAAACAAGGAAAGCAAGACATGCAGGGACCCAGGATACTGTTGACCCTGCGATGATGAGCGAAATTGAGCTACATCTCAACCTGTACACGTCTGAAGGGTCGACTTCGTCAAAGAAATGGTGGACGTGCTGAAGAAGTTGGAGGCCGTCGTGGCGGGAAAATGCTGGTTTTGAAGACGGCGGCAAGTAAACGAAGAACACAGGGACCATAAAAATGATCTTCGTCGAGTCTGTGAGTGGTTTTGCGCCAGTAGATACCGCAGCCGAGGTTCGGGGACTTTTGAAGCAATGTCGCCTGAGTCTTTCAGCGTGGGGAGGTGTCAAGATTTGCCCAGTCAATCGCGGGTGAATTGCTAGCCTACTGAGTACGCGAGAGGGTTATACACCTCCATATGGTACTTCTCGGTCTCTGGTTATGAGCCTGTAACTATGCGATACAAATAAATGAGCTACAGCAAAAAAAAGAAATAACAGAAAACACGCACTATGGTACCCAAAGCGAGGAAACGACGAATATGAAGACCTCAAAACTAGTCCTCGGCATATGCCCTAGTGTGCTTGCTGCAATATATATTGCAGGAGAGATGGCTGGAGTGGAGGAAACTCGTTGTTGAGTTTGAACTAGGGGGAGTGCTGCGAGGGATTTCCACTTTTCGGGAGTTAAGGGGGGGCCGCATGGTTCTTGGGGAGTATTGAGGGTACCAATATAACTTTCCCTGGTCGCTGAGAGTGATACTGTAGCGATCCAATCCCAACTCGTTAGCTATAGCAATAGAACACAGAGAAATGACGGACCATCGGACCAAAATCGACATTTACTTCGATTACGCGGTCGCACCGCCTCATAGATATTGCTTGACGCTGGCCAGTGATCATCTTGCATTCCCTCGAGGTCCTGCTAGCTTGCCACGCCGTCTGAAAGCGAGACAGCGCCAGCGAGGGTGACAGTCAGTCCCAAGTGGCAAAATCCAGTAAGGACGAGGATGGCAAAAATATCAAGGCGTCCTAA
This sequence comes from Armillaria novae-zelandiae, assembly GCA_030435655.1. Classification (NCBI taxonomy): domain Eukaryota; kingdom Fungi; phylum Basidiomycota; class Agaricomycetes; order Agaricales; family Physalacriaceae; genus Armillaria; species Armillaria novae-zelandiae. The sequence goes on from JAUEPR010000041.1 coordinate 402,775, forward strand.
GTATGCTCCTTGTTCACCAGAAATGCGACCTAACGAACGAATGAAAACTCGTTAACTACAGCAGTAAAAAAAATAGAAATGACGCACCTAAGCACCAAAATCGACTCCCACGTCGATTGGGCAGTCCTGCCGCTTCACACGCACGTCCAGACACTAGCAGAGGACCAACTTGCATCTTAGGGTCCAAGCTCCCCGCACCGTCTGAGAGCGAGGCGACGCGGGCGAGGGGTATGGTCAGTGCAAGTAGCAAATATCCCCGACCTGCCAATTTGGGCAGAGTTGTCGGCCCGTGCTTACCGGCTATCAATCTTGAACTTGGAATCTGCTACATCTCTTGCTTGTGCCGTTTCGCTCTGAGTCCGTGGCTACGAGCTAGGGGAACCCCGTGAATACTCGAGATGGCTTTTGCGTGTGTTTTGCAGTGAGATGGCTGGATGGCATAATCGGAGTGCGAGTCGAATATGGGATAAAAGGGTGTAATTTCTGTCATTATCATTGTTACAGCCAACGAATCTTTGTAGAATTTTTACGGGCTCATTTATAGCACTGAAGAAAGATCCTCTATACATCTTTAACCCTTCTCCCTCACCTCAAGGCTCGCCGTTCACCTGGAGTTAGAGGATGACTCTCGCGAAACTATAACCCGCTCTGAAAATAGTGGCCACTTGTCTCCTGGACTCCAGTTCCACGGATGTGGTGCATACTCCAGCAGTACCATTTCAATATATGGAGATGACTGTTTTTACCCTCCCCATTTTCTTTGTACGCTTGTCGCCTGCATCGATTCACTATTTCCCATTTTACTACCCACCTAGATGGTCGTCGATTTCTGCGTGGCGTCAGTGCAGCGAGCAGCCACGACTTTAGTACCATCTTAAGTAATAGCTACTGCGTCGTCGACCGTTGCCATGCTCCCCTCTATTGAAGTAGTGCCGTCGCCGTCACGGTCTCCCTCGACACTCCCTTGCCAACATCTTGCTGCGACAACGAACCTCATGTGACTGCACAACGTACATCATATTTTTGTCTATAATCACCATCTCATTGTCCTTCTCAGCAATGCGCGACCCCCAAGCTTTATTACGGCGATTCGACGCTGTCGATAACCCGGGAATTGGATCGGTGGTACGTCCCACAGTTTTCTCGTACGAATTCCTCTACGGTTCAAAACGAGCCGGCCAGCGAATGGGGCCAGGATAGATACGCGATGGCGCCGTTACATTAGGGTCTAACGTGACCTACTACTTTTGAGGAACCCCACGAAATAACCCAATTAGTGGAGCATGTAGAAGTCACCTCTACAAAGATTCAAGGTGACGGTGACGGGGTGACGACAGCGACGATGGGCGAGAGCTGCTCATGAGCACTGAGCACCGCATCGATGTTTCACAAACTTGCCGCTCCTATTTCTGTCGCGGTCGCCTTTGTTACAGAGGCGCTTGCAGCTAGAGGTTATCGTGGCCGTCAGAGTCATGGAAGGGGTGGTGAGGGTGATAGGGTGACAACTATGACAACGGCCACCGTAAAAGTAGTCTAGACAGTATGGAATGATCCCATTGTGGGATAGGAAGACATCGCCAGTGCCCCCCATAACGGAAGAAAGCCGAGGTCGCCATTGTAGGGTAGCGGTGATTGGATAGCAGCTGCAGTGAGATGATGGACGCGGGGAGCGCTATAACCGAGCCATGAAGAGACCACCGGTTCTCCTATGGAAGCTAGTGTAACCGGTGGGAAGTTTGATCGCCTGGTGAAAATTACGGCGTTCATGCCATCTCGGTGTGCATCGCGAGAGATTTGGGAGGTGCAGAAACAGGTTCGTGATAATTAGAGGTAAAGCTCCAGTACCTAGAAATAATTGTCGCTGGTAGAAGGAAACAAGATGAGAATTTCACACACCAAAACTTTGAAACGACATTCACGTCCGTTTTGCAGTCCTGCGGTTAAGAGATACTGGCCACCTGATTTGAGGTTTCACTTAACATATTTCCTGTTATGTTTGAACTCACGCGACCGCCAGAGAGCAAGATGGCACCAACGAGGAACATGGTGAGTGGGAGGGCCGAAGCGGCGTATAAAAAGCATCTGCCGAATTGAGAACGATTTGCATCACATGGTACATGCTGAATCGGCGGCGGGCCGTGGCAATTTCTCTCTTCACCTCCACCATCATGCACCAACCCTTCAACGATTCACAATGTGTCCTTGAATTGTGCTTAACATGTATACGCTAGAGATTGACCTGCTTAGCCTTGTGCGCTAGTGGAAATTGAGAACAATACTAAGATATCTCATCCGAGCTGAAGGACGAAAAAAGAGGCATTTAAAAAGTGCATTTTGCGTTCACCAGCTTTTCAGTTACACGAATCATCGTGCGCTGACAGAAATCTCCATTTCTGTCAATTTTGACATAGACGCGATCGGTGTGCTTCAATTATGCACGACTGGTCCCTGCTATATTTTCCCTTCGCACAGCAACTGCGTTCAGAGATTAATTGAAAGGTACAGGCGCTCCGGCGTCCAGCAAGAGCACCCACCATCCCCAGACGTATCATTCACGAGGCTTTTCTGCCGCAGAAGGGAGAGTGGAAGGACATTAACAAGCTGGCGCCACTGCACACATTCGCAGAGTAGGTTAGTGCCTAAAACATATTCGCCTTTCCAGCAGTGATTGACTCGTTGCTGCTAGAAAAGATCAAAACGATTCCTAATCCTGTCCTTGACTCGCCCTGTATCTACCAAACGAATGGGGGTGGATCGCATGTAATTCTCTTGGAAGTAATCTCGTACGTGCTCCTGTTTCGTCTCTTTGCTTTGATGTTCACAGAAAGCTGAAGGCTGTCTGATACCAAGTATCGACGCAGATCCCTCCGCCTTTCTATTACCACCATCTTGCGAATATTCAAGATATCAGATAACAGTGTCGCCTGTCATGAGCGTACGCAGGACGACCCGGTCCCTCGAATCACCATGGATCTTCGCACTCTGGCACCTTCTGTTCAGCAGTCCTTGCTTAGCGCTATAAGACGTTTATGAGTTCCAGTTTTGCCGGAGGAGATGTGCTTTTTCAACTTCCTAGCTCCTTTAACTTCTCTCACTGACGCTTGTGTGCTGAAAGCACACATGCACACCGACCTGCGATGTGGTTTGTACCGCCGCAGGTGAGGACGTTCACACTTCCATTCAGTGTTGCGGTGTCATCTAAGAGCATCGAATATCTGCTGCATGGTTAAGAGTCCATTTATATGACACAGCCCAAGTTCTCCCGACGTATTACACCAGTGTAGAGGGGATACAGGAGAAGCCAAGTCGGGGTTTTCCGGATCCTGTCCGCCTCGATGTCCTCGGACGACTCTCGCATACTAGGCCGTCTGAACAATACATCCTTATCTCGTTTCCAGCTCGTCTATGGCCATAATCGCTCTGGGCGCTGGCCTAGTCGATACAGCGACCTTGTAGGCAACCTAGCATGTACGTACATTTCCTCTACCCCGTCTCGCTCCTCAAACTAATACCTTCTCAGGTATTCAATAGTATTCGTATTCTATTATGTGCGGATTAAACAATGAACAGGATCTTCAGGAATATCGTGTGATGTCGACAACAAATTATATTCCAAACGCCAATGCCTCACTCAAAGCTCCGTTCCAATGAATCACAGAAGTATATTCGGACCACAGCATTCTGTCCGACTGCTTCCCTTGACGCCACTACAATCGCCCCAATTTTCCTCTAGGCACAAGCTTGCATTAGAGATCGTCTCCCGTTTGATGAAATGAATGATCCTTCTAATGATAAACGCACACCGACAACAGGTATTTAGCTGCCCTTAAATCCGGTTGATAGTGCGTCAGGTATACCTTTCCGTCCTTCTCTTTATGCTTAGGCTGAATCGCTTCTTCAGGCCTTCGCGGAGCTGCCACTGTACTGGTATCATTAGCTCCTTATCTACGTTTCCAGGAGACCCAACTTGCTAGCTGAAGATTGTTGCGGTCCTAGAACATACCGTTCCATGTGTGTGGGTGCACCCCTTGATCCCATCGTCGCTGTATGAAAATGCAGAAAGTCACCCACCAACACTGTAACACCAGTTGTCGGTTTGCCATTCGGTATTACTCTGCTACGATAGGAACCCACGATACATGCGTTCGGCGGCCCCGCTTCCCAGCTGATGTCGGGTCTCCATTTGTTGAACCTGATAGTGTTCTGCCAAAACAAGGAGTGGCCGCGAAAGGGGGCAATTCTTTCAAGAGTCACGTCACTAACGAGCTACGGCCTTATTTTTTCCTGGAGACGTCTGAATTCAAAGTATGTACTTAGAACTTGTTGGCTTTCATCATACTTAGATTTTTATCCCAGATCACAACGCTCATGACCTGTATTGATTTACCACCAGCACAAATAACGTGACACTTCACTCTCCATATTTCAACAGCATGCTGTGCGCTTCCCTGTAAGCCTTCGTTCTTCACATAGGCGCTGAGAATGTCCGAATCGACTAGCATCGCCTACAGGAGCTTCTTCATGGGCACTAGCATGCGGTCACTCATCAAATCAACGGTCAAATAGCTGTTTCCCTCCGAATCTTACACCCGACGTTATCAAATTTTCTCGAAGCTGATGCTTATGCCGTGTTGTTCGTGGCTTCGAAAGGTGCCTCTGAATAGCATTCAGGAACAGGTGTAATGAAAGCCCTCCTTATCAGTGTTCTCACAAATGTCTCGTTTGAACTGGTAGCATCCCTGGTCATGTTCACGATAGCTCACCATCCTTGCCCTTATGAATCGTTCTTGCGTCTTCGCATCCGATGAAACGAAATTTAGAGCGGTGTTTCAGTGCGTATCTCATCGCATTTTGGTCAATCTCTAGTAAACTAACAAAGCTGTAGGAAAATTCAAGAGCGAACGATCGTTTTCTCAGCATATTCTCTATTCGAGTGTGTCCTGGGGATTTCATGACCTGCTCTGCGGCCTGATGCTTGTAAGTCCTCGAATTAACCATATGTATCAGTATTTCTTGGCATTCTTATTGCCTGTCTATCGCTTGCACTTCTGGGGCACAGCTGTCTCCCAGTATGATGATGACGTACCCGTGCGTATCGAAGATCGCCGAACCTTTTTTGAATATCGTCTACTGTCTCGCCTCGGAATTCGCATGTACTTGGCTTGCTATACATCCTGATGTTTCCGGTCGTAACATCAACATAAAGGGAACAACGGGATGTGTCATTGAATGCGAAGGTTATCGCTGTCGGTATTTTGGTCCTAGAAATCATTGTTGCATGGATTGTGGAACAGTCCATTGTCACCTGGACGGTGTATCGCAATGAGTATTTCCGATCTCTTGCAGAGTTATCACACTTACATTACATGCTACAGGAACAACCATATCCATCCTATCAGGAATCAACGCTTCGGGAGACAGAACGTAGAACATCCCCCAAATCTGACGATGGCGCTCGATTTTGTTCTTAATATGGACGGATTCTGTTACACCCTAACTGATCATATTCCGATTTCACCATCGTCATCGTTACCCTCCACAATCCTGTCAAAGCACGTCGCGGACAACATTATCAATCCCCTGACTAACTGGGCAGTGACTAAATAAATATTGAACGAATAAAGTACCGAATGCCTCTAAGGTACAGCATGAATGTTTCTATTTATGTATGGGGAAGGAATGAGCCAAGTTTCACTATGCCAGAAGTAGAGATACTGAGCTGTGGAAAATTGGCCGGAAGCCCATATCGTGATAACCCCTGCCGCAAGAACAGCGATGATCCTTAGCTGGGTACGGTGTAGGCGATCTAAACTCACCTCGAACCATCTTTCTTCGGACCAACGTTAAGATGGATGGCAACACAAATACCAGCAAAAATTGTGGCCAGAGAACTACAGAGGATGTTGCATATCGTTCGTCGCAACGCACTGACAGAAAGTTGCTCGGACTGCGTCTGGGGACCAAATATGGTGAACGCGATACATATCCGTGTGGAGGGAAGAAATAATACAATGTTCCTCTAATGAAAGCGGAACATTAGGATTTACCGAGAAATATTGAAATGACACCAACTAGAAAGAAGTATCGAGACATACCAAGCATATGTGTTGAAATTCTTGGCACAGTTTCTTTATATCCAAAGAGTTCATCGTTAATGAATGCCATGTTGTGCATGTGCTTGGTTCAGACCAAATTTAGACCGCTGCATAGCGCTAGAAGTCAATATGTGAAAAACTGGCATGTCCATCCAGTCGTGTACATTATAGCCTGAAACATGGTCAAGGGTACCAGCAAATGTCAGGGATAGGCATCCATTACCTTCATCCCGCAGTGACAATGTGGGAGTAGAACAAGTTCAAAGCTACAGATTTTCAGGGCGCAAAGTGTGAGCATGCCATCCTTGAAACATATGGGTGTCTACCTCGAGGTGTGACCAAAGATGAAACAGTCATTTTGCGCATAAATGCTGAGAAACACCTTAATGTTTGAGTTTCCATGGTTTCACTTCCAAGGCCCACCATGAGTCTTCATATCGGGATCTAATAAGACGAAGATATATCAATAACAGTACATAGTGGTACAACAACAGCTACTTGTACAGAAAGTAAATGAAAGCATACATCAGGGCCACATATGGGCTTGCTTTCTGAACTTCTCTCGCACTGGAAAACCGACGTCCATGCCGAGTGCTAATTGTGAAAGATAGCCGCAGTGCTACAGTCAAATGGTTACTAGAGGTCAGACTTCATGTGGAGAAAGAAACAATGATATTTACGGTAATGTTATAAATGTTCCATTGTCAATCTTAATACGAAGGATTTGGGCGCCCTATAGCAGATAAGAATACATATGAACAATGCTCCACTTGAGGAAACAATACTCACGTCTCCCAGTCTGCTGGTTTCTTGAACAACCCCTTGAACAATTTGTCCGGCCGAGCCATAAAAGAATACAATAGTGCCCTATTGGTGAGAAGAAAATCGTTGTAGTACATCTCGATGCAACGCGATGAGAACACACTGTCTGTACGTTCATTCTTGAAGTAGATGATCGGGTCAATGTTCACACCTATAATATACATGACGGACTGAACTAAATACTTAAAAGCCATTTCAGCGGCTGTGGAATGAAAGATGTGTAGGTAAGGATTGAACCATACACGTAACGGACCCAAAACGGACCGCAAATGATCTGGGGAGTGATTTAAAAGATGGTACTAGATCTAGTGCGAGCCGACTACATGCTTTCAATGACATGAGATCCCATGACTGTGCCTTCTTTTCTCAATATCTCTCACAAGATGTCACCCCTCGCTATCGTACCAAGGTCAAACTTAAAATGGGGGATGTCCTCCGATCTTTGGCCGATGTCATTCAGGAAAGGTGCATAGATCGATACGGAAACTACGTGGATTTGTTTCATTCCCACGAAGCCTCTGTAATATATTGTCCCAAGAACACCGAGTTCAGGGTGCATGCCGTACAGGTCAGATGCATAGACATCTCAGGCCATGTCGTTTCATACTCGACGTTATTTCTATGACACGAGTGACACGAGGGACACGATAAGGTTCTTTCGCATCTTATCAGTTACGAGAACAAGGCGGCGACATCGCAAGTATAGCTGGGACGGGGATCGAACCCCATTCGGGAAGATCAGCAAATGATGCAAGATGTTGGCAATGATGGGCACCCTGTAATGCAATGGTACTGGGTCCTTCGCCGAGGTGGCCCCTTCAGCTGCCATTGGCTGTCTAGATATTAGAACGGAAAATACCAGTTCTATCATGTCATGGGACTAGTCACTAGGAAGGAAGTAAAATTTCTGCGCAGTAATGATCGGCGATGTGATATTCTGGGTTTCCTGACCCGGTTTCAGGGGAAGGAAGTCAAGAGTTTCTGGAGGCAATGAACTGTGTCATAATATCCAGAAGACTGCAATACCGAAACTCGCAGTATCACGTGCCCCTCATCAGTCAAGGGCATTGCATCACTTTGTCACACACGCCTAGACCTCGCGTGCGCAATAGCTACTTGCTAGAGACCCCAGACACTAGCTAGCCACTAGCTAGCTACTGTCTAGCTACTGTTTAGCTACTATCTAACAACATCCCAGCTACTTGCAGCAACTACTTTCTGGCTACTACCTCTGGCTACTGCTGCTGATGTCCTATCCTCTTGTTAGCTAGTACCAACTCCTGTGCCGAGACGGTGCATCTGCCGAGACGATGGTCTGCCGAGACAGTACATCTGCCGACACGGTGGTCTGCCGAGACGGCTCTGATCCAAGCCGTGTCTGGATTCGGTCATACACTCTGTCAAAGACGTTCGGACTTAGGTCAACACGGTCAGCATATTGACTAATCAAGCACCCCGAGTCTTCCCTATTATGGTAATTGTACTTTGTACCGACGTTGGGCGAAAGGACCAAAGTTCAATGAGATATGAGATGAAAGGCCAATAACTGCTGCACCAGGACTTCTCTGTAGTACATGGCTATAACTTTTGCAGAACCCAGACACCTAAATCCAATGTATTGTCTGCTGGAAAACTTCCAGCAGGATGGTTGTAAGAGCCTGTTCATCTAATTTTCTTTTGTCACTGTGACCATTCCAAAGCTAATACTCCTCCCTTAAATGGATTCTCGTCGGTATATGCGTACTCCTTCCAAATTTGACTCCACAGCATGCACTCTCCTTCCTACCACTACCTCTTTTTTCTTCCTTCTATTCTTCATTCTCATGGACAAGTCCAGGGCCCCGTCACAGGAGGAGAATCCAGTCGTTTTCTTGGGTGTCCATCGCCTCGCAACCGGGTCGACTCGTCTAAAGATCCAAACACGACATCGAAAAATCAGTGAGTCGTTGCCCAACTCAGCCTCCACCACCGTTGATTCCGTGACTAGGACTCCAATGGCCGGTCCATCTACGCACCAGGATGGGCATCCAGACGCTCCAATCGATCCCTCCCAGCGTGCACCACTGAGTCTACTCTTTCTCAAGGGGATTAAATGGTACTAAAGGGCGAGTTGACGAGACAGTTCCAGGGTTGGTAGTTTCTGCCATGTATGTTGTATTCCGATGGAAGAAGAAGATGGATGATAGATTGCTGAAGAGGGTCGGAAGAGTAGAGAAGTAAATTCCTTCTACAAGGTAAAGACGATGTGTCCACCAGTGTTTAGAATATGTGACACCGAGTTCAGAAATACGCGACGAGGAATGTACGTAGTAGGCGAGTTTAAAAAGAAGTACGGTTCACTTTACCTAGACGGTTCCGACCGAGAGGTCAGCAAGGGCTAGGCGTAGCCAATGGTTCCGAAAAGCGCTTGGCGTAAACGATTTTGTCACTCAGGTTCACGCTAGGTCGTGGAATTCAAGATGATAAAATTAGGTACCTTTATGGGGTACTACTAAACTCAACATATGTATTCTACCAAGATAATATTCTGGAATGTTAGTAAGTAGAGAATGTACTAGAAGAGTATCGAAAGAAAGGGAAAGAAAAGGAAAGAAAATGCAAGAAATTTATATATCCTACGCGACCGTCAGTGCCCTGATATTCGGTCAGTGTTGATTAATAATGTAGGCTTGATATCTATAACATGTGCGTACCTACTGGTACGGGAAAGCCTGCGTAGGCATGTGCTACAGATCTACACAGTACTCTCGTTACGTGACTATGGTGCAACTACTGCAGCCTAGATGTATCAATCACTTCCTTTCGGGAGATTTCCGTCGGCTGAACTGGCGAAGTATTCCTTCAGCATTGTTTCCATCGGGGATAACCGGCTCTCAAGCTCGTGGTGATCACCTGGCATTGGTTCCTTCCTCACGACATCGCATTCGTCGCAAACATACGCATCGATGCCTCAGCCGAGCATGGCCGCCTTTAGATACTCGATATCCACCAGGAAGGACCCCTTGATGATCTCAGCGATGTCAACAACGGAGATACTGTAATTTAGGTTGCCTCCAGGGACGTTGTAGTCGAGAGTCTGCCATCAGGATGTGCCAGGTTTCATTTTCCTAATCGTATCCTTGGATGTGCCGATATCAAGATTTGATAGTCGCTATCCAATCTTCTCGCCTACAAGAGCCGTAGGAGCCGTTCGCCAAAAGTGGAGCTTAAGTCCCACGACTGTCCTTTGCTTCCGACCGCCATGTTCTAGCATGGACAACCATCCAACACGCCTTCTCCTCTGTTTCCCATCTTAATATTCTCATCTTCTATCTGCGACATATGTAGTCCTATGATGACGCGACTGCAGCAGGATATGGGCCCAGCACCACTTTCGGTAGCACCCTCTAGTTGGTACTGCGTGTTCTTGCGGGCCATTCCTCTTCTCAGGTGAGCTATTGGCTACATTTCCTCATAATGTCCGTTAACCCATAACCAGATCCTCATTTCCAGGGTGAGCGATGAATCAATTATGCAGGGCAAGGGTGCTAGGAGGCTCGTATGTAGTACGCTGCATCAAATCGCGTATATGCGCAACAAGAAATTGACCTCCTTGTAGGTTAGGTGATATCTCTATGGATCATCGCCATCCTCTTTTTGGATAGGGCAACCGCATAACTCACATTTCCAGCGCGCAGGAAGGAGTATGTGGTCGGTAGAGGCTCAACCTAGGTATGTAGGATCCACTCTTATTAAGCTTTCTCCAAGCCTGATATCCGAAAAAGAACGGGACCCCAGGATTTGACATCGACGGAAATTGCTGCCGATGATCATCTTGGCGGATGCCGTGCTGTATGGTTTGATTTTTTCAGGAAAAGGATCTTTAACTGGTATGTCTCATTGTGTGGAACGGGACATCCTTGCAGGTTAGCTGATAACAATCCCTTAACAGCCAGGAAGCTTGTCAGGATCCATTCGTGCATCTTCTTGCCCCACGCATCGATGAATGGTACGTGATTTCGGAGGTCCTCCCGTTGTCTGTTACTAACCTCTTGCAGACCCCGATCAGAAGAACAGATGTCCAGTCTGGACCAATGCATTCTCTGATGTCGGCGTCCCAATCAGGCAGCCAATATTTTTATTCGCGGATAAGCGAACGGATAAATTCACAGAGACGAACCACCATGAATATAGCATCGCTTTCTTATCGCGCCTCATCTCATGTCAATCCACGTTCATTAGAAATGTTGACCAACAAGGTAGCCTGCCGTGCGCGTTTTGAAGGTGCACGGAAGGTTATCAAGCAGGTGTTGCTCGACTACATTACTGGTGAGGGTATGCCCAAGGACGCGATTCAGTGGTACGAGAGGGTGAGTCACCTTTACCGGAAAACGGAATTGAGATGAGACTCGTCTTTCTGATAGAATCTTGACTACAAAATTTCCGGAGGCAAGCTGAACCGCGGCATGTCCGTCGTCGACACTGCCGAGATCGTCAAGGGACCCCGTTGACAGACAACAAGTACCTCAAGGCTGTCATGCTTGGCTGGGGCATCGAGCTTGTGCGTCCCGCCTTCCATCTCTTCCTTGAAAGCTGTTCTCACCCTTCGACATCCGGGATTCGGAGCGAGATGCTGGGGTACGAGGGGAGTGTTGATGCCAGGAAAGGTTCAGAGTATCGGCCCGATTTACCGTGAAGCGTATGCTGGTTGGCCGTCGGACATCACGTCTTGTTCAATGTTCGCCGTTCTGCACGTATCTTATACAGCTCTACGATTGATACGAGAGATGGTCATCATGCTAATTCCTCCTTCAAACCACAATTCTCTGGTCGCAACGTCTGAAAACATTATATTGTAGCAGGGATAGTTAATGTAAGAGTTACAAACGTGTAATGAATGTACAGTACAAATCAACATAACACAAAGCAATATCAACAACTGAAAGGAAGATGTATATATTGATGGACGACTACAAAGTAAGTGACAGTGCGAAATGAAGAGAGAAGAAGATAAGTAGAAAAACACGACTTAGACTGCGCGCGCAGACCCGGCATGACGCTCTGATGCTTCCAACTTTGCCTGAAGCTCACGTACCTGAGCTTCTGCTTCCTCTGCTCGACGACGATCTTCCTCTGCTCGACGATCAGCTTCCTCCGCTCGATGACGGTCTGATTGAGATGATCTGGAAGCTCTCATACCGCTACAGATTTTCAGGTCGCGAAGCATGAGCACGCTGTCCTTGAAACATACGGGCGTCTACCTCGAGATGTGACCAAAGATGAAAGAGTCATTTCGCGCATAAATGTCAACGGAGCCCTACAACAAGCTGCGTAGTGAGAAAAGGTTTTGCGTTAGACGCGGGCGCCAGAATATGTCCCGTTGTTTTCAAAACAGTACAACATTCGCTGTCTTGGCTTAAAGATGGTTGAACAGAGAAGAACAAGAAAATCCTAAACAACAGTCCTCTTCAGTAAAACGTTTTATTGACTGGAAGGACAATGTTGCCTCAGTTAGCTTGTACCAGTAGCATGGGCTCTTGAACGTTACCCTTCGAGAGGCTTCAGTACCGATCGCTGTGAATATACGACAAGACAAACACCTTCCTGAGGACACAGCTTCCCATCTCCTTGTATCAGACATAAGCCGGCAGACCGAAGCAGTCAGGGTTATGTACGCGAACATTGTTCATCCACAAAATATGTTGTACATCATTTGTCAGCCCAGAGATCTAAACTATATGGCATGCCCTCCATCAAGCGGCAGCATTTTCATGATCCAAGCGATGTAGAGGTCCCTTCCCCATCACACGTCAACACCATGGATTTGTAAGTACTCATGCGATCTTAGCGCCTTCAATTCCAAACAGCTCCCTAAATCCGTACTGGCGTGATGGACCTATAACGTTTAGCAGCATCCTTACGGTGTCGGTATCTCGCTCACTTACAGTACCAGAATGTAGTTGACCAGCGCGAACAACGTCGCAAGGCAAAAGTACAGCGTAGTGGAGGATATCAAATAACGTCGTGGAGGAACGATAAACTGTTGACATCCCTGAGACTCAGCGTCAGAGAATTGCTGAACCAAAAACAAGGTGGGATTACGAGTGCTGAAGGGCGTGACTACTGATGTAAATGTGGCCAGCACTGAGTTTAACTGTTGAAAATGGTAGCTTTTCACTTTTGTTGCAGAAGAGTTCAACGCAGGAGACAACACTACCAGAAACCTGGCTCCATAATTGGCGCAAGCAACTGGTTTTTTCAAGGGTCTTCAACGGAATGTCTTTTGGAGAAGATAATGAAACTTTGATCATCTTATTATTGAGAATAGACGAGATGAAGAGGGTGTAAAATATCAATGGTAGAGCAAGATGGTGGACGTCAACAGCAAGACCCGTTCCTGATTCCCGCTTCGTGGCACATGCACCGACGCGTCCCGAAATATTAGACGGACCACATTTTCTTCCTTCCCTCATCCCATCACGAGGTAGATAATCTTCCTCTTCGGCAGACTACTGCGTTACATAGATGTCTCGTGAGACATAGAATCACTTGCTAGCTTTGTATTTGTTCAGATATTCCGTGAGTTCCACTTCAACGATTCGGTCCTGTCAATAATTCTAATCAATTCTGAAGTGCTTCAGCAACAGTGTAGGAGTACCATCGTGTACTCATCACTTTGGTTCTTCCAGTCTGAATTGACAGAGTGCGGTGTTTTGATGACGCCGACCGCCGCTTGGGATAACTCCGGTGGGACTCGTTTTCTCTGACGTAGCTACCTACACCCTGATCTCCCTTTTACTGTCAGCTTTTAATTATACACCAAGCTCTAATTGAGTCTGTGTTATGTTTTTCTCTTAAACGGGACAAAGATTGACTCACAGAGTTTATTGTTTGATTCCTAGTTCCTTTCGGTCTCATTTATGGTAGACAGACACTGGATATGAGTTCTGGTAGAACTTAATATTCGTCTGGCAAGGTCCTCAATGTGTCCCAGCTATCGCACTTGTTTTTCAGGCGAGTTGTGATCTGAGTAGTATATTTTAATATGGTTATTTCTTAAGTTTTTCTAGTCTTGACCTCATGTGTCACCTGAGCATCCACTTAAGTATCCCGATCGCACTGTGTTTTCACAGCATTTAACCTATGGCATTGCACTTACCTACATGAGGAATACTTGAGTAAACGCTTCAGTAATCGTCGTATCATCGACTCAAGAGACCGCCGCTCAAGTACACCATTTGAGTATGTATGCTTCAGTCATGTACTTAAATATAGCATTTCTGCTTGAACGAAAGAAAACACTTGAGTGCATGCTTGCACAAGTGGCCACTCGAACCAGACGACATGACAACCCTTCATACTGCCCACACCTCAATGACATTGTATACTTATACCCCTCCAAATCTATCTTGATGCAGCATTTGGACGCCATCAACTTCAAGACAGTGGTTCATGCTTTGCCACTAATAACAGGGGACCAAGCCACTCGGAGAACAGAGGTCTGCATTCTGAAAGATCAGTAGAGGCGGGGAAAGCAAACTATGAGAGCGAACACAGATGGATGTAGGACTGACGAGCACTGATGGTGGTACAGGAAAGAGAGGGTCATGGTCTCAGGGGACAACAAGTGGCACGTACACCCAAAGTCGTCAGGACAATATCATGTGCAGAGGACCCTAAAGATAAACGCCATCACAATTGGCCATTTAAGACACCCTTCAGCTCATCACTGTCTCGATGTTAATTGTCAAACGCACTGATATTCTGTACAATATGCATTCAAAGATAGTACATCAATCTTATTCAATATCCACCTTCTCCTTCTGTCGCTACAGTGACCCTCTAATCAATCATTTTGTAGTGTTCTTCCTAGCTCTGAGGCGAGTTTTCGCCAAGCCCGTTTCTGGGGTAACATCCAAGTGACCTCTTGGTGCTACATATGTAGGCGACACATAAGTGTATCCACGCATGCCACGCCTGTGGACTTGTCAAAGAGGGAGAAGAGAAAATTCAATGATGACTTACTTCGGAGGAGGTGTCGCCTCCACACTGTCCCCACGCTTTCGTTTGGTTCCCCTTTCAAGGGTACTACTCACTCCCTCGCTCGTGGTCCCAGCTTTCCTTGCTGGAATGGCTTTCTTCTTCGTTACAGTCTTCCTCTTCTTGCCGCCGCTGTCTTTCCCACGGCGCTTGTTGTCCCCCCCTGCTTGTTGTTCATCTTCTTTCCCGCCTGATGAGTCGGGATTTTCTAACCTTGCCGTGGATGCGAGAAATGCATGCAAGTCGTCTTCTGGCGTCAATGGTTGTAGAAGGTCAATGGCTTTCTGGTTCGGTGTCTTCGGGGAGAAATCGGCATGGGATGGAGGTAAAGGGAGGGGAGGAGGAGGGCTATGATTGGGCAGCGACGGAGAGCGAGGATGACCAAGTAGTGAAGAGAGTGGTGGATTGTCGGGAGATGATGGAGGCTTGCGAAATGACGGCGACGGCTGTGGCAAGGTCAGTGCAGGAGGCAGTGCATGAGCAAAGGAGTCGGTCGATCTCGATGACAACACGGCGGCCGAGGTACATGTAAGCACCGAGTAGAAATGAAAAGGGTGGTCAGTGCCAGCAACGCACTCCTTCTCCAGGTATTCCAAAAGCATTACACACTCGTTAATGGTGTATGGTGTGATGCTTGAGTCGCGTATCGGAACAGGAAACTTGTGAATTGTCTGGTCATAAAACTTTTCAGGTGCGACCATCAGCTCCTGCCATGGTAGCACCATTGTCGGATTGCAATGATCTAGCAACTCAATCGTCAATTGTAAAATCATCTCACAATGGCAAACTCCACGCACTCCAGACAGTATCGAAGAATGTATGGATATACTTAGCCCGCTGATCGGGTGTACACTTCGTTTTGTCAAATGGCACAAAAGGAGGAAAATCCTCTGTGGTCGAGCGTACCGCAAGTGACTCTACCCAAAACATTAGCGACCCTTCCCATAAAGTATCTGTTACGTGCCCATACCTGGTAGGATCATGGCTGCTTCCCTGGCAAGGCGACTTCCCCAAGCATGCTTATGCTCCTCTGGAGTCGCTCCCACCTCACGATCGGTGACAATTTCTTGTAAAGTCTTACCATTCACCATGTTGGCATATCTGTGGTACCGTACTAAGCAGTATCCTGCATAAAAAATAGAATAGACGAACGACAAGACGGTGGGACGACCATCCTCTTTACACCATGCAACATAAAAGTAACATAACGCGGGTCCGATAACTTTGTCGGAGCAGAGCAGATCCAGAAAATCCGGAATGACGAAGGGAAGGTCTTCACGGTTGCTATTGTAAAGTAAGTCAGTGTCTGATATACGAATCTGCATAAACAGACATACTCTGCGATACTATGCTCGATTTTCTTCACCTCTTTGTCCCACTCCGCTTGCTTTTCAGAGGTGAGTGCATTCCACCACAATTTCACCGTCAGCTGATACTCCCCGCCTGGATTCTCCAAATCAAGAGACGCCCCCTCTGTTCCAGCTTCATTACTGCCACCGACGCATCTTGCATGATGCTTCTCTGCAAGGAAAGCTTTGATCTCAGCCTTCTTCTCCAACTCAAACCACTGGCGGCCCGTCAAGTTTCCTGAAAGGCGTAACATCTTGGCAAGCTTGTGGATAGCGTCGGACGTATGTTTCACATCTCGCGGATTGTCAGAAGGTTTGGGCTCAGGCGGAGGATGAGAGCCATCTGAGGAATCCATCCTGGGGTTGGTGGACAGTGAGCTTTGCGCATTTTTCAAGTGATCAGCGTGATTCTTGAATCCCTTGCGAAAGTTGTCCTTGTCAAAGCTTAGACTCGTGAACATGGTCTGAGATTATTAGTACATACCTCCCATTGTTTCCGGCTATGGGTAATCAAGTCTATGTGAATGCCTTGGTCGAAATATTCATGATTGAAGATATCACGAATGAGAGTGTTCTGCAAGGCCACCAGGGCATTCTGATCCTCCGGTTTGACGTGTTTCCACGAAACGAGCCGTGGGTTAAGCCGTCGATACTGGTTCAGGTATATTGGAACCTTCTCGTCAAAGACTTGGCTCTGCTTTCGCTTGAGAGGATAAGACTTCCATCGAGGATCTAACTCCTCGAGATCATGCGCTTTCCTGGCGTTGGAGGCAGCCATGCGAGAAAGCTATGGGGGGAAGGCTGTGAGATGTGTGTACCACGCCTCTCAGGCATTCTTACTTTTATGTGTTTGCGGTAGTATGACATTATTGTCCTGAGGATAGGGTCAACGTTGATATTGGAACGAGAGGTCCAAGCTCACCTCGTCTTGATCCATACCCTTCCAATTGTCCGGGTCGGCACACCACTTTGTCTACCTGGTCTGGTTGGCCAAAGCTTTTGCATGGCTATGGCCAACAAATTCGAAGGTCCATGCTTGTGTCATTCTCCGTTTAGTTACTACGTTTCAGTATCATAAGAGAATCTGAAACAGCTTCGCTCAATGGTGAACTAACTGATAACAAGATTACACACTGCTATCATTCACATTCTGAGAGCGAGGACCATTGGTCCAAATTCTCTTCGTCTTACGGGTTGACAGATTTGTTTATTAGCAGCTATATAAATAATAAAATCTACAACGAAGTGAACAATATAACACGGACGGAGATAATGTAAAACAGATATATTTAAATGTGACGGCCACGTTTATGACTAAACGATTCACGTTGCAGGAGCGCGTGCTTGCGAGAACTTGTAATTTCTAATGAATCCTCGTCGTCCGATATCACAATGATTTCGGGGTCGACAGGTATGGAGACACTAAATGGAGTTTGCTGCGACCTCAACTGGACCGTAGCCTTGTTCTCCTTGTCATCTGACAGCTTGAAAAGAGGCGTTCTTGCACGGACTTCACCATAGACAATTGGTTCATCGTCGGAAATGTCGATGATAGACGGGCAAAATTCATCCGCATCTGTAACCGTAACATCAACACACCATTTGACGTTGGATTGGGCACAGACTCACCTTCCAGTTGTGAGGATGAAGCCTGTTTACCAGGGACGTTCCCATCAACGTCTACAAGGGGAGCTGCTGGTTGACGGTGCCACATTAGCCACTGCAAACATATAAGAACAATGTACACACCGCCTACATCAGTCGTTTTGGCATCCGCTTGATCTGAAATGACTTTAAGTTTATAGATGGCGGTCCAAGCACTTTTGTCATACCGGGAGGGATGTCCGCTATAATTTCGTCGTTTCGCCCGTGATGTAAGATATTGGCTTCCACTGTGGATAGATTTCTTAGTGCGGTTAAGTGAAATGGACAAACTGCAAACCTCGCCG
This sequence comes from Armillaria novae-zelandiae, assembly GCA_030435655.1. Classification (NCBI taxonomy): domain Eukaryota; kingdom Fungi; phylum Basidiomycota; class Agaricomycetes; order Agaricales; family Physalacriaceae; genus Armillaria; species Armillaria novae-zelandiae. The sequence goes on from JAUEPR010000041.1 coordinate 421,009, forward strand.
ATGCCAAATGCCGTCCTCATTCCCTTGACTGTGATCGTTTATCGCTAAACTTGCAATCAGTATGAAACTATCACCAAGAACAAACCAATACATACCTGTACGGTTTTCATCACCCAATAGAACTTCGATGGCCTCCTCTAGCCTGTCGATCTTCCTGTGTAGATGATCTAGCTCCTTGCTGGACTGATGTGCCTCATCCCACATAAGCATCAAGCCCTCGAAAATCGCGCGATTCTCAGAGGTCAAAGGACCTCTGATTGCTCTTGAAGGGCATGTCCTTTCGCTTGAAGGACTATCAGGATCTGCCACGCACTAAGTGTTGCGTCAAAAAATGGACAGCCCTAGGTAATCAACAACTTACTCGTACCCATTCATCTCCAAACTGGCATCGACTACTCCGCCCCCATCCTATCGTCGCACATATCTCGTGGATGTGTAGATTATCGGACTTGTTGCAGGTAAGAAGCTTGTCGTATTGCTTTTGATTAAGATGGTTGAATGCCGCACAGAGCATTCGCAAAAAACTTTCTCGATCTTTCTCCTCGACAGGAATCCTCAGAGAAGGATCACCGCAGCTTAGATTGCGAAAGAGTCGAGCCATGATACGCCCTGGGGATGGATAAGTACCACACGTTATGTACAGACATACTGGGGCGGCTTTCGAATCTCAGACCAGCGCTAGGGCCTTCAAATGTTTCACGAAGACTGGCCATAGCGATGGGCCCTAAGGAACGATTCAATTAGTGACTTATTGTCATCGAAACACGCTTACATTCTTCATTGAACTGCAATAGATGCCACTATTGTCCTATTGTTATCGAAATACGGACTTGCCTACATTCCTCGTCGAACTGGAATAGATGCCACTAATAGCATGACAAGAGAGGGAAAGCATGAGAACATGTTTGTCAGCCTCTGATATCGGACGTGGATTTCTTAACTCCACCTAAAGCCGATCGGCTAACCGGTGCGATATTAGCCGATCGGCTTTAGGTGGAGTTAAGAAATCCACGTCCGATATCAAAGGCTGACAAACATGTTCTCACGCTTTCCCTCTTGTTTAAGCACAATCAGTACGAACTTATTGGTGGTGCTAGTAAGGGCCGCTCCAGTGTAATACCACGAAATTTTAAGTCTAATCGTTTGAACTTTACGGGGCCAAGATGTATGTGTGATGCGCTTGCCCGCCATGGTGAGTTACGCTGACGAAACCAGTGTGCGAGCCCATCCTCATATCACATGCAGCACCCGAGCATATTTCTCGATATCGAGGCGGAGGAGGACCGTGAGGGAAGTGGTGAGGAAGGAACACCTGCAAACAGTGATGACGACGCAGGTAAGTGGTACCGTTTTCTTATGTTCTGGTTTACATTCTGAACGCTCACACAGATTTCTTGGACGACGAAGTCCTACAATCGACGCCGGCGGTAGTCACTCATGAGCCAAATACTCTCCTCGATGAATGTCAAGAGGTTACCAACTATGTCACTGAACTCGCCGAGCGTGCCAGGAAAAGGCGTCGATTGGAACGAAATTGTACGAGCAAATCGTCAACCTTTCCGGAGGAGGTTCCTCCAAGCAATGACTTCCTATGGAGGGTGAAATGCCAGGTGCGTGGACATGGTCCTGAACTCGAACTCGAACTCACCCTGCTGTCAGCCCGGCTCTCAGGACCAGTTAATGACGTGTATTCTGCACGCCGACACGCTTAAAGATGTCTTAACGTCTGCGTTCGTAATTCCAACGGTTCGCAATTGGGTCTACATTCAATGCAGTTCAGTCAATCGTTCCATGATGACCTTCCTATCGGCATCGACTACCGTCATCAAAGCTAAAGGACAGGCCGTTTTGGAGAAGGTACCACTCGACGAACAAGATGCAATCCTCAATTTGCGCGGCCGCCGAAATATCCAGCCACAAGACTGGGTCATCATCACGAAGGGTATTTACCGGCAGGATTTGGGATGTGTTTCTGCTTCGCATGAGTGGGGATTAGATGTTCTGGTTATACCTCGTCTTTTTCCTACAGGTGTGCAAGGTCGCAAGACGAAGGCCCAGACGGTTCAAGGGTTGTTCGTTCCCGGGCGCGCAGCACGACACTTTGGTTCCAGCAATCAGATTCACTCCATCATGAAACCGGCACCCAATTGTAAACCTGAAGTAGATCGAGGACTCTTAGTTCTTGAATGCGAACATCACGGTGTTCAACGTGCTTCCACTGCCCCAGTTTCGACTTTGGGTCTCTTCAATCAGAGTCAACACCCCGTGGTCTTGAACGCACTGGTCAGGGCGCCCTGTCCGGCGGAGTGGCACTTCGAAATTGGGGAACTTGTCAGGATGACTGGCGGGCCCAAGCGAAACGAAATAGGGACTGTGGTTGAGATTAATGAAAGTGGTCTGGAGCTTACCGACGAATCGGGGACCCACTACTGTCCATTTCTTTGGGCAGAAAAGATCGTTGCCTCTGGAGACTACGTTCGCTGTGTCAATAATAGTAGAGAAGGATTCGTCCAAATCGCGGACGATTTCAGTGTCTCATTATTGGAACAACATGATGATGGTCAACTTGATGTACGTTCTTTTTTGTTGTGGTATTTACTTGTCTCAAACTAGCTATCCAGGAATTGCGATGTGACAAAAACTCGGTCGTCAAGGTCTTACCACCTAGGCGAGACATCAAAGTCCATGCCATTCACTGGATAGGAGCACGAGTTACGGTCACCGATCCGAAATCCACTCTGCACGGCCAGGAAGCATTCGTCAAGCGTCTCGTTAATACTCACGATGGTCTAGCCGCTGTCATAGTCGGGCATGAAGTAGATCCTTTTCTGCCATCGACGTAAACTGTCTATTCCTCCAAAAGTATGTCCATCTGCATTATATGTTTTGCTGCGCTGACGATTGCCCTGCAGTTCAGAAACGCATTTAAATTTCCAACACTACGGCCTCCGGGCTAGTCAATCCTCTGACGTAGAGGAATATCGCCACACTTCTGGAAGAACGCCATGGGTCGGACTGCAAGTCGTTGTTCATACCGAACGTCACCCTCTGCGAACGAAAATAGGGACGGTTAGGGACGTCATATGTGGTCAAAAAAATGAGAGCGGCCTGGCTGTAATTATCATTCTTGATAATTATGATCCGGCTTCAACAAACAAAGAATATGCAGTGGATTATGCTGATGTTTTGGATGTGGAGTAGGTCTTTGTAGCGCTCTTTCCGTCATAATATCTAATGTATTTTACAGGACAGGACGTCCCTTGCGTTTTGTCCAGCTGCTGAAGCCTTCCCAGAAGGATTTTATGCCGCGGCAGTCGTTTCTTGCCTCCCGACGCGAAGAGAAACTCGCTCTTGCCGGAGAAGCGATTAGATCCCAACCCTTAATCTCACGCAGACCTGATACACCACCTCTCAAGCCTGCATGGGACCCACGTTCCAAAACACCTCCCCGACCCGGCGTACCTTCAGAGGCAGGTCCTTCGCTATCACCTCCCCGCACCTACGAGCATCACGGCCATTGGATGACAGATCCTCGCCTTGTAGATCGTGAGTTGCACGTACATGTCGGTAGTAAAGCAAAGGTGATGGTGATACAAAAGAGGAGCGACGGTGCTGGCATGCAAGCATATATTAGAAAAGGAAAGAAAAAACTGGAGCCGATTCAACCTGGAATGGCTGCAGCCATGGAACCCGCTACGCCGCGAAATTACGAGCGATGGATTATTATCAAGGGCGACAACACGGGCAAGTATGTTCGTTCGATCCGGTATAAAAAGGGTGCCACCCCTAAGATGCCAATATGGTGGACTGTGGCGGTTGTCGAACCAGTTGAAGGGGAGGTGGATCGGATGGTTGGAGAGGAATTGCATTTAGACTCGACAGTACTTTGTTTGGAGGAAGAAAATGAGGTGTCCAAACTGAAAAATATGCAATTCAGTCGTAACCTTTGGGAGGACGGCGGCCACTAGATACATGTGTTGTTCAATTGTAATATCTTGTTCAATTGTAGGTAGAGTGTACTTCTATTGTAGCATTTGTATATTGAAACACTGTAATTGTTGTCTGAGCCATGCAATTCTGGTGAAGCTGGTCCAAGTAGTAGGTAAGACATGAGCTTGGACCTGAGCGGAAGCATCATGGAACGCAGCTTTTAATGCCACCGCAATGATATCCAAGGTAATTTTGACGATGCCTTTTTTCCCTCCCAAGCACACCACTGAATCTGTGTACGCCTTTAGGGTTCGTTTGGCAGAACCGGATTTACCATACGATGAAGACAAATACCGGGATCTCATGTGGTGTCCTAAAGGGCATCAGCACATACATAGCACCTGCACTCGAGGAGACCGTATCGGAGAGCAGTTTTTATTCGTACGTCCTATTTCACACTCAAAACGGAGACTTATTCAAAATAACCAACAGTGTCACCGTGGCAGTGAATCGGGCTGTGCTCGTCGTCTCCTCTTCAGGCCTTCATCATCGCTTCGTTTGGAATTGGCACAAATTCTGAAAGCCGACAAACATGCGCTCTCACTGAAAGGTAAAAGCAAGGCGTATGAGCAAGCAACAAAACGTCTGGACAAAGCTAAAGCGGCACTAACGAAGGCAACCGATGCAGCTGATTCTGATGGTATGGAGTTTTCTCGCTGTTCATGTTGAACCGGAACTGACTTTATCAGGGGGAAAAATCATGTATAACAAGAGTATAGAATCGGCAGCTCGGAAATTGACTGCAGCTCGTACCAAAGCACGTCAGGCGCAAAATGCCTACGAAGCAAGCCTGGCTGCTCGACGAGCTCTCGACGCAGTTGCGCTCTGCACAGGTCAGTATTCTCTATGCAGAACATGAAATTTTCGTTCAATTGGCTTTTCCCCCTCAGATAATGCTTCAGTCAGAGCCTATCTAGTGTCGCACGGTCTGGCAGATAGCATCGAGGGCTCAGAACGGAGAGTTCTCACCGCTGCGGCTGCATTGTCATGCTCTGTCTTTCCCGAGCAACCAAACCAACCGGCCTCTAGCTCTAAGCATGGAAACCACGCTGTACAAGGTTAGTTTACTCACTATCTTTTGACATGTAGACCTGACACAAGTGCAGCCAAGAACGCTACGTCGACTCCAAGCGGTTCATCGAAACAGGAACTGCTGTTGCCTACACCACCCAGAGAGAACGATGACAGCCACACCGAGTTGGGGTGGCCCTCCAATGTCGAATTGATTGAAGAAGTAGTGGGGGACACAGATTGGCCATCTGACGTGGAGATTGTGTCGGTTTCCTATGGTCCTCGAAAGCGCAAAGCTTCACAGACCGCCACACTGGATAACATCAAGCGCATCCGGGCTGAAGACTATGTAGAATAAATAATATATATTTATTGCAACTAAGTTACATTTGGTCTTGATATCTATGTGCCACCCTACTCTTCGACTTACCTCAAAATGGCTGGGTGACCCATGTGGGATATCGGCTTTTTCGGATATAGCCTCGGAGTTAGGTGGAGTTAAGAAAACGGGGCGGATGATCACACGGGTCTCAAGCGTTCCCACGGTTTTCCTTTCTTGTCTTTTGATCTCATGTTCCAGCTACCTTATGCTGCTGCCGATTCGTTCCTGCGCTGAGCGCATCTAATTAGTGCTGGAAGTTCGTATCAACAGCGAGGAGACAAAGTGAGTATACTCATTAGTATGACAACAGTGTTCAATGCTTGACTTTGAGTAGGCTTTCCTCAATGACCTCTCTGTGGCCCGAGCAATGCCAATTGTCTTGGAAGTAACAATATGTATCAAGAAAACAAAAAGGCAAGACACTCATGGCACGGTCAAAGCATTTCTGCCACTAACAATTGTCCCTCTTAGATCAGTGGCACGAAATGTCTCCATTTATTTAAGTCGGAACGTTGGACCCCGCTCAACACATCTCCTTCCCCATGCCTCGTCTCAAGTCGAATCGCTCCCCCGCCTCTTCGTCCTCACCGATTATACCCCGAAGTGCTAGGTCAGCTCTTCGCGGTGCCGGCCGTATATTTGACCAAACTACCATCGACAATGCTCTCAAGAAATGTTTCCGAAAACTTCATCGCTCCCTGCCCTCGGATTTCCTCCAGCGGTGTCAACATGCCGATCATGATGGTCCCTGCGTCGGGGCGGTTTACATGTATCATGGCGGCAACTCAACCCTCTTGGGTGATGAGGATGAACCGACACCTGTCTGTGATTCATCGCACCCAAACTTCTGTTATTTAGGAACGTTCTTCTTTTGGGTGGGTTATCTTCAGTTTTTCGTTCGAGGCGAGTGATCTCAGTGCTTTCACAGTGTAAAACGTACGGAGTGTGGGGTGGCTGGTTGAGCGAGCCCCTCCTGACGTCTGAGCAGCTGGAGGATCCCGACGTGCAGATGTGGTTGGAACGGCGACACGCTCTTGCCTGCCACTTGAAGGCGGCACAGTCGTTTGAGGAGCCTTCCCAGCCCTCGTCACCTCGGTTGCCTCCCAGCTTATCACCCAGCCCCAAAAAGCTATCGCCGTCCGACCGACCATTGTCTCACAAGAAAGGTGTCGAACTTACGAGTGCTTTCGACGTCAAGTCTGAGATCACCTCATCCACCGATTACGACCAGGGTGACTCGGCGAAGGACCCTGTCACTATTTTATTTTGGCAAAAGGTATGCAGTAACATCTAATTTTTTTTGGCAGATATTGACTCTTCAGCAAGGATAACCGCAACCCTGTCCAGCTGCAGGCGGATGGACCGTCAAACAGTATCAGTGATATCCTGGGTTTGTTCAACCAGCAGCATATGTATGAACTTTACATAGCTGAGACGCTGTCCTGGGCTGTTGTCCATCCGCACTCTCAGGTCGTGGTGCATAAAGGGAGCTACGTTGCCTTGAAGTCTAGACAAGTCGCACACTTAACTCAGTGGGATGCTTATGTGGGGAAACTGAGTGACGTTTTACTCAAGTATGTGTAGTGCAGCAAACAGTTTTATCTATGTACACTCGATAAATATTTGTATATACCATATATTTGAAGGGTGTTGATTTGGAATTTATTCTAGTGAAGAATGAAAAGAACTGGACTATTGGTGCCACTTAAGACTAGAATAAGATGCTTAGTCGCAACAATATGCCATGGTGAGCTCGCACTTTGCCGAAGTGTACCTAGCTAATCTTTATGTCTCAGAATGGGCGGAAAAATAGGAGTTCTTGCTCTTATTTACCTCCATCATGGCCAGCAGCGGACAGCGTGCATTAGAGGCGCGACGTCGGGGAAAGAGAAAAGCTGGCAAAGCAGCAGAACAAACCACGTATGGAGACACTGTTGACTCTATTGAGAGTACGCATGAAGGAGTGTCGCGTACGACACTTCAAGTTCCTTTTGTCTCCAACCCTGCCGGTGTGAAGGATTATAATCAAGATGGCGAGACGTCAAAGAGAGAGCATCTGGATGCTGAGGCGCCAGAGAAGGATCTAAAGGACAAAAAATTAACGCAGGTAAGTTCTCGGTTGCATGTGTCCGCAATGGAGCTCAAGGACAGTCTATAGAACCGACAATTTCTGGACGAATACAAGACCGACGCTGACTTACTCTCGGTCTGCGATATGGCATTGAACACTGATGTCACATTAGGCAAGATATGTGGTTGCGGGAAAGGCATCATTGAGGTACAATGCGAGGACTGCTTAGAGTATCGTGCAACGTGCCGCCAATGTTGGGTACAGGAACATTCTCGATATACGTGGTGGCATTGGGCATTAGTTTGGAACAGGGATGGAGACTTTTTCCAGCGTTACGATTTCTCCCGTGTGCTAGACCCAACGCCAGCCATCCAATTAGGACACCATGGCAATCATTGCCCCAATCCTACTAACGGCATCCTCCTCGTCCACATCCATGTCAATGGAATCCATACCAGCTGTTTTCAGTTTTGTCACTGTCAGGCTATCCCGGAGGGCCTTCCTTACAAAGAAGAAGTATGTCACATACGTCGGACACAGCTCATGCAAGCACGGCTATTCCCCGCTTCAGCTAAACGGCCAGGGACCGCCTTTTCATACCCGCTCATGAAAATGTTTCAACTGCAGCATCTAGAGGGAAAAGTCAGCGTTTATGATTTTGTGGGTGCCCTACGACGATACACAGATAACGTCTTTCCCTACGATGTACCGGTATGTAAACATCTGGTGATAAATAGTAAACCATCGTTAATCAGGTGTCAGGATGTCGGCAAGCAGCTTCGGCGAGCATTTCGTGTTTGGAATCTCATCAAAACAAACAGCCGGTTGGGTCAAAATCATGGAATCGACAATGTGCTCACTCGACGGCTGCCTGGAAATTTGGTGGTTTGGTGCACTGTTTGTCCTGAACCTGGCTTTAACATGGAGAAAGGCTGGGAAAAAACATCGAAGCAGTTCATGTATGTCCATTTCTCACAACCGCTCGCCCGAGCTGTTAATTGTTTTCATTGTTAGGCATCTCAACCAGCTCAATCTTTTGCTCGATGGAAATTTTCATGCCAACAAGCTCAAGAAAAAGCCAGAATCGGACGATATATCCCTCTTTGAAGGGCGAGCTTATTATCCTGAGGAAAAACAATATCAAGAATATCTTTGTGTAACCCCGCCGTCGGCAGAGGTGAGACTTAATCATCTTACTGGAAGCTGGTTGTGCTAATATTATGAAGAAATCTGTCTGCAATAACCTGAAAGTCGTGAACACTCAAAACAGGAGGAAATTCAAGACTATGGAGGTGATGGGCGTGGTGAATTGTACATGCAACCATGTCTGCGTTTTCGGAACTGTCGACCTGCATTTGGGTGAACAGTAAGTCGGCTTACACATCCCTTTTATAATGCGATAACATTGTTACAGGTTTCGCAACACAGACGCTGCCCTGTTACAAGCCCTAAAATTACGCATGCATAGTCAAGAGAAAAACGATCTGGCGATCATGCTTTCCTATGATTGCAATTGCTCTTACCACAGGAATATAAATGTGCGCTTTCAGGGAGTGGCGTTCGATGGTGTACGTGCGTGTCTCGAAACCATGCGCTATATGATTCCAGATCTCCACGTCCAAGGGCACAAAGATGACTGTATCTATCTCTACGGTTCAGGCTACTTCCAGTGTAACGGCCACAATCACAGAGAAGGTATTGAGCAATATTGGGCTGTGATAAATGCCTTGGGGCCACAGATACGCCAGATGAACAACGGGTATCGGCAAGACACTCTTATTATCCATCACGGCGACCATAATTGGAAGAAGACTTATACACAAGGTGGTGTATTGTATTATTGTTAATGAAACAGATGTTGACGATAAAATATCCAGCATACCGCTTAGTTATTGAATTGGAGGATGGAAAGTATTTGTATCGCAAAAAAAGAGATTTCTACAAGGCCCATTCAGCGTATTGTCGAGAACAATACCCTGAGGCCTTCGAGGAGTGGCAGAAGGTGGATCGTTACGAAACTTACAAAGATGGCAAGGACATTGTTAGTCCATTTTGTTTCCGTTCAAAGCAGTGTGAGTAGGCTGCGCTTAATGAAGATGAGAAAGTGTACTGATTGTGATCAGTTCCATCCCTAAAATCCGTCATTACCAGGATGGCTACAATCGCCACTACGACAGAGGAACTGTTCAAGAAAAAGGTAGAGCTAGCATTGAGGAAAGATGATAAGTCGTCTGCGGAAGAAGTAACTCAGGAGGAAACACCATTGATTCCCAGTGCACATGCAACAACGTTCTTGTATGAAGGTATCCTCCTTGAAATTGACCAGTACGTTCATCTGCGTTGTGCCTGTATCTAGCTGATCTTTGTGTGCTCAGACGAGAACTTGCCATGCGAATTCGCAACGAGAAGAAAAGCCCCAGTGAGACAGAGAGAGACGCCATAGATCGTGATCGAGAAAGACTTGGTGTCAGGATATTTGAGTGGTATAGGGAAGCGCCAAACCCTGAAATCGGGGAAGTGTGGGACAAGATCTTTGAGACATCGGTTCCTGTTCCTGAGACATGCAAACTCCTCCTGCCTTCAGCCATGTCGCCAATTCTGCGTCAGAAAATGGGGTTCACCGATTTGGTTGCAGAGGAATATGAGTTGAGGGAGGGGGCTGCTTATGATTCAATTGCAGAAGTTCGGCTACGTGCTTCAACGGTGGCGTATATGGACGAGACCAGACAGCGGAATGATATGGGCCAAGAGCGACTAACCAAGTCACTACGCCAGCTCAATAATGCAAGAGAGAGTTTGGAGCTGGCAATACAACAATACAATGGCCACCGGACGGCAATGAAGGAGTTGGGTGTCCATAGTGGCAGCAGTTTTCCTTTGCCCGAGTTGTCTATGCAAGACACATATCGCAAGACAAGAACCAGGAAGCGGGCCATGGGAGATTCACGAGTAATGGACGGAAGAATATTTGGGAATGTAACCAAAGGATCAACGCTGGGAAAAGCCAGGGATTCTTCAGAACGACAAGCCACTGTGTTTGTTGGCACACAGATAACTAGGAAGAAGCCTCAGGGTGAGCAAACGATGACAGGCCTTGCGATTCAGCTGACATAGGTACTAGGGATCCGGAAAAAGAAAAATCAAGAGAAGGTATCACCGCAAGGTCAGCCGCACAGCCAAGTCGATATATATCATTCATTTTGACATGCTCATACAACAGATAATATTGCAAAAGGCTCTGGGGAGGTGAGTGATAGTAACGCCAGTCAGGATGGTAACTATTCTTATCTTCGCATATTTAAGACGACTGCTGATTTTGTACTTAGTCGAATCTACCGCAAAAAGGCATAAAACTTTGGAAAAGGGAACCTCTGATGAGGGGGCAAAGACTGAGGGATGGATATGGAATCTGTATAAGATAAGACACCCAGGTATGACCGACGAAGATGTCGAGGGACTAGAGCAAGAGGGTACGCATCTTGCAAGCCTGGTTCTCTCTCGTGACTGAATATTTGTAGGTGACCGAGTCACTTTCTTCCGTGCAGAGGCTGAGAAGGACCGATGGCTCGAGCAGTGGGAAATCAAAATTGCTGAGTTCTTGAGGTGTATTCGGAGCTTTGATCAATATACAACAACGTGGAAGGCCCTTGCTACAACAGACAAGTCACTTGGATTCAAGCAGTACGCTTTGGAGAAGGCCAATATGTACACAATGCTGGGAGCAAGAGCGAAACAAGAATTTGAGACATTGGGGTATGGGAATGTGCTGAACCGACCGACAGATCAAACATTGGAAGACTTCATGCTAGCACAACGACTGGAGTATGAAGACGAACCGGATGATTGGGAGGAGAGGGAAGAAGCTAGGAACAAAACGAAGCCGAAGACAGAGGCAGAAATTGCGTTGATCTTTGACGATGGAGAAAGCGATGAGGATCAGGAGATCCATGTGTAGATTTGTCAATAATGTATTGTCATTTTCGGGAATAAGTGTCTTGTGTGAAGCCGAGTGGCACAATTATGAAACAAAAGGGTTGATCAATGCTTTGGCCTCGCTTTCAGCCTCTTTTCTCTCCTCCCATCATCATGCTTCTTTCCCGTCTTCTTGCCCCAGTGTTTCTCCCTCATAGTGGAATTCACAATGTCTGCTCAAATTAGTGAGCCCATTAGACATAACAATAATTCGGCTGATAGGCGGCTAGTCATTGTTGAACACCTTGACTCAGTCCAATGGGTGGCTGGTGGCTTGTAAAGGAATAGACATTAGTCTGGGACGTGCCGGAGGATTGCGGCGGTTAGGATGAGTAGCATACTCACGCATCACACAGTCAGGGTGACGCTGGTGCGGTAATGAGAAAAGGGATTGGACCCAGTCTGACTCGAGTGCCCGCTCAAGGGAGACATCACTCGAGTGAAGTACCAGTGCTCAAGTACGTGCACTCAAATGTTCTTGCTTGAGTTTACCAACTTAGGTATGTACGTGAGCACATACACTCAGGTGTACACTTGAGTGTGTCGTTAGCACTTACACACAGAGTAGATTGGTCGTCATACAGTCTATATTGATGCTAGTTTTATAAATACATACTTGAGAAAATCATGCTTGAGTGATGTTGTGCACTCGAGTGTCTGAGCAGTCTGAACCATGATAACTTAAGAAAAATCAATGCTTTTATTGTTGAGCCTCACGGAGATGAAGAAGTAATTGCACTGGCAATGTCACTCGTAGAAGACTCCTGGCTGTGGGCTGTAGCGGCTGGGGAGTTTCTACCAATAGACCTTTCAGTAAGCGTACAAGTCAGGAAGTATAGAGTTGAGAAGATCATGTGCTCACGAGACAGTGCTCTCTCGAGTGGAGGCAGACTCAGAGGAATTGAGATTGACATTAAGTGGTGATCCCAAGTGGGACGGAACCCTGGCAGAGAACGTACCCATCATTATTAGCAAGTAAAACTATTTTAAAGGAGAGAACACTAACATCGAAATTGAGGCTGTTTGGGCATCGCTTGAACCTTGCGATTGAGGCGGCAGCGTCAAGACGGTGACAAAGACGGATCCTGGGTCTTCGTGTATGGTGAAAGCCATTTATTGTCCTTTGCAGGAATCGACAGCACAGAAAATTGGGTGGGAGTAGTGAGAGACAAATAATCATGGCGGAATTCTTTTTCTATGAAACTGTGTAACGCTCTTATTATCAGACTGAGATACAATGATTGGAACGAGAAAGTTTCATCGTCAACGTTAAGTGATCTATCCTGTTAGTACCTCCATAGGCATTCATTCCTTAATTAGGCTCAATAGTATGAAAAAGAGCCTCATTTCACCTTCATAATACTGGTATATTTATAATGAGGAGTTCGGGTCGTCGTCACACACAGAAACTCGTGGATATCCAGAAATGCGCCCGTTCTTGATCACGGGAAGCAGCGATAAAGTAACAGGTATGAATTTAAAAACCGCTCGGTCACTGATATGAAATGAGACACTTAGCAAAACAGTAAATTTATTCCGGCCGTAGCGATTAAAAGAACTACACAATGTACGTTGAGCTCCTATCGCTGCCAACTGAGGTATTTTTCCACCCTCGACCAGTTCAGAACGGAACAGATATTTCGGGATCCAGTCAGAGCTTGGAAATTGAGTTTCATCCCAGATCGAAAGTGCTAAGTCTGACCGTGGATCCGTCCCGCGCTGCTAACACTGGTTCCGGTAGAATCAATATGCCGTAGTTACAGTGTTCTGTGAATAAGGATATCGCTACCGCATGCTTTGATTCCAAAGGTGATGATACATCTTCATCTTCAACTTGTTCACAACGTGTGATCATTAGTAAGTCCGCACAATCCTCTGGAAGATATTTGAATGCGTACCATTGAACAGAGGGTAGACAGCTCAGCCATGTTGTATGACCATCGCAGAGCGGCCTAGCATGTCATGTTGGCATGAAGACCAACACACAAACAGCCGCATGCCTAATTAGGAAAGGGAGCCGTTTCCGCCGAATACTACTACGTCATTTTCCCACGATCCGACGTCACCGACCTGTCTTTGGACGAGTCGGACGTCGAGTCGTTTCCCATCTCTTTGATCTTCTCCCTTGATTTGTGCTAGACGTCGTCTGGAGCGACACGAAGCAAAGCCAGCTCATCGACTCGCTCATTCACAGTTACTACATACGCCCTTTGATCTTTGGTGGGTGAAGCTCTGGCTAGCATTACATTTGGCACATTCGTCGGTGGTAGCGGTGTCGGTGATGCCTAACGGCGAAGAGAAACGAATGTGTATTGGTGGGTCGTCGATTCAACGGTTTACGGGTGGTTTTTTCATGTGTCTTTCGCTCTTCAGATCGTTTTGCCAACGACCAAACAGATTAGGCGTACGCCTCACCTGTCCGATTCTCTTTCACAAGGGTTCTGTCACACAAGGCAATTTCTGGTACATCAGCGGAGCCGGAAGAACCAGACATTGGACCTTCCTCCCCCATCAGCTGAAGTCCCGATTCAGCAATACCCAAATGACTTGCGTCGAATACGACTGCCTCACTACATCGCTGAATCCGGGGAAAACATGTAAGGTCTTACATCCGAATATCATTGGCATAATGTGCAGTGATACGTACAATATGAAATAGCATTATAGCCTACCTTGTATTACAATATATGTGCAGGTCAATTTGATAATCCATATAATCCGAGCGTGCCCGTGATGCGACCTTGTAATTCATGTCACCGTGATATCAAACCCTAATTGAACACAAGCCTCATCAAAAGTATATGATCCCTGTCGCGTGATACCAAATCATAACTGAACCCGAGCCTTGCCAAGATATGTAATACTCCGCGATCATGATAGGCATGCACTGTATTCAGACAGGCTAATCAAAAATTATCATTTAGTTCAATAGTCACTTATCATTCTAGTTGATTATCACGCTAATTCAAAGATGGCAATGAAGATAACATATATTGCAAAATGTAATACTACTACGGCTATGGTACTCGTACACGGCGTGCCTGTCGCTGCGCTAAAAGTAATTTCCTCGAATTTGTGACCGTCGTTTTTGCCTCAGGTCCCTTAACAGAGTTGGGAAAAACACGCCTAACAGAGAGAATCATTCATCAGACTCGAAGTATTATGGAAGAAGTGAATCACGTACTTTGTCCACCATTCAAGGAGCTTGTTGGCAGCAACCTTGGACTCAGCATCGGCAGGACCTTCGAAATAATCAACCACAAAGTTCCATAAACCCTCATAGCTGAAGCCACAGTAGTCTTCCTGCCACACTGACGCATCCGTGAGATTGAAATGGAGCTTTCATTGACCATTAGCATATAGGCACGCATGAGAAAAGGAACATACCAAGACAGCCGCATAAGCAATGTTCGAGGGGTCACTTGGCCATCAAGGCGACAGAGAGAAGCAATGTTACCCTTTGTTGAGCGCTTGTTCGACCCTTTAGACTTCTTCGCAGGTGGCTCATTCTCCTGATCATCAATAGATCCAGCTGATGATGGAGATGTAAATATAGCAGCCCAGGTCTAGATGTCCGAGTAGTTAGGATCTGTAGTTCACGCATAGCATAGTAAACATACCTTTAAGAGGAGTGCAGAGCGTAGAAAACCCTTGTCAAGATCATCAGGATCACCCTTTTCATTGGCATAGAAGCAACGACAGAAATAATTGCTTGCAAGAGCGACGTTCGGATCTGTTCCTGTCCGAATAGTTGTCCGAACGCTGATAAACAATACTATCAGCATCATATTAAGTAGCGCAAGATGAGTTACCTTTCATTGTCCCAATCAAACAGCACGGAACAGAGAAGCCTTCCAGCAATGTCATTCTGAATACCACGGCCGATACGATCCTGAGCGCTGAATGGTATACTAGGCTTGAAGCGAGAGGTGTTGAGCTGAGAGGCGATCTCTATTTTGATACGAGACACGTCCGATGTTCTTCCATCATTGGCACGAACTTGGAGCTACAAAATGTATGTCAGAGCAGAATTTCATGAAGATGACTACATACCCCTGCCAGATATGCCTCGAGTTCCTTGGTTCTACCTCAGGATCGAACATCTTCCTTTTCAACTCTGGGACAAGCTGTATCATTATGAGAAAGCCAGCATATAAACGA
Source organism: Armillaria novae-zelandiae (assembly GCA_030435655.1). Lineage (NCBI taxonomy): Eukaryota > Fungi > Basidiomycota > Agaricomycetes > Agaricales > Physalacriaceae > Armillaria > Armillaria novae-zelandiae. Next base: position 436,596 of record JAUEPR010000041.1, read on the forward strand.
TCTTGACTGCGAGGTATTAGACTATAGCTCTATATTGTGATAAAAACTTACTCGGCCTTTACATCCTCATCTTCAGTCGAACTAGCATCACCTTCTTCCTCAGCTGCAGCTGCACGTCGATCTGCCTCTGCGATGAGACGAGTTAATGGCCCAAACATAGCAACAGCTTTGCGCAGGGCACGGCCTACAGTGAAGTCGGATCTATAGCAGACGTTTGAACTGGTTGAATAGAAACCACAGACAGCGTACCTAGCCCGTTTCTTACTCCCCAGAGCCTCTGCTAATGCGCTCTTGGTTACTTCGAGCTCTCGGCGTGTGTACATACTCAGCCACCTCAGAGCTTGCCTCAGATGCAGGTAAGGAACTGGCAGATGGGGTAGAGGAGCGAGTGATGCTTGAGGACATTGGAGGTGGGAGAATGAAGCCCTGGACGTCCGAATTTCCTTCATTTATACGTGCCATGCCGTGGAAACAATCAACAAAGTCATGGATTGCACATGATACGGAATTGTTGCGGATTAGGATACAGAGAGGGGCAAGTGGAGGTGTTTCGAGCTTGTCTAGAATTAGATTAGGGGGATAAATATCATATCATAATAGGCACCTTTGACACCGCCCACCAATTCTGCAAGCCCAGAAGGAGCAAGAAATTAGATCATGGAATATAGTTGGGAAATATTCAGGCCAGGTTTACTAGCATTCAAGATAAAAGGCTGATGTTTAAGAGCGGAAGAGACAGATGGTCAACACATGCTCACCATGCGATCTTTTTCTAACTCCGCTGCAGATGTCGTCTCCCTAATTTCATCTTATATGGTGCACGTCATCTCTATAGCTTCAATATTACCCCTCCAAGTCAGCGATGGCTTTACAGATTAAAAGATAAGATGAAGCAAACAAAAATTGTGCCTTCGGCTCTCTACCTTAGCCTTCGGATGTCCTCTACTTAAGCATCTCCTGAAATGCTGCGCTCTGCTATGTCATATAATCGTTGTCGTTCTCTCCAGTTTACTATTCTTATTTTCTGTGTCATCTTTCTAGTATCCTCTCTTAGTTCAAGGGCTTCCTGCACAATCTCAATGGCACCAGGACCAAGTCGTAGCAATTATTCTTGTGTTGAAGGATGCCCTTCAGACGTCTTTGGTGGTAGGACCGCTACAGCAGCATCAAAAGACATGTCAGGTCTATCTGCAGTCGAAAAAACGAAGTAAGGATCATCGTCTACGAGTTGCTGGTGACTACAAGGCAGCGAGAGTGGAGAGAGCTCACAGGATGGCAACTTTATTGGTGAATATCCAGCCATTTGCGCATAAATGTCTCATCTTATTTGAATTTAAATTCTCTCCATAATAGGGTGCTGAGCCGGCTACCTCTCAGTCAAGGTCCAAGTCTGCTGCCAGCCCATCTAGTTCGCTGGGAGGATTGAAGCACAGAGAAGCTTCTCCCATATTTGATGAAAACCCTACCAGTCAGCCTATGGATTTTGACGAAGTCCGAGTCAATCCTGAGGCTGAATTAGATTGTGAAAATGATCTTCAGGGTAGCCCTCTCCCCCCAGTTACTTCTCCGCCACCTTCTGAGACAGCAACAGGCCGTCCTTGTCGCATACACATTGCTCCTGCACGCTTCCATGATATCTGTCCTGAACCAGTGGCACCCATACCACAGCCATCGGACTTGCCATCCCAAAGCACTGCGGCTATTCTTCCACGTGTGCGGCTGCTTGTGCACGACCGAGTCAGAACAGTTGCAAACGTGTTTGGCCTATGGCGTGAGTATCCTCACCGCCCTTCATATGAACCCGATGCATTCTTGCAGCCAGAGGATTTACTTAACTATGATAAATCCTCGAGCTCAAACCCTGTCAATCCTGATTCCCTGCTTTCTTCGGAGATTTCACAAGCTACAACACTGTCTTCATTTCCTCCTCCATGGCCCTTTGCGAATATGGCCCGGTTTGCGCTTATGAAATGGGTGAATAACGGCCATATTCAGAAATCCGAGGCTGAAATAGATAAACTCGTTAAAGATGTTCTTCTCTCGCCGCATTTCCGCCAAGACGATCTCGAAGGCTTTAGCTGTCATGCAGAGAATGCTCAGCTAGATGCTGCAGCAACAGAAGGAGACAATCCACTGCTGCAGGCCTTCAAGCAGACAGATATCTCCATTGATATCCCTTCCGGTGAACCAAGCACGCCTCCTGCATCTTATTCAGTCCCTGGATTACTGTATCGAAAAATTACGGATGTTATCCGATCTGCATTCGCCGAGCCTCTTGCCCACCAATTCCATTTCTCCCCATTTCGTCTCTTTCACAGCTCATCAGACACCGAGACCACTCGTGTGTATAGTGAACTTTACAACTCTGATGCGTTCATCAAAGCCCATGATGATATCCAGTTCCATGGAAAGATTCATCCTGAAGCAGGATGTACTTTAGAGAAGGTGATTGCGGCTCTGATGTGCTTCTCGGATGCCACCCATCTTGCTCAGTTTGGTAATGCCAAAGCATGGCCGATATACCTTGTTTTTGGAAACCTGTCAAAATATTTTCGGGCTCGACCTTCCTGTGGTGCGATGCATCATTTGGCATATGTTCCCTCGGTATGATGATTGTATCTTTTGTCTCAACAAGAATTCCATTGAATGAACCTCTAATTTAGTTACCTGACTCTTTTCAAGACTTCGCAAGCCGATTTCATTGCAAGTGGAAATCACAGAAGGGATATCCTTGCTCATTGCCGAAGAGAGCTCATGCATGCCATCTGGAATTTCCTTCTTGATGATGATTTCATGCACGCCTATCACTATGGTATAGTCATTGATTGTATTGATGGGGTCAGACGACGCATATATCCGAGATTGTTCACATACTCAGCTGATTATCCCGAAAAGTCGGTCCGAGTCTGATGTTTCATTTTCTCTTGATCTGACTTCGCTTGTTGCTGCAGGGTACTGTTAGCAACCATCCGTGACAATGGCCTGTGTCCCTGTCCACGATGTTTTATTCCAAAGGTAAAACTGGACCGGCTTGGTCAGAAACGAGATGACAAGATATGCACAAGAAACCTGCGAACATACTTTTTTGATGGTGTTATAATCGCTCGCCGTGCAATCTACTCGCTGGCACGTGCAATCGGCGGCTCTGTGATAGACAGGCTACTCAAGCCGAC